>ML787819.1:634217-648473 GCA_009831015.1 Picea engelmannii | reverse complement strand
ATAGACCTTGACTACAATAATCATTTTGGTCAAAACCTTAGTTTTATGGAGTTTTATGTTCCTAGTAGTTCTTTTAATTTTATGGAGTTTTATGTTCCTAGTAGTTTTTTGATGCATTGAAAATATGACATTTGAATAAATAGTTACATTGAAAACATGAAATTTGAAAAATCGATAGCTTAAGAAATTTGATAGAAAATATTAAAGATTATTAATAAAATAAAAAATCAAATGGTTTTCTTGTCGCTTTAATAAAATATTTATAAATAATTATATTTGGTTCTCTAAATACTTTATGTCATGCCATATTATAAAAATTCATAGTTTGAAGTAAACATATGGATGAGATTTTAGTAGGTAAAACCCTAACTGTGATTCTATGTAGAAAAGTCCTCGGCATTATGGAGGTTGAGATTTTTGTAGATCAATGTGACAAACTAAGTTGAAAGCACACCTAATGAAAATCTTTTCTATTGTTTGTTGAAAACGTTTGATAGGATGCCCTTTGCCTATTTTTTCCTATTTCCATTCCAATGAAACTTCTATGAATGTTTTTTTCTATTCCAATATCAACATAGTGCTACTTTCAATATCCAGAATATTTGATTTTCTGAAATGAAGGGATGAACATATGGACTATCAAAGCTATTGAGTTTGCATTTCATTGTTTTCATTTTATATAGTATAAACAAGTGCTTTATAAAATTTGTTTGGTTTTTCTTTATATATTTATATTTACATATTTTTTTAAAAATATGAAGTTGTGCTTCAATTATTTTCTTACTATCATTTATCTCAATATAAGTAATCTCAGTAACTTATATCAATTATATTCCTATTACAATAATGTTTATCTACACAACCATACGGTTTTGTAAATTCAGATGAATACATACCTTGTGACAATATTTCTATATGTATTTGTTATAAACATTTTTTTAAGAGCAATAAGAAGTAGATTATCTATTTTTCATATCTCCATTGTAATTAAAATTAATGAATATATTTTCTTTACAATTCCCATGTTAACATAATGATACCTTTACTATTGAGAATATTTCTCTTTTGAACACAAGGGTTGAATGATGGGAATATAAGAATGATTGAATTTGCAAGTCAATGTTTTATTTTTATTTATTTATTTTTAATTGAAACCGTTTTCTAATAAGTGATAGGAGATTCATTGTCCTATATGTATTATGATCAAAATTTATTTGTTGTCAATTCCATTGCTGAAATATTTATTCTTTTGATATCGAGAATATTTCATTCTTTGAAGCAAAGGGTTTAATGTTTGAACTATGAGAGTTATTGAATTTACATGTCAATGTTTCCTTTTGTTATTGTATGAATAGGTTTTTTGGACTAATAATCTAGTGTTTTCTTGTACATTTTGATTTACATTTTTTTTTAAATATTGAGTTGCCTCTCAATAATATTTTAATTATCATTTATCCATATATATATGTATTGTCAATAATTATATATATTGTATTCTTTCACAATAATATCTTTGACTAAAACCCTTGGGATTTTGGAAACTTGTGTTCCTAGTATTCTTTGATTTCACTTTTATATGAATAGGAACTTTGCATGAACAATTTCACATTTTTTTGTGGATATAAATTCACATTTCTCTTATTAAAAAGATGGAATAATCTTTTAATTATTTTTGTATTTTTTTTTAGTTATAACTCTTTCAATATATAGTCATAATGACTTGTAGAAATAAATAGACCTTGACTACAATAATCATTTTGTCAAAAACTTAGTGTTATGGAGTCTTATGTTCCTAGTAGTTCTTTGATGCATTGAAAATATGGCATTTGAACAAATAGTTACATTGAAAACATGACATTTGAAAAATCGATAGCTTAAGAAACTTGATAGAAAAAATTAAAGATTATTAGTAAAATAAAAAATTTAATGGTTTTCTTGTTGCTTTAATACATTATCTATAAATAATTATATTTGTTTCTCTAAATACTTTATGCCGTTCCATATTATAAAAAATCATAGTTTGAAGTAAACATATGGATGAGATTTTAGTAGGTAAAAACCCTAACTGTGATCCTACGTAGAAAATCCCTCAACATTATGGAGGTTGGGATTTTTGTACATCAATGTGACAAACTAAGTTGAAAGCACACCTGACGCAAACCCCCTTCCCTCCAAAGGGTTGCTTGACCTCATGGTCTTGTATCGTTTGAATTTCTGAGTCGGAGTGACTCCTTGGGTCCCTACGACACCCGAAATTACCTTACCCACATAAACATGCTCTTCCATAAGTGACCACGGCTATGAACATGGGTCTACCTCCTTTGCGATTCGGACTTCACGACCCTGCGAAACTTTGGGCCTTTCACTCACAACTTTCAATCTCCTGATTTCCAAATTCTTGGATCCCGTTGCAATTTTCTCTCCTGTGGCCAATGGTCGAGATTGAATTGCGATTTCAAACTTCATGATTTGGTCTTGATCAAATTCTCAACTTGTCGAATCTCTGAAGTATCAAAATACTTCCCAGTTCTCCTCCTTGCAACTTCACCAGATCTAACAGTCAGGGGTTGTTCATCTCCCTCTGAGAACAAATCTTGCCTTCATGCATTTATGAGAAGTTGAAGGATTTCTTTCCTTGGAAGTCTCCACCGCTTTCCCTCCTGAGCTTTCCTTTTGTGATTTGTTCCCTGAACAATCTTTCCAACCCTTAGTTGAATTTTCCTGTCCGGTGCACACTTTGCTATAGACTTTCATCCACACTCGCTTCTTTGTGAATGATTTCGCACTCCTTGCGACTGCCCTCCAACCTCTTCTAACTTCCTCGTGACTGGATCACGCTATCCTTCTTGAGATTTCGAGGCTGAAAAATGTGCCACACACTCCTTGTAGACACTATGCACTCCTTATATGCGTATAAGTTTCACTATCTCTTCTGAGATTTCGAGTCGAAACAGACTCAATCAAGCACTCCTTGCAGACACTCTGCACACCTTACAGTCTCTCAATCAAGAGAAACAATTGAAACCCATCTACTCCTCACAACGACTCATACATTCAACAAAGAAAATGCAGTCATAATTTAAAGAACAAAAATAACAAAGAATTGAGAAATAATAGAAACTCTACGATTCATTCAGATAGACACATAACCACCACACATTTGGGACAATATATCTCTGTTACATTCATCCAACTGAAACTTGTATACATACATACACTATTCTTCACTACTCCTTGACCTATATAAGATAGGTTCAACTATTGCTTGGTTTTCCTCTATCTGCAACAACAACAATCATCAACAAACTCTACTGGGCAATATTACAAAGCTTTATACAAAGAGGATCTCTTTGAGCATTCCCTCCAACCACTCTACACTACCTTAAATCGAATTAAATGATATCAACTACTCAACGCCTATTACAATAAATATTGTGTGAGACAGATAAGAGCGCAAGCTCCAAATCTATACTACGATCTGATTCATAAAACAAAATACATTTCCCCATCATCCTTTCATGATGACTCAGCCTTCAAACATTTAAAGACATTTATAACTCAAAAAATCTCTTTCAAATATCACATTAATACATTGATCAGTTTGAAATTCAAAATACTTCAAAATGTGCGCTAGTGTACCCAGCTGTCTTCCACACTTTTACTTCACTGGAGATGCTCCTACATCATACTCCCTTGGCTGAAAAATTCATGGACTCCTGTCCATGAGCTCCTGCACTGATCTTCCATGCTTTTGGATATCTTCTTCACAAAACCAACTGACATATTCCATTGGTCGTCCTTTCCACTTCACCAAGTATTTAAAATATGTCTTCCTCCTGGTCTTCTTACCAACCCTTTGATCTATGATCTTTTCCATTTGTGACTTTTTTGCTACATGCATCTGTTTTTCCCACTGAACCTTTCTTTGATCCTCAACTCTTTCGGTTCCATCTTCCCTGTAAGGATATAGGTCTGCAATGTTGAATATGGGCGATATACCCACATCTTCTGGCAGCTCTAACTCATAAGAATTCTCTCCAAACCTTTTCAAGATTTTACATGGCCCTATATTTTTAAACTTCATCTTGTTATATGTTCCCCTCGAGAATCTTTCTTTCCTTGGGTGTGTTATAACTTGATCTCCAACTTCAAATTCAAGATTTCTCCTGTGTTGATCAACTCTGCGCTTCTATTCACAGCTGGTCTTCTTCAACTGCTCCTTGATCTGATTGTGAAGTTCCTTCATCTCCGTAGAAAAATCTTCTTCTCTTGTGCTTCTAAACTCACCTTTCTTCAGATATCTTAGCTCCGAAAATCCTCTCGGATTCATTCCATACACGATTTGAAATGGACTCTTCCTAGTGCTCATGTTCACTTAGTCATTATATGAAAAATTGGTTTGTGCTAGAATCTGATCCCACTGACCATGGTGTTCAATGACCAAACTCCTCATCAAATATCCTAGGCTTCTATTCACCACCTCGGTTTGTCCATATGTTTGTGGATGATATGAAAAACTAAAAGATATCTCTATCCCCAACTTTTTCCACAACGTCCTCTAGAAATGACCAACAAATTTGGTATTTTGTCTAAAACTATACTCCTGGGCAATCCATGGAGTCTCGCAATCTCTTTGAAAAACAAGTTTGCAACATGCATTGCATCACTGGTATTCTAACATGGGATAAAGTGTGCCATCTTTGAAAACTTGTCTACCACCAAAAATATGGAATAACTTCCTCTTTGTGTCCTTGGAAATCCCAACAGAAAATCCATGCTTATCGTATCACAAGGAATCTTTGGAATAGGCAATGGCAGATACAACCCATTGTTTTGTTTCATCCCCTTGGCATACTGACACATCTTAAAATTGTTCACAAATCTCGTTACCTCCGCTCTCATACCTGGCCAATAATATGAACTGGATACTTGAGCAAATGCTTTTTCATGGTCGAAGTGTTCAGCTAGACCTCCGCTATGCTTTTCCTTCAACAAATTATCCCTCATCGAGCGTCTTGGTATGGAAAACTAACACCCTTTGAACAACAACCCATCCTAAATCAGATATTTGGCCCACTAGCTTCTGTCTCTGAGCACATGATTCACACATGCTTCATATGCTTCTCCAAAATCTAGATCACTGTGATACATTTCCTTAAGGTGATCAAACCCCAAGGTTTTGACCTGAAATTCCTGCAGAATCAAAATTATCCTGCTCAATGCATCAACAACTTTGTTAGCATTTCTAGAAATATGTTTTATGACAAAATTGAAATTTTTCATAAACTCTATCCACTTATCATGTTTCTGGTTTAAATTCTCCCATTTGGTTATGAATTGCAAAGTGTGATTATCCCTATACAAAACAAACTCCTTCGGTACGAGATACTGTCTCCATTTCTTCAATGCTTGGATTATGGCATAAAACTCTTTGTTGTATGTGGAGTAATTCTATTTAGCTTCATTCAACTTCTCACTGAAATATGCAGCATGTATGTTGTCTTGACTTAGGATCGCTCCAATTGCAACTCCACTTGCATCACATATTACCTGAAACGTCTTTCCGAAATTCGGTAGAACCATAAATCAGTCGTTCAATTAACTTCTCCTTTAATATGTTGAAGCTCCTCTCAGCCTCCTCTATCCATTTCAAAGACTTGTGTATTTTCTTCACTGTATCCATCATCTGAGCACTAATCCCGCTAAAATTCCTGATGAACTTCCGGTAAAAAATTGCTAACCCATGGAAGCTTCTTACCTCAAAGATATTCTTTGGTGATGTCCATTCTTTAATCGATTTCACCTTTTTGGGATCCATCTTCAACTCATTTGAAGAAATAACAAAACCCAAGTATATGAGCTTTGTCTTCAAGAAAGAGGACTTTTTCAAATTGATTAACAACTTCTCTTGCTGCAACCTCCTCATCACCAATGCTAAATGTCTCAAGTGTTCCTCTTTACTCTTGATAAGCACCAATATATCATCTATATACACAATCACTAACTTACCAATGAAATCCTTTAATACTTCATTCATCAGTCTCATAAAATTACTCGGGGCATTCGTTAATCCAAACTGCATAACAATCCATTCATATAACTCCTCATTCATCTTGAATGTGGTTTTCCACTCATCACCTTCTCTCATCCTGATCTAGTGATATCCACTTTTCAAATCTATTTCTGAAAAATAGTTGGCTCCACTTAAGCAATCCATCAAGTCATCCATCCTTGGTAATGGAAATTTGTATCTGATGGTGATCTTATTTATTTCCCTCAAGTCAATATACATTCTCCATCCTCCATCCTTCTTTGGACTTAGTACAGTTGGCACTGCACATGGACTCAAAATTTCTCTGACCAATCCTTTGTCTAAAAGATCTTGAACCTGTCTCTTCACCTCCTCATTCTCTTGAGGCGTTAACATGTACGTTGCTTTGTTCGACAATCTTTCTCCTGGTATCAAGTCAATGTGATGACTGATGCTTCTTATAGATGGCAATGAGTTTGTAAACTCGTCCACTACAATATCAACAAATTTCTCTAGTAGCTCATGAAATTCCTCAGGAAAATATTCCAATGAAGTACTGGTAAGGATAACCCTTGGTTTTCTCACTACTGCAAACTGCATCTCCTGTTCCTTATTTACTTCATTTAGGAGTTCCTTCCCACTCATGAGAAGTATGCTCATGCTGGCTTCCTCTTCTACCTTATTTTCCTCAATTGGCAGCAACATGTGTGTCCTACCATTTTTTTCTAAGGTGTGCGCGTTTCTCCTCCCATCATGAATAACATTCCTATCATACTGCCACGGTTTTCCCAACAAAACATGCCAAACATCCATAGGAATCACATCACATAGGATCGCATCCCTATATCCTCCTATTTTGAAATTAACCAGGCATTGTTGAGTAACTGTTAACTGATGACCTTTCTCCAACCATGAAAATTTTTACGGTGTCATATGTGTAGTCATCTCCATCTCTATCTTCTCCACCATATATATGGATACTAAGTTGTCAATGCTCCCACTATCAATTATCACCTTGCAAACTCTGTCCTTCATTTTGCAAGCTATCTTGAACGATTGTTTCCTCTGCACTGGCTTTTCATCTTCTGTCTCTTGCTTCAAAGAACCTTCTTCATCATCAAGGACCTTCCATCCTCTGCACCTTTTGTCTCATCATCTCACTTCTGCGCTTCCTAAATGCGAGCTTCACCTCCTTTCTTTCTCTCAGGACAATCCCAAGACATATGTCGTATCTTTCAGCAGGCATAATAAATTACTTCTCCTCCTCTACCTCTTCCTCTTCCTCTGGGAAAAGAAATTTTACCACCACTTTGCCTTCCTCGTGAATTTTCTCCTCTCTCAAAGTGACTATGTGGTTTATCCGCCTCATATATAGGCTTCTATGCCTTATCTTGGGAAACTCCTTTGCTTGTATTCGAGCTTATGCCCCTGTTCTACTGACTCTCCTTCCTAGCCAACTTCTCTTCTACTTTCAGTTCCATTTGATACACGTCCTCTACAGTCCTGACTGTCGCCATCTTGATTTCATCCTAAATTTCGTATCTCATGCCATTATTGTATCTAACAGCCTTCTCCTCATCTCTCTCTCTTTGTCCAGCTCTAATGTTTAATTTGTAGAACTCTTCTGTGTACTCTTTCATAGTCAATCCTCTCTGTCTCAGGTTCTGCATCCTCCTGAACAAATTTATCTGGTAATCCTTGGGCATGAATTTCTCCTTCAACTTGGATACCATTCAATCCCAACTCTTGATCTTTTGCTTTCCCTTGCTCCTTCTTTCAGCCTGTAGTTCATCCCACCACAACGTTGCATGTCCTTTCAACCTAGTGACATCATGCCTTAAGTTCTTCTCCTCATAGACATCCTCATAGTCGAAATACTTATCCATTGCTTGTATCCAGTCAAGTAATTCCTCTGTGTCTAAATTTCCTTCATGCATAGGGATGTCAATCTTCACTTTGGCACCCAATTTGACAACCACTCTCAACAAACGTTCTTCTGCAACATCCTCAACTACAGCTTCTACTTCGACTTCTACATTTTCGATTTCGATGTCACTGACATCTCCAGCATCTGGCGCTCTCCTTTATATTTTTTCCATGGCATCCAGCATCACACACAATTCTCTCATCTCCCTTTACATAGCTCTGTTGGCTACAGGTGGATCAACACATCTTCTAGGTGGCATTGTGCTAACGTTTACCCTTCTCCCCACATAATTCAAATATGTATTCTACTCTGATACCACTCTGATGCAAACCCCCTTCCCTCCAAAGGGTTTCTTGACCTCCCAATATTGGATCGTTTGAATTTCTGAGTCGGAGTGACTCCTTGGGTACCTGCGGCACCCGAAATTACCTTACCCACATACGCAGGCTCTTCCTCAAGTGACCACGACTATGACTGTGGGTCTACCTCCTTTGTGATTCGGGCTTCGAGACCTTGCAGAACTCTAGGCCTTTCACTCACAACCTTCAACCTCATGATTTCTAAATTCCTAGATCTCGTTGCCACGTGCTATCCTGCGGCCAACGGTCCAAATTGAATCATTATTTCGAACTTCGTGATTTGGTCTTCATCAAGTTTTCAACTTGCCGAATCTCTAAAGTATCGAAATACTTCCCAGTTATCCTCCTTGCAATTTCACCATATCTAATGGTCTGGGGTTGTTCATCTCCCTCCGAGAACGAATATTGCCTTCAGGCGTTTACGAGAAGTTCAAGGATTTCTTTCCTTGGAACTCTTCACCGCTTTCCCTCTTGAGATTTCCTTCTCTGATTTGTTCCCTTGAAAAATATCTCCGACCCTTAGTCGATATTTCTTAGCCTGTGCACACTTTGTAATAGACTTTCATCCACACTCTCTTCTATGTGAATGATTTCTCACTCTTTGTGATTGTCCTCCAACTGCTTCTAACTTCCTTGTGACTCAATCATGCTATCCTTACTGAGCTTTCGAGTAGGAAAACTCTGTCAGACACTCCTTGTAGACACTATGCACTCCTTGCATACGTATAAGTTTCACTATCTCTTCTGAGCTTTCAAGTCAAAACAGACTCATTCACGCACTCCTTGCGGACACTCTGCACACCTTGCACTCGCTCAATGAAGAGAAACAATTGAAACTCATCTACTCCTCACAATGACTCATACATTCAACAAAGCAAATGTAGTCATAATTTCAAGAACAAAAATAACAGAGAATTGAGAAACAACAAAAACTCTACCATTCATTCAGATAAATGCATAATCACCACACATTTAGGAAAATATATCTCTATTATATTCATCCAACTGAAACCTGTATACATACATACAATGTTCTTCACTACTCCTTGACGTATATAAGATAGGTTCAACTATTGCTCGGTTCTCCTCTATCTGCAACAACAATGATCATCAACAACCTCTACTAGGAAATATTACAAATCTTTATACAAAGAGGTTCTCTTCAAGCATTCCCTCCAACCACTCTACACTACCTTAAATGGAATTAAATGCTATCAACTACTCAATGCCTATTACAATAAATATTGCGTCAGACAGATAAGAGCGCAAGATCGAAATCTGTAATGCGATCTGATTCATAAAACAAAATGCATTTCCTCATCATCCTTTCGTGATGGCTCAACCTTCAAGCATTTAAAGACATTTATAACTCAAAAAATCTCTATCAGATATCACATTAATACATTGATTAGTTTGAAATTCAAAATACTTCAAAATGTGCACTAGTGTGCCCAACTGTTTTCCACGGTTATGCTTCGCTGGAAATGCTCCTGCATCAACACCTTATGACAATATTTTCTATTGTTTGTTGGAAACCTTTGATAGGATTTTCTTTGCCTATTTTTTCCCTATTTCCATTCCAATGAAACTTCTATGAATGTTTTTTTCTATTCCAATATCAACATAGTGCTACCTTCAATATCCAGAATATTTATTTTTTTTGAATTGAAGGGATGCACATATGGACTATCAAAGCTATTGAGTTCTCATTTCAGTGTTTGCTTTTTATATAGTATAAACAAGTGCTTTGTAAAATTTGTTTGGTTTTTCTTTATATATTTATATTTACATTTTTTTTTTTTTTTAAATATGAAATTGTGCTTCAATTATTTTCTTGCTATAATTCATCTTGATATAGATAACCTCAGTGATTTATATCAATTATATTCCTATTATAATAATGTCTATGTGCACAACCATAGGGTTTTGTAAACTCAGGTGAATACATACCTTGTGACAATATTTCTATTATTTATTACAAACATTTTTTTGATGAGCAATAAGAAGTAGATTGTCTATTTTTCATATTTCCATTGTGATTAAAATTCAATGAATATATTTTCTTTACAATTCCCATGTTAACATAATGATACCTTCATTATTGAAAATATTTCCCTTTTTAAACTCAAGGGTTGAATGATGGGAATATAAGAATGATCAAATTTGCCTGTCAATGTTTTATTTTTATTTTATTTTATGAACAAGTGATTTCAATAAGGGTCTAATCTCCCGAGATTTAGATCTAAATTAATATTTTTGAAATAAAGTTGCCCTTCAATTATTATGGTGTTGGTATTGAGCTTGTAAACATGTATTCCTAATAAACTATAGAAATTAGGTGCTAGCTAAAGATGCCTATATATGAATCCATCAGGGTTTTGGAAACATTTCTTTTTGGTAGTTATCTAATGTAATAAAAAATATGGTGAACAAACCCTAGAATCCATATCAAACAATTTCTTAATTTATGAGAAATTATCCACTTGGTGTTTGCAATTGAATCACTTATTAGTAACATCATATTGTTTTCTAAAGTTTGAGGTTAGAACATGTGAGTGTTGATCTTATTTGAGTCAAAATATTTGAGGGTTTTATTTTTTTTACAAAATTATAATATATATATATATATATATATATATATATATATATATATATATATATATAATTTTGTGTTCAAATGCTTATATGTTGAAGAGATTTTGATCACAATTTTTTAATTTATTTGAAATTATATATATATTAAATGTTTAAAGAGATTTTTGTCACAATTGTTCAATTCATTTTAAATTATCATTCCTTTTTCATTTTAAATCATCATTCCTTTAAAAGTCTGAGGAGTGCAATTTTGGGAGACTTGAACCTATTGGAAGATTCTTTTACTAGATATTATATTTCGTTGCGATAATCAACTTGCATTCTCTTTCTTTTTCCTAAGTCAAACTTAGGTTTATGGAGGGCGAATTTAACTTGCACACCAAAATCACTCACCAAGTTAGGGTCCTCGTCTCATATTTTTATACTACTCATACCTTTATTTTACCGAGTTAATGTTTTTACATAATAAAAAATATTTTCATGTTCACTTAGAATTATTTTCATGTTCACTTTGTGAATTATTGTGCTAACTACATTTCAGCTCATTATGAGTTCAATTTATGTTAACTCATTAGGAATGTTTCAGTACATTCAAGTCTTCGAAAATTGCAACATTAATCTCTTTAGAAGAGTGGTGATTTAAAATAAGTTGAACAATTGTAACCAAAATCTCTTCAATTTCATGTAGACATTTGAACACACAACCCTCTCTCTCTATATTAGTCTCCAAATCAAATAAACAAAAGTAAACCAATAAACTTTAATAGCTACAGTTTAATATAGATTCCAAGGTTTTTACATTGCCTCTCTCTCTCTATTAGTCTCCAAATCAAATAAACAAAAGTAAACCAATAAACTTTAATAGCTACAGTTTAATATAGATTCCAAGGTTTTTACATTGATTTTTTTTTATTAGTATTTTATTGAATGCAACATGTCATTTCTATGTTAAGTACTCAAGGAATCACACATTTACCTCACTCAAAAGAACCTATCGAACTCAACCATGCAATTTTTCACTTCTTATTACTTTATATATATAAAGTTGATAAAAAATATTTTACTTTAAAGTGGACATTGAAATATATTTATTTATGATCTATATGAAAATACATTTTTGTTATTAATATTTTCTTTAAATACTACTTATAAATTCCATGTTGAACATATAAGTAATTACACATCTCCCTTGTAAATTTCTATGAAATGATCACATGTCTATAAAATTGGTAAAAAAATGTTTTTTAATTGTCTAAATATTTATAAAACTAGACCTAAAATTTTTGTATTTCATTTAAATAATATTATTATATTTTTATTGATGCTTTAAATTATTTCAAAATCCTCGGATATCTACCTCATATAATCTATTCAAATGCATACATCTCAAATATATTGCAGTTAACTAGCACCATCTTTATGTGGCAACATGGTCAATGGACAATTCAAAGGTATAAGCCCTCACACTTATTAGAAAAACAAGATACATGCGGGAGATGGCATTTACATATATTTACGCCGAAAGACATACACCTATTGACAATGGGCACATTTAATAGGTTTTTAGTGCTTAATCAGTTTTGTATGGACAAGATTAAATATTGATGGAATATTCTTAGTCGTCCCAATAAATTAATTGTTATAATTTCAACTAGTAACTTCCTCACTATTATAAAGGAATCCATTTACATGTTTATTTTTTTACTTTTACTTGATCATATTTAAAATTTACTATGGTGGCTAGATGATTGACACGTCTGAGTGATTAGAGTTTCATTTTCTGTGCCAACCGAAACCTTTAGGCGTTCACAGCCACGAGTTTGTGGCTATGCTAGTTACTCTACATTTAGAGCACAAACATGCAATCCACCCATATGAAGACCATTATGGAATATGACCATAAGAGGTATATTCAAGTGGAAACAAATGTTGCTACATATTCAAAATGGTGCAAAAAATTATCCTCTACTACACTATTAAACTCCATGGATGACCCTCGATCATGGGAGTCGTCAACAAAACATCAAACTTACTTCTGTATTATTCATCAATCTAGTACAATATTTATAGGCGTATACATATAATTGGTTTCCTAATAAAGTGGTTGAGTATTATTCATCAATCTAATACAATATTTATAGGAGAATACATATAATTGGTTCCCTAATAAAGTGGTATCAACCACTTAATGATTCATATATAAAATCCTTAACGAATAGGAGAGTTTACACACATATTGTGTCTTTAGATAAACACGATCTTCATAATTATCTACTCTTAACTAACACTTAATTCAACATAAACATTATATGTAACATTCCCCCATAATCTTTATTGTCTTGTCAAATTTGTTTTCCTTTTTACTTGCTCATTTTTGTTGTTTTGGTCTTCATCTAAGTCATTACCTCATATTCATCTTTTGTCTTCATATGGTTGGGGTTCATTTGGGTGCATCCTCATTGGTCTTTCATCTTTGTACACAATCTTCATGCTATCTTGTTGTTTTGAGTGTGCTTCTTTATTTTTACTTCCTTCCCTTCATCATAAATTCTCTTGTGTTTTTATGTCTTACCCCTAATCATAACCCAATTATGGGTTTTGGATCACTTTTAAACATTACAAATCTTAATTAGTTTCTAGTTTACTATGAACTTCCATTTAACATAAGAAGTGGTTTCAGCTTACCATGAACCTTGCACTACAAAAAGGTTTTAAGAGAACCACACAATTTTCAACATAATATGTGGTTTTCGATCAAATGATTTATAGTACACACACTCACTTAGAATTTATTTACTATGTGATTCATCCTTGAGCTTTCTTATGTTAGATTTGGTAGTTCAAAGGTACTTCCTCATTGGCAATGTCCAACATGCGGAAGTGACTGATCCGGATTATTTTCGGCACGAAATGAGAGCGGAGATATAATAAAGAAATGCACAGAGATATTGCAGATATTCAATAATATAACAGAAATGTATCATAGATGCAACCATAAACATAGATATACAGTAATACACGATTTCTATTAATCAGAGAAATGTATAGAGACTGTAAAAATACAGAGTGAAAGACTCGCTAGAATGGTGGCAACTTATCTCCGAGAAGAGATGTGACGGCTACTCGCATTCACAAGAAGATGGTTACAATGAGACTCTGGAGGCCTTTTTACAATAATCGGGAATGCCAAAAGTCCTATAAATCCAAAAACCTAACCCTAGGAGATGAAGCGTCAAAAGTCATGTGGGCCCCGTTTGGGTAAGTTGGTGCATCAACTTCCCGGGGTCGTAACTTTTGCATACGATCTCCGTTTTAGGCGTGTGATAGCTCGTTGGAAAGGTATC
>ML787819.1:615032-634058 GCA_009831015.1 Picea engelmannii | reverse complement strand
TCATTGAGAACCTCGATCTCAAAAAAACTTCATTTAGGCCCTCAAAATGGCCCCGAAAGTTAAAACCTGCTAAAAATAGTAAATTGCCAAAATGGCCAGAAAACTGTTTTGAGCCATTTGGAAAAGGTGGGTGGCCCCCGATACCCACCTGGATCAGTGACCGAGCACATTTCTCGCTAGTGACCTTATTTTTATAAAGTGATTTTATAAAGTTGAGCCTTTTATTTTTTAATGTGTAAAGTGACTTTATGAGGGTGTGGTTCAGTTAAGTGACTTAATTGATCTCAATGGATGATTAAGTCATGATCATTGATCTAATGAGGGAAAGATTAGATCTTAACCATCAATCTCATTGGAAGACCAAGGGTTAGGGAATTTACACTTTGAAAATGCATAAAGAAAACTCTAGTGGAGAAGTGGAGTGCACACTTTGAGGAGATATTGAACTGGTTTTCCCCTTGTGGGTTTTTCCAGGGGCAATGCCCAGAATTTGTAGTGTCCTATAGTGTGATTTTTCTTTTGTTCATTATTATTTCTACTGCTATTTTAGTTTCAGATCTTTGTCATTTAGTATTTCTGCTCATAAAGTACAACTGAGTGTTGATTTTTCTACTTTACTATTGAAGCTTTATAATAGGTTGAAACATCTTTATGACATAGTTATATCTCAGATATAATTTCTTATGGCATACTCGTTTATTTTGTACTTGCAAAAAAATGATCACTGATGTCCATATAAAAATAAATCCATGTACTGAGATACATCGGTAACATCTATTGTACTTATTGATTCTCTAGGAATGCTTTTCACCTACATGGTTCATCAACATATTATACTCCCCTTAATCATAACATGGTCCCAACTATCTCACATTCTAATATTACCTCACACATTCTCCCATTAGTTGAAGATTAAACTTTTCTAATTCACCATCAATCTAGCATTTGAGTACACCTACACCCTCATACCTATCTAAGTGGTTTATTCCGCAACTTGATGCCACATCCTCTCTATGCATAATATGGATACACTCTACATGATTACATGTGATACCACACTAATGCATGTAGCCCTAAATAACATGGCTTACAAAAAACATGGAGAAATCAACTTGCCTATGGCTAATATTTACAACTTGAATGAAAAATTTTGGGGTGTCAGATCATGCACCACCTTCTTCTTCAAAAACACATATGCATCATTGCATCATTTCAATTCAACTAGAACAAGCATTCAAAATTATTTACATCATCAAGGTTAACACCACCTGTTGGCACCAATCATATGTCCGAAAAGTACTTTATCATTTCTTAATTAATGAACTTGAACAAAATGTCCTTTCATTTTTATATTTTTCATTATTTCTCTATTGACCAAGGCATTCTTATATCTTTATGACCCGTTGATACCTTTAAAGTAACTCCACATACTTTTACTTTTAATGTAATAACCACCTAAGCCATAAAACAAAATAACCATACTTGTCAAATCATGCCCAAATGCATTGACGAAATTAAAATAGATTACTTGTCTTTCTTAAATGCAATGATATGTAGACTAAATTTTATGGACTAATATACTTATGGGTGTCTTCATCTGCATCTTCAACATCTTTGTTCAATCTTCATCTTTTATTTGGAGGCTTTACCCATCATTTGTTAAAGTCACTAATTATAACAAAATAACTACATTTCCTTATTGATTTAGCGAGGCTCAATACATTTATTGGAGATTCCTAGACATAAAACAAAGAAACTCTAAACATTGCCCAAACTTCAAAGACATTTTTATCATAGTGACCAATAGATTGGCCATTAGCCATCAAACCAAAAACACATTGCAGAGCCAATCAACTCCCGTTCAAAACCCAAATTAATCCCATAGCTTAAAAACAATGTATAAATTTTCTCACTATGACTGCGAGCAGTTTGTTTCTCATCTCTTCAAAAGCAGAGCTCCATCGAATTTATTTTATTTGTCACACCAAAATAACACCATGTAGATACTTCTTCATTAACTTCTTCTATGTGCAAATGTTGCTCAGATCCTTTCATTGCTAGAAATATCATCTAACAAAGGTGCCTTGCAGCAACCAAGCTATGTGCACCACTGGGAAATAGGCAGTTCTCTTATACAGAAGTTGTACCGTATATAGTAGTTGCTTCTTACTGGTAGTGTCTCCCTCTCAAACAAATTTATTCTACCTTGTTGGTGACTTCTCTTTTGGTCTCTTTGGTAGCACTGCTCTCTCTTACATATTCTGACAAGCACCTTTAGCCTTTCTAGTTGATCTAAACTGGATATTTTTTCACTAGACGATAGCATCTCCAAATGGAAGCTGAAAGGGCAGCTCAGGAAAACGCCTCAATTTTCTCATCAACATGTGGTTGTGACTGGAAGTGATTCCTCAGAATTTCCCATGGCTCCCTACAAACTTTTATACCACTACTTCATGACAGTTTGAAGAAATTTTCACCACCATCAAATCAAATCATTTTACTGTCACTAGCACAAAACTCAACAAATCAGCTAGTGTATTTCAATAACCATCATGGAGAAAAAATAGGAAATACTTTGAGCATGAAAAGTTCATCTTTAAAGATCAAGATCAAGGCTTTTATCTCTATGAGGTCGTACAATCACAAATCATCTAATCACCATCTTTATTACATGGCCTTCTAATCTGAAATCACAAAACTATCTTAACAGAGCGATTTGGGCATGCAGTGTGAACGCAATCACACTTCTTCACTTTATTGCAACCTCAATTATAACCATGTTGCTCAGTTGTAATGATACTCTAGCAGATGAGTAGAAACTTGTTCAATTTGATTGAACAATAGAACTTATTCTTATTCATAACAACCTGAGCACATGCCACATCATTTTGTGAATCTTGAGGTTAGACTTGTATTCACACAAGCTGTCATTCTATGTCTATTAGCAACACCGACAATATTATAAGTGGCCCACAAATTACATATCATAGACAGTTATTTCTACACTCTAGAGTAGCACCTTACTTAATTTGAATCCCCTTTTGCAATAGTGACACAACTTGATCTAAAAGCTTGGTCGGTGGCTTGTATAGCAGATGGTAGATCACATAAGAAAAAGGGCCACAACTTGTAGGCTAATTTCTGATGTGTGATGACTAGGCTTATGTAGATTAGAGTTTCCACTCTTCTTTAATAAACAACAATTTATTTTAATATCTCTACACAGTCTGAAAAATGCAGAGCGGCCGTTTACTACGATGTCTTTCTTTGCCTGGTTCTTTTCACTGCTAGCAATCTCCATAAATTGGTGCAAAAATACTTGCTATTAGTCCTCCTTCACTGGATCTAAAAGCAGATCCAACACAACAAGTCAAGCCCGTAAAAAGTTTGCTTGATTCCTCTTCAATGTACTTTGCCATGAATTTTTATGTCATCCAAGGCAGAGCCAAAGTATTTCTATGTGAGATGTTGATATCGAGAACACTTCTGCAACCTACACAGTTGAAGCAGCTTTCTCATGCCCATACTTAGCACGAATCTCGACATCTCTAGGCGTTCATCTCTAACTTAGTGGCTTCTTGAAAGAACACAGCAGCGAGACAATTCCAATTTAGTTCTGTCAAAGCATTTTCTTCTTCTTTGGTTTGCGCAGGAAAATCATTGTCAACGTGATTGTTTACTACTGAAATGGTTAGCTCATCTAGTGACTTCTCTGGAACCGGAAGTTCTTCCTTCTAAGTTAACTTGATTTGTCTTTTGTTCATTATTATTTCTACTGCCATTTTAGTTTCAGATCTCTGTCATTCAATATTTTTGCTATTTTACTATTTTACTGTCGAAGCTTTATAGGATTTTACTGTTGAAGTTTTATAGGAGGTTGATACATGGTAACATCTATTGTACTTATTTATTTTCTAGAAATGTTTTTCACTTACATGGTTCATCAACATGTTATACTCTCCCTTAATTATAATATGGTCCGAACTATCTCACATTCTAATATTACATCACACATTCTTTCATTAATTGAAGATTCAACTTCTCTAATTCAATATTAATTTAGCATTTGAGTACACATACACCCTCATACCTACTTAAGTGGTACTGATACACTCTACACGATTACATGTGCTACCACATTAATGCATGCAGACCTAAATAACATGACTTACAAAACACCTAAAGAAATCAACTTCTCTATGATTAAGATTTACATCTTAAATGAAATTTTTTTAGGGTGTTACGAACCATGGACTGCCTTCTTCTCAAAAAACACATATGCATAATTACATCATTTAAATTCATCTTCTACAAGCATTCAAAATGATTTACAACAACATCTAGGTGAACACCACTTGTTGACACCAATCATATGCCAAAAAAAGTACTTTATCATTTCTTAATTAATGATCTTCACCAAAATGACTTTTATATTTTCATCAATTCTCTATTGACTAAAACATTATTATATCTTTACAACCCCTAGATACCTTTAAGGAACTTTCCATACTATGTGATACCCACCCGAGCCATAAAAAAAAATAGCCATATTTGTCAAATCAAGCCCATATGCATTAAAAAAATAGTTATACTTGTCAAATCATGTCCATATGCATTGACCAAATAAAAATAGATTACTTGTCTTTCTAAAATGCAATGATATGTAGACTAAATTCTGTAGGCTAATGTACTTGAGGGGTTTCTTCATTCGCATCTTCAACATCTTTCTTCAATCTTCATCTTAGATCATTAGATTTCACCCATCATTTGTTAGAGTTAAGAATTCTAACAAAATAATTATTTTTCCATTTTGATTTAGCTAAACTCAATAAGCCCAATACACTTATTGTAGATTCTAAGGGAACTTTAAACATTCCTTGAACTTTAAAGACAATTTTACCATCTACCCATATATCTCATAGTGACCAATAGGTTGGCCATCACCCATCAAATCGAAAACACATTGTAGAGCCAACTCGCGATCAAAGGATAAATTCAACCCACTCATAAGAAACAATGTATAAATTTTCTCACTATGACTACAAGGAGTTTGTCTTCTCATCTCTTCAAACGCAGAGATCCATCCTAACATGGGGAATTTATTTTATTTTTCACACGAAAATAACACCATGTAGATACTTCTGCGTTACCTTCTTCTATGTGCCAATGTTGCCGAGATCCTTTCACTATTATAAATATCCACTAAGAGAGGTTCCTTGCAGCAACCAAACTATGTGCACCAATAGAAAATAGGCAGTTATCTTACACATAAGTTGTAACTTCTATAGTGGTTGCTTCTTCCTAGTAGTGTCTCCCTCTCAAACAGATTGCTTCCACCTTGTTAGCAACTTCTTTGTTGGTCTCCTTGGTAGCACTGATCTCTCTTACATATTCTGACAAGCCTTTACAACAGATCTATCTGAGTAGTTCAACACCTTTAACCTTTCTAAGTTATGTAAACTGGATATTTCTTCACTAGACGACAACATCCCCAAAGGGAGGCTTAGGAAAACACATTGATTTTGTCATCAACATGTGGTTATGACTGGAAGTCACTCCTCACAATTGTCAATGTCTTCATTGAAACTTTTATTCCACTACTTCATGACACTTTGAAGAATTTTTCATCACAATTGAATCAAAGCATTTCACTTTCGCCAGCACAAAACTGAACAAATCATCTAGTGTATTTCAATAACCATCATGGAGAAAAAATAGGCCATACTTTGAGGCTGAAAAGTTCATCTTTAAGGATCACGATCAAGGCTTGTATCTCTATGAGGTCCTACAATCACAAATAATCAAACCACTGTATTTATCTAATCCAAAAAGGATCCGGAGAAGACTAATGACAACTCCGAACTGGCAGAAGAAACTCAGGAAGCTAAGATTGGCCTCAACAAATAGAGAAAGGACAAAAATTCAAAGTTCTCAGAACTCAATGAAAATAACATCATCGTGAAGAGTGCGTCGTAAGATTTCCAGCGACATAAACGGCTAGTCAAACAAAGTTATGGATCAAAATATATTCGCGGTCAAAGTTTGGTCAACCTAGCCCAGTCAAGAGGGGGATGAGTTAGCATCCGTACTACTGATGTCAATATCACTAAGGATGAAGTCAACATCCGTACATCATATGTGGCTCATGCAAGAAGTGACACACTGACGTCAGCATGGTTACATGCCAGGATCAAAGGTTGCCATGTGTCACTTGTATTTGGCATTTTTGGGTCATTCTATGGACCAGTAAAAATGTGCCACATGGCAGTTTGTACAACCACGTGGTAGTATGTATGGTGATATGGAAGATGACGTGGCAGGTCATACACTGATGTGGCAGGTCGTATGTCGATGTGGCAGGTGATTGTACAGTGGTTGACATGGCCCAATGGTTGGCTAGCACGTGGCCTAGTCATGGGATGCCACGTGGCAGTGGGAAAATGCCCAATGACAACCCAAGAATCGATTTTTAAAAAAAAATAGAAAATAGCGGCTCTGACAGATCTAGTGACCCAATGGGTATATCCGAACTACCTCTAAACTTGGCGGAACAATATATATATATATATATATATATATATATATATATATATATATATATGCACATAAGTTAAAACCAATGCCCAAAAGGGAAGGCCCGCGAGCTCGACCCCAAGACCTCCCCCAATATATCTTCCTTAACAATAGTCCGCCAACCACTAGGCCCCCATTGTTTATATCACCACAATTTTTATTTAAAATTTGACATCCGCCCAGTGCAGGAGGAGGCATGCGAGGGTACAGACCAACATGAATTTCGAGACAGTCTCAACATTTATTGCAGGTTGGAGGGCATGAAAACCGAGATAGAGTTTCTCTTGGGCCTGGGAGTGCCAGAGTTGGATTGAAGCGTGAAGATAGTCATTTTTGAGTAATTCGACACCACAAATTGGGTGGTGTTGTTTGTTTTTTGATTCGAGAAAAAAATTTGCAGCTTGATTCCAGAATGAGGTATATTTTGTATTTTGCCAAATTCTTTGACTGAGTTAATGAAAGAGCCTACCCATTTGAGAGCAGGACCCGGAGATGTAGTCCACCAAGGACAAACTCCGTTATCAATTTTTTTTGTTTAGATTTGATGCTTATGTCTCTTCAATTTTGAGTTTTTCCTTCTTTAATGGTGCACTTTAATTTATGCTCATTTAATGCAATTCTTTATAAGTCACTCGATGAAAATATTATGGATCATGTTGGTATCATAGAAATTGTCTTTGACTTGACTTGTTGAGTGTGAATGCTTACTATATCCAAGCATAAGCAGGGTGAAGGAACTCTTAAGAATTTCAATCCCGAAGTTGGTAGTGCATCTTGAAGGAAGAAAATGGAAAAAGAGGACAAGCGTGATGAACAGGAGAAAAAATTTCACATGGTATTTTATCACATGTCATAGATGGTCGAATGAATGTATGGATATTATGAGAATAGGATGAACAAGAAAGGGAATAAAATTGAAGCACATGTAGATGATGATGCTTCGGTAAACCAAGGGGATGGAGGAGATCCTCTTGAGCCTCCATCTTCACCTTCAAGTTCTAGTTCTTCTTCCTTTGAGCATTCTCATCATTCTCATCATTCTAGCCGTAAAGCCTCTTTTAAGAAACCATTATTAAAGATTGATGTAAAATTTTCTTTACCTATGTTTAATGGAGATGTTAATCTTGAAAATCTAGATAATTAGATCTGATAGGTTGAAGTGTATTGCCGTGTCCATCATATTGATGAAGAGAAAGTTAAAGTGAAACTGGATTCTCTTCGGTTATAAGGAACCACTCTCGTATGGTGGGAGAGCAAGCTTCAGGACATAAGTAAGTGTGGTAATCTTCTTTCCTCATGGTCAGAATTTAAATCAACGATAAGGAAGCAATTTTATCCATTAGGGTATTTACATAAAGAAATGATGGAATGACAAACTTTAAGGGAAAGTAAAGGTCAAACTGTACAAAGTTTCACAGAAGAATTTAGGAAGAAAGATCTTGCATTGAACATTCCTTTGGATTCTTATGAAACTTTAATGAGGTATATTGGCACACTTCATAGTTATATTCTTCATACTTTTCTCTTGTTTAAACCCACTAGTGTTGACGAAGTTTGTGTGCAAGCCACTCACCTTGAGAATAGGGGGAAACATGTTCAAGAAAATCCCACGAAGAAACCTTTCAATCTCCCACATAAAAATTTTGAGAAGTTTAAAAGGAAGGACGAGAAGATTTCCACGGTGACGAGAGAAGGAGGAAAATCATCTTGCACTCATTGCAAGAAGAGCAGTCACAATGAAGAACGTTGTTGGAAACTGCATCTAGAAAAGAAACCAAAATAGTTCGGTGGAAAGGGGAAGACAAAAACCGTTGCTACAGTGCAACGAGATTTTGGTTTCGATTTAGGAGATGAAGGAAAGATCACAATGGTTGGAGTACAAGGTAAAGATTATCTTCATGCTAGTTCAAGTTCCAATAGTGAATCTCAAGTGGATGAATGAAAGAGGAATGAATTATTCCACAACATGAGGGTAAATACAACACTTGTTAGTGCAGGGAAAATGAAAAGACTCATAAACACTAATAAAAGATATGTACTCATGGTCGTCAGAGAGAAAGATGTCGGGACATCCGACGATTTCCAAGGGTGTGACCCATCTCATAAAAATGAATTAATTGATATTGTTTCTAAGTATGATGACATTTTCTAGGAACCATATGGATTACCTCCTAAGAAAGAAATCCAGCATGAGATACATCTTCAACAAGATTCTCCTCTTCCTAATGTGGGCATGTACATGATGTCTGTTGTGGAGATGAAAAAGATCAAGAAGTAGGTAGAGGGCTTAATGGATCAAAGGGTCATCGAGCCTAGTTCACCTCCTTGTGGTTCTCCGATCATGATGGTGCCAAAGAAGGATGACACATGGCGAATGTGTGTCGATTACTAGGCCTTAAATAAAATCACGGTGAAAAATTGATACCCTCTTCCTAGTATAGATGATTTACTTGGTCAATTGAAGAATGTTTTTTATTTCACTAAGTTGGATTTGCGAAATGGATATCATCAAATCAAGGTCACCGAACAGGATGCATGAAAAACTTCCTTTAAAACCAAATGGAGATTGTTTGAGTGGTTAGTTATGTCGTTTGGGCTTTGTATCTCTCCGACAATGCTCATATGTGTAATGAATGATGTATTCATGCCTTTCCTAGACGACTTTGTGATTGTATATTTAGACGACATTCTTATGTGAGGCTTGAAAAACAAGTATTGGATACTATGCAAAGGGAAAATTTGTATGTAAAATTTTCTAAATGTGAGTTTGGCAAGACTGCACTTGTGTACTTAGGTCATATTGTAGGAGGAGGACAATTGAAAATTGATCCTTCCAAAGTTGTTGTAATTGTAAATTGGCGTGAGCCAAAAAGTGTAACCGAAGTTCGAAGCTTCTTATGTGAAATCCAGTATTGGAGGAGATTCATTCCTAACTTCTCCTTTATAGTAGCTCCTTTTCATGCCTTAACCAATGTGAAGAACACTTTTCAGTGGGAAGGAAAGAAAAAAAAATATTTCAACATTTTGAAGGAGAAGATCAGTACCGCACCAGTATTAGCAGTGCTAAATCTTCAATAGTATTTTGAGATCGAGACAGATGCCAATGGATATTCCATAGGTGCAGTATTGATGCAATATCATAAGCCTATCTGTTACCACTATGAAACTTTTAGCCAAGATGTTGTTAACTATACTACATATGATAAAGAGTTGTATGCATTAGTCCAGAGCATAAAGAAATGGAAGTACTACTTGTTAGGGAAGGAAAAAATCATACATACATATCACTAACCCTTACAGTATCTTCAAGCACAGACCAAATTGCAACAATCTTGACACTACAGATGGATGGGTTTTCTACAACAATTTCATTTGGTGATCAAGTACAAAAAGGGTACAAGTAACAAGGTAGTTGATATTCTTTCTACACCTCCTATTGTTGCTTCTATTATTTTGAAGAATACTTCTTTATCTCATGATAGCTATGTGGAACAATATGCCATTGATGAATATTTTAAAGAAGTATATGAGAAGATAATCCATGGTGCACAGGTAGAGAACTATTTCCTGTAGGGAAAACTACTCTACCATGTTGGAAAGCTATGTATTCCTACAAGTGAATGAGTCCATGTAATATGAGAAGCTCAAACTTCTCTTGTACCTGGGAATTTTTGGGTAGGAAAAACTATGGCTAATTTACAGAGGTTTTGTTACTGGCCTCAAATGAAATCAATTGTAACTAAATATGTAAAGGGGTGTGTGATTTGTTCAACTTGTAAACCTACTAATAGAAAACTGGGGCTATACTCACCACTACATGTTCCATCCCATCCATGGAAAAGTATCTCCATGGATTTTGTAGGGGGTTTACCAATGTCGAAAGGGGGTCATGACTATTTGTATGTTGTAGTGGATAGGTTCAACAAAATGTGTATCTTAATGCCATATAAAAAGAAAATCACTGCGGACAAGACTGCTAATATCTTCTTTTAGTATGTTTGGGTTCACTTTGGGTTACCAACATCCATTATCTCGGATCGACATACTCGATTGCTTACACATTTTTGGACAATATTGCAGAGAATGATGGACACCAAGTTGAAGAGGAGCATTTCCTTCCATCCATAGAATGACAGACAAACAAAGGTTGTAAACCAAACAATGGTGCTTTTTCTTCGAGGCTAGTGCAACAAGCATCCCAAGTTATGGGATGAACACATACCCTATGTACAACATGCTTACAACTGAGTTTTACATTCCTCCACTCAGTGTTCACCTTTGAGACATGTTTTGGGTACCTACCTAAAGTGTATAAGAGAGAGGTTGATTTAAATGAAGAAACGAATGAAGATAGATCCCGCAAGTTCATTGAGAGGATCCAACAGGTACACCAAGTAGTCAAGGAACAGTTGGAGAAAATTCAAGAACAATATAAAAATCGACATGAAAAACACAAGGTTGATAATCAATTCCAGGTTGGAGACGGGGCATGGCTTCACATCAGCAAGGAGAGATTGAAGGGTGAAGGAAATAAACTCAAGCCCATTCATAATGGACCCTTCACTATTTTGGAGAAAAGTGGTAGCAATGCTTTTCGTCTAGATCTTCCACCTTATATGCATATTTACTCAGTTGAAAATGTAGAGAACTTGGAACTTTTTGAGCCTCCCTTGATCATGGATCAAGATGAGGAAGTTTCAATACCTTCAGTTGATGAGTTTTCTCTTTAGTACTTGGATGAGTTAAAGCAAGATATCATCCTAGACAGAAGGACGAGGACTTCATGTAGGGGTGATGTTGATTATCTTCGAGTAGGATTAAAGGGCACACATCCAAGCAAGGCAAAGTGGATTGAGAAGGACAAGTTGAGGGAACTCTTCCATCAATTATCTGTTGTTTGATGAAATTTTTTGGTGGTCCAAAAATCTCTCAGTGGGAAGGCGTGATCCAAAAAGGAACCAGAGAATACTACGGACAACTCAGAACTCGCAGAAGCAACTAATGAATTTCATAATGGCCTTTGTAGACAGAGAAAGGGAAAAAAATAAAAGTTCTCAAATATTAGTGAAAATGACATCATCCTGAAGAGCACGTTGCAAGATTTCCAACGACGCAAACGACTTATCAAACAGAGTTACGGATCGAAAGATATTTGTGGTCAAAGTTTGGTCAACCTAGTTGAGTCACGAGGGGGATGAGTCATCATCTGTACTGCTGACATCAACATCAGTATGGATGATGTCAGCTTTCGTACAAAATATATGTCACATGCAGGAGGTGACATGTGTCATGCTAACATCAACATGGCGACATGACAACACCATAGGTTGCCACGTGTCACTCATATTTGGCCTTTTGAAGTCATTCCATGGACCAGTAAAAATGTGCCACGTGGAAATATGTACAGCCACGTGAGAGTCCATACGGTGACATGGTAGATGACTTGGAATGATGACGTGGCAGGTCATACACTGATGTGGCATGTCGTACACCGAGGTGGCAGGTCATATGATGATGTGGCAGGTTGTACGTCGAGGTGGCATGTGATTGTACATTAGTTGATGTGGCCCAATGGTTGGCTGCCACACAGTGGACAAATGCCTAATGTCAGTGTGAGAATCGATTAAAAAAAAAAGGTAGAAAATAATGGGTCTTTCAAATCTGGCAGAACCCCACCAGATCTGGCAGCCCAACGAGTATATCCAAACTACCTCTAAACTTGGCAGAAAAATACATATATATTCACATAAGTTATAACCAATGCCCAAAAGGGGAGGCCCATGGGCTTGACCCCTCAGACCTCCCCCAATATATCCACCTTAACAATAGTCTGCTAACCACTAGGCCAACAACCTCCCATTGTTTATATCGCCACAATTTTTATTTAAAAATTGACATCCGCCCATTGCACGAGGAGGTGTGGGAGGGTATGAACCAACACAAATTTCGAGATAGTCTCAACATTTATTGCAGGGTGCAGGGCACTAAATTAAGTGTGGAGATAATCATTTTGGGTAATTGGACGCCACAAATTTAGTGGTGTTGTCTGTTTTCTTATCTGAGTAAAACTTCTGCAACTTGATTTCAAAATGAAGTATACTTATGTATTTTTCCAAATTCTTTTGTTGAGCTAATAAAAAGGCCTACCCATTTGAGAGGATGACCTAGAGATGTAATCCACCAAGGACTAACTCTGTTATCAAAAATTTTTGTGTTCAGATTTGATGCTTATATCTCTTCATTATTAAGCTTTAGCTTCTTTAATGGTACACTTTAATTTATGTTCATTAATTAATGCAATTCTTTATAATTAACTTCGATGAAAAAATTATGGATCATTACCACATGTCCTTCTAATATCAAATCACAAAACTATAAAACTTTGCGATTTGAATCCCCTTTTGCAATAGCGACACAACCTAATCTAAAAGCCGATGGCTTCTATAGCACATGGTAGTGCACATAAGAAAAAGGGCCATTTCTAATGTGTGATGACCAGGTTTATGTAGATTAGAGTTTCTACTCTTCTTTAATAAACAACAATTTCTTTTAATAGCTATACACAGTCTGAAAAATGTTAAGCGCCCCTTTATTATGATGTCTTTCTTTTCCTAGTTCTTTTCACTTCTAGCAATCTCCAGCAATCTCCATAAACTGGTGCAAAAATATTTGTTGGCATTGCTCCTTCACTGGTTCTAAAAGCAGATCCAACACAACAAGTCAAACCTCTAAAAAGTTTGCTTCATTCCTCTTCAATGTACTTTACCATGATTTTTTATGTCATCCAAGGTAGACCCACAGTATTTTTATGTGAAATGTTGATATCGAGAATACCTCTGCAACCTCCACACCTGAAGCAACTTGCCCATACCTAGCACGAATCTGGGCATCTCTAGGCGTTCATCTCTAACTTAGTAGCTTATTGAAACAACCCACCATCAAGAACATTCTAATATAGTCATGTCAAAGCAGTTTCTTCTTCTTTGGTTGGCGCAGGCAAATCATTGTCAATGTGATTGTTTAATACTGAAATGGTTAGCTCATCCAGATTTCTCTTGCACTTGAACTTCCTCCTACTGAAAATTAACTTAACTTATCCTTCTAGGAGGAACTTGAAGTTTCTTCTACGAGAATAAGTAATCATACCTAGGGAGTGAATCCTATACTTGCTCTTATTAATTACGTCGAAAGACATACACCTATTGGCAATGGGCACATTTAATAGGTTTTTAGTTCTTAATACGTTTTCTATGGACGATATTAAATATGCCTAGAATATTCTTAGTCGTCACAATAAATGAATGGCTCTGATTTCATCCATTAACTTCCGCGCTGTTATAAAGACATTCGTTTATATGTTTACTTTTTTACATTTACCTAATCATGTTTAAAAATTACTATGTTCACTAACTTATTGCCACGTCTACCTGATTAAAAAATATTAAGATATTCGCACAGAGTGGTCGCTGCATTTCTGTGCTGACCGCGTTTCGTTTCGTTTCTGTGCTAGCCACGTTTCGTTTCATTTCTACTGGCTGACGTTTGGTGGCCGCGTTTCTATGCTGGCATCACCAGCAATGGCCAGCCTTCGGCGTTAATCAACCACATAATTATGGCTGTGCTAGTAATAACACTCTGATTAAGAATAACACAACACTCTGATTAAGAATAACACAACATAAAGAGGCTGACTCAAGCTAAACTTAATTTTCTATTATTCATCAATCTAATATAGTACATGAGTATGAATAGAGCATATCTCAATCATTTCTGATTGATCTTTACACCAACACCAAACTCTATACTACCATAGACAAACCACGATCAAAGAAAAATGCACACGCTCAAACAATCACTCACAAAACAAATCTAACGTGGAGATGGCTATTATACCTATCCTTTCCTCCTACTTGGATAAGTAATCACAAGCTCTCTCTCATCTTAAGGAGTGAAGCCTATACTTGCTCTTATTAAGTATAACACTCTTATTAAGAATAACATAACATAAAGATGGTGACTCAATATAAACTTAATTATGTATTATTCATCAAGCTAGTATAATGCATGAATAAAGCATATCTCAACCATTTAATGACTCATCTAACAACTATTCTCATCAATCTAGTATAGTACATGAATAAAATATATATCAACCATGGGTGATTCAAGATAAACTTACTTCTGTATTATTCATCAATCTAGTATAGTACATGAATAAAGCATATCTCAACCATTTAATGACTCATCTAACAACTATTCTCATCAATCTAGTATAGTACATGAATAAAACATATCTCAACCATTTAATGACTATCTAACAAGTTTTCTAGTATAGTAGATGAATAAAGCATATCTCAACCATTTAATGATTCATGTAACAACTCTTTAATGAATAAGAGATTCTAAACAGATTGAGTTTTTAAGATAAACATAATCTCTAATTCTCTATTCCTAATTAACACTAGAAATTAATGAATTTGAACTTAAAACGACTTTAACATTTGTAAGATGAACCTCCTTGGCGCAATGAAACGTTGCGTCTATGCATGTATATAAAAGATTGTAAGTATCGATCAAAATGATTGTGTAATTGCCCATACTCATCCTAGAAAACAATGGATTTATCATATAATGGTATTCCCAAAAAGTTTGTTGATCCTATTTTCAATGAATTCGTTTACGACCCAATTCGGCTGCCCATAACAGAAGACCCTGCTCAGCTTCTTTACAACCGCCGGCCACTCGAGAGGATTTGGGACGCCAAACACGATGCCATTAACCCCCATACCGGCCAGCCCTTCGACATTCGCAATGTGATCCCGCAGATTGAGCTGAGGCAACAGATGGTCCAATACATCCTCGAAAACAGCACAAACTCCCTTGAGGTCATTTCGGTGGATTACACCAAACCCTTGAACTCAGCAGATATGAAACATATGTTGAGTGAACTTGTGGCAGCTGGTGAGAATTTCTTGCTCGCGAGTGAGAACTGGAGTAGTAATGAATCAAAGGCCAGTTGCAAGGCTCTGTGGCAAAAATTGAATCTGCTCCGTCTTTGCTGCCAATACAATGCAGAAAATAGAGAGACCTTTTTGTCAGTCAACGGATACAAATTCTTGCTCAGTGTAATGAGCCGCAGGTTATACTTGTTATACCCTTCAAATGAAGATACCAAGGAAGCGTGCAAAGAAGTGGTCAAGATCGTAGATGTCGTCGGTTTAAAAGCTAGCCATTTGCAGGTAGTCCCTGAAGATAATGTAAACTCTTTAATAGAGATTCTCCATGACCATTCAAAGTGCCAGCTCTTAAAAATCCAGACAACCGTTTTAAGAATTTACCGTCGATTGTATCAGGACTGGGTGTTGTTCCCAGGACTTCTTCCATTGTCTTTTTCGAAGTTCTCTTATATTAGCCTTCGCTCTGCTCTCTATCTGTTAGATCATGGCCGCAACTCCAAGTATATATCGAATGAAGACCTCTACAATGGAACAGCAATACTGGAATTTGACTGGACCAGACATAACGGCTGTGGGGATGAATTATACGTTCACGCTCTGGTGAATGTAGTAATTAACTGCATTTCCCGTTTTGAAAACCTACACGCAACTGCCACTCATCGTGCTCAAGCTCAGGATGATCATGAACATGAAAAGGAGAAGAATATTGATCTGATAAGTCGGGCACTTGACCAAGCTCTCTTCTTAGTTCATCGCATAGTGAGGCCTGATGAAGAAGACAGAGCTCGTGTACTGCCTGAGAGGAGACATACGTTGAAACAGAGAGTACAGATGTTGGATATAGTAGATGACATTGTGAAAATGGTGAAACTTGTCCTTGCAGGGATCAAATTCTTTCAGTCATCACACTTGGGACTAGGTTTAACTATTACAGCAATACTTTGTCAGGAAGACAGGGTTAGTGAGAGAACTAGAAGACATGCTGTTAAAGTGTTTGAAGATTTTCTTGGAAGTCATATTGTGGATGAATACCATACACAGGTTAAGCTGCTGCTTCAATACATTGTGGGCAACAATGCTTCATAGAGCGGTCTTCCGTTATGTGGCATTAGAAAAGCTTTCGTCCACATCTCTTTCTTATTTTTTTTTATGGATTACAAAATATTATATTAAAAAAATCTTATTAGGTTACTCGTTTTTCTTCAATTTCATTAAACTAAATATATTATTATTAACATTATCATTAATGATTACTTGTTGAATATAATCACTTCAATCTTTCTCTAAACATTAACAACTTTCTAATTATCAAAATATCAAATAATGTATTATTATTATTAATCTTTACGGAGAAAATTGGTTATTAAGCATTATTGGTTAACATGAATGGTGACGAGTTAGACCTCATTTCATTGAATCTTTGTGCCAAAAATTAAATGAATTTCATTTTGTTGTATTTTTTTATTACATAAAATCACTTAATAAAAAATATGTATATTTAATTTTAATGGTTAAATGTGTTTCACTCTTTCAAGTGAATCACACTTCTTTATTCATTATGTAAGATAAATAGAAGTGACAAATGAATGGGGAAGAGGGAGGAGGATTTTTGGATTTCACTTATTTTTCATCTCTTCTCTTGCTATCCTACATATAGGGTTTTATTAATCATATTTCAATAATTATAGATAAAAAGAATATGAAAACCTTTTTCAAACCATGCAAAACTCTTAAGTAACTTTTCAAAACTACAAAGGAAAAATTTGACCCTGTGCTTGTCTTATGAGTCTACCAAATTTCGTGCTCCTATGGAAAATCATACATAGGTCAAACTAATACATCATTTAAAACTTGTCTCAAAGAACACATAGCTTACACAAACCTAACAACTCAACAAGTCAACTATTGTCGAACACTCCTCCAAATCTAAGCACCTTATCTTCTTTGACCAAACCAAAATTATTTCCTCAATGCCCTATGATTCCTCTTGTATCATTGACTCGAAATCAAAAAACATTCCAACAATTTCAAATGTGAAGATGGCTACAATTCTAGTCTTGGAAACCCCTCACTAGTTGCTTAGGTCATTGATCTTTTATTTTGCATCTAATATCTTTATCCTAAGAATTAATGCCAGTCCCTCTCCCTTTAAGGTTGTAATTTCCCTTTCAATCCTTTCTTTTATTTATACATTTTATCACCATTATCCCTATCATCATCATTTTTTGGTTCTTCCCATTAACTTCCTATACCTTTTAATTCAATATCTTCTATATTTTTTTCTTTTTTCCTCTATTGTTTTATTATAAGGTTAACAACGACTATTTAGTTATTTTAATTTAGGTTCTTATAGTTATTTTAATTTAGTTTTAATTTCAATCTCTCTTTCTCTCTTTTTATATATAATTGAACCTCATTCAAACCTTATTGAAAAATTCGAATGAGAATCGAACCTAATAATTTTCAAACCCAAATTTAAAAAACTCTAAAAAAAAATTTACAAAATTATTAACTCAATTCATTAAAATAATATATATTCCTAAGCTATTAGGTTAATATTAGTTGAGACAATAACCACCCTTGCATTGCATGTGGACTGTTGCATCATGAGTATATTTTGTTTGTGTACATGTGTGTTATATTTCAACTTTATAATTCTATATTACTATCATAAATTATCTTTTCATAGAAAATTTCATTGAAAATGTTACATATGAAGTAGGTACATCATTAAAAAAAAATGGATTTATACCATTCCACAATTTTATATATTAAATTTATATAATGGAATTTTATATTACTACTCTTCCTCATACAAGATGTCAAGGAAGACATTAAGGATGTAGTAGATGCATCGTTGGGTAATGTATGTATTTCATTCTACGGGGGACTCTCACCATTTCAAAATCTGATTTTGTGATTAATATATTAGATTTATAATGGAGAATATAACACTTATTTTATTGATGTATAAATGAAATGTGAATATGTCAATATATGATAAAATTTGGTTGCATGTGAATTGGGGACCATGGAAATGTATCAGTGTATATTGAGGAAAACCTTTTATTTGGTTTTGATTATATTGAACTAATCATTTAACTGATTTTATTAATGAGTTAATAATTTCTCTAATTGTGTTAGTTGGACATTTTGATAGACAAACTTCGAATACTATGAAAGCCAAATGACCTAAACTCTTCTTGACATAATGTTATTGGCAAATGATGCATTATGTGAGGGAGTGTATGTCAATGTTTTATGATGCAATTAAATATGTTTAGAGTATGCAACGTTGTTTCTTCTAATAATAATAATTGATTAATATGATTGACAAAGTTTTTGGTATATAGATTTCTTATAAATCATTATTATTATGTATGATAAGTTTTCATTTATAACAATTAATTCCTTTTGTTATGAAATATATATATATATATATATATATATATATATATATATATATATATATATATATATATATATATATATATAT
>ML787819.1:590033-604893 GCA_009831015.1 Picea engelmannii | reverse complement strand
ATATATATATATATATATATATATATATATATATATATATATATATATATATATATATATTCGTAAATCATTTGTAATTAGACTCTTTTTTACTCTAACATTTATAATGGTATAAAATGAGTGTTATATTTGTATTTTATAGGACACCAAAAAACATTTAAAAAAGTAATCACATTGAGTTCGAATCCACGATCACAAGGTTGAAAGCTAGATGGGCTACATGCTCTATGTATTGAATGTTATGCAATGGAATTGTTTTATAAATTAAAATACAATAAAATTAATATATTTAATGTCATGCAATAGAATTGTTTTATAAATTAAAATACAATGAAATGAATATATTTGAATTTTTTCATTTATGGGTGAGAAGTCCACATTGTAGCTTTGAAGAACTCATTCAATTGATGGTAATCACATTGTTTTCAATTCTAAGTTTTTTAATTCAAATAATTCTTTTGGATTTTGATGTTTTGGGATTCATATAAAGTTTTAAAAAATATTATGAAAACATTTTTTATTCTTATAAATAAATACATTTGAATTTATATCAAAAATATATTATAATATATGAAGATCCTACACAACCAAAAATATTTTTATAGTTAAAAAAAATATAGAGATGAAAAGAAATAAAATTATAATGATATCATCCAATAATTCATGAAGGATGATACTTTGTAAAAATAATTACCAACTAGATAAATAACCACAACTAAGAAACCTTTAATATAAGAAATTATTTATATAAAGTAAGATTTCAAAATGTTTATATGCTAAAGAGAGTTTTTGAGATTCATATATATATATATATATATATATATATATATATATATATAGGATGTTGAAGATATTTTCGTCACAATTGTTCAATTCGTTTTAAATCATCATTCCTTTAAAATTCTTAGGAATGCAAGTTGGGTAGACTTGGACATGTTAGAAGATTCCTTTGCTAGATATTATATTTCATTGCAATAATGTAGCAACCCCGTCGTTATGACTACATGCGACACAAGCAAGTGCAAATTTATTTTGTAGGAAAGTAACAATGACAACAATTAATCAACAAACCACAATAGCTTCGACAACTAGTAATTAGAAGCTTCCCGTCAAGTGAGAGAAAATCACAATAATGTTACAATAGGTACAAACTTACTTAAGAAAAAAACATCATCCACAGCGGGAGGATCATGATTCAATTCAGGTTTGTAAGTGCAAGTCGATCAACGTGCGTAATGACCCAGTCATAAGGTATCACGTTGCCACCTTGCGACCAAGGTGCTAGGGTCCCACGCACAAACAAAATGATTCCAAACCTTCTACCAACATAAAATCTAACGCGCTTGATTCCTCTGGCACTAACATACCTTGTTACTGAAGATGGTGTTTTAAAGTTGTAAATAAAAGAGAAAGGGTTGAAGGTGAAAGGCTTGTAGTTTGTGAAATCATAGTCTAACTTCTATAAGCTTTTCTTATTCCATTAAATTTTTTCACATTAAAACAAGGTCTTAGTAAATCCTTATACATTTTATGAAATTGATATCAAATTGAAGAGTTTTAGATAAGGTAAAGAAAATAACTACGGCTCAACGTAATTTCTCGTAAGGTGAAGGACAAGGTTCCAAATTATCAAGGGGAAGGGGATGTGTCAAAAGAATAAATTTATGGTTGCAGACCTACAACCCAACTTTTATAACCCTTTCCAATAGCAATTTCAATAGCAATTGTTGTATTAGACATCCAAAAATTATAAACATTGAGGACCCCTTTATCTTTATATCAAATAGAAAAAACCAAATTAGGATAGGGGCGAATAGTCAGTATGTCACCAAATGTAGATTTGGTTTATAAATCATTGACCACATTTTGTAAGAAAACAAATTGGTCTTATCAATCTTAAATAAAATATTATAACTATGGTTTCTTCTTTTAAAAAGGTTCTCATATACATTACAGATCTAATACCAGTTTTGAAGAATTTGAGATAGCAATAAAATATCTGTGTAGTAATGATTGGAGTCCAATGGAAATAAACATATATGTGTAGTAATAACTGCAATTCAATAGTAAATACATTTTTGGTGCTATTCTCGGCCAAAAACAAACCTTTCTGAATTGCACAAATATTGCCATCTCTTAATCACTTAAACATAAAACAAAACATTGATAATTACATAATGTTGCCAATTCTTAACCACTCCATAATTAAAGAAAACAAAACATTACTAAGTACATAATTCTCCCAAGCTCTTAACCACTCCATAATTAAAGAAAACAAAACATTGCTAAGTACATAATGATGACAAAAGACATCCATTAGATATATAAATTCCATAGTTTTCTCTTTAGTTCCTAGCATCACGTTGGCTAGACCAAAATTTCCAACTATTCGAGCATCGTTGAGTAAGATAATGTCAAAATCCATCATTCTATGAAAATTACCTCTGCGATGCTTAAGTTAGTAAAAATACCAAGCACAGTAATATAGAAAAGGATACCCACCATCACGTTGAGTAAGATAAAGTCAAAATCCATCATTCTATGAAAATTACCTCTGCGATGCTTAAGTTAGTAAAAATACCAAGCACAGTAATATAGAAAAGGATACCCACCATCACAATTTTGTTCAGAAACAAAGAGTTGCAATAACCTTATGAGAAATAAATTGAAAGAGGAAAAATGTTAACCTTGACTCATGTAAATCCATATACTCCAACCCAATGGAAAATCTTTGCCATTCACTAAATGAAAAAGCGAATCTGCATAGCCAACCTTTGTTTGCAATCGTATTTTGTGGCATTGTCTTCAAGACACAACCCGTGACATATCTGTGATGTTGGGTAGCACAGGTTATAAACGCACATGGGAATACATCGGTAATACAAACAATACACAGGTAATACACGCACATGCAATAGTAATACATGCACATGGGAATACACCGGTAATACACACAATACATAGATAATACATAGGTAATATGATGCAGGAGAATCACGATCACATCAAAAGGAAGCGTAGGTGGAAGTGAATTTGACACCTCAACATATCAAAGGAGCCAAAACCAACCTTAACCAGTTTGGTAGCTGTGTAGAGTTTTGAATTTTGTGTTAATTAAATTAGAGTATGTAAATTCCGGCCACCCTTTGAAATGATGGAACTATTGTAAATCCTTTACACCACTGTAATATATTACAGATGTAGGATAATTTCCCTGATTAGCCATTATGTTACATGTAATCAAGCTAGGTAGGTAACCGCCAGAGTAGAGTGTGATAAGATTTAGATAGGAGAAAGAAGAGCGAGGAGGCTTTGGGTCTTTAGATAAGTTTTTTATTGTTTTTGTGTCTGTAGGAGGTAGCCATTGTAATCATGTTTTCTTTGAAATGAATAGAACGGATAACATTGACCCAAATTGTACAGTGTTGATACTATTTTACAGTTTTACTGTTATGAATTTTGCCGATGTATGATGTTCATACTGAATGAATGAATAATTTAATAAGTTTCAATTGTTTCTCTTATGTAAGTTATGCGAGTGCATGCCGAGTGCAAGGAGTGCATGTGAAGAATTATTTTTCAACTCAAAGCTCAGAACATATAGCGGGGAACCTTCGTATGCAAAGTGTGCATATTGAGTGCAAGGAGTGCGCGTAGAAGCAAACTAATTTAAGTTTGAAAGCTCAGTTAGTTGACTGCGGAGTATGCCAGGAGGGCATCAGGAAGTCTTTTGAAGGAGACGCAGAGTGAAAGCATGCACCAGGGCAAAGGTTTTATATTTCATTTTCTAGAAGATGAGGAGGAGTAGTGATTCTAAGCTTCGAGATGAAACACTTAGAAAAAATTGTAAGTCCTGAAGAGTTGAATCTTTCAAAGGTGGAGCCCAGAAATTGAAAGTTCAAAGGAAAAATAAGTACGGAGGATTGAGTTGGAGAAATTCTTTAGAAAAGAATTTTGAAGACTGGATAAGATCAAGGGTTAACATTTATCTAGGAGGAGACCAAATCTTTCAACCTGTTAGATCTGGGAGAAGTCACGCACTGATTAGCCGCGAGGACCTTTTGGAATTTCGCAAATGAGAAGATTTGTAGAGAGCAGAGTGAAATTGGCGAAGTTTGAAGTCGCAAAATGATCGTGGTCATTCGACTAAGGTAGGATACATAGCGACATATCAGCGTTTCGCTGATTCATAAGTCGGGAAGTTGGAGGTAAGATTTATGAAAACTCGCAAAATGTGAAATTGCAATTTAATCATATCCATTGAACCGTGGAAGGTTGTGAACCATCAATTCGACGTAAAATGGAGTTCAAGGAATTCATAATTTTGGGTATCAGAGGAAGGGAGATGAGCATCCTTTTGATAGCTAAACCGCAAAATCCCGATTCATGAAGTGGATCTAGACCATCGGTTGCGGGAAAGATAAGGGTCGTTGATCTGAGGCGGAGGTTCAGATTTTCGTGAAAAGGGAAACATGTGAAGACATGAAAAGCTCAGAGTTTGGGCCCTAGGTTCTAGCCAGAGATCATATGGATGGAGAATAATGGAAGCACTAGCACGCGCTAGGCCCTATTGGGACTTTGGAACTCAGGAGTTTGAAAGACGGATAGTCGGGTGACTCATATACCTGAGACGTCAAATCATGACACACCTTTTTGATTAGGTGTGTGGTCACAAGGCGAGGTCACTAGGATAAGAATTGCCCCGAGTGCTTGTTCACATGGGTGGAATTTTGCAGAGACCCGTGTATTTCTTGGGGGTTTCAATAATGAGCAGAAGATCTAGTTCTACTCAAAGATTTTGAATATCCTAAGACCGGGAGGTCGTGCATCTCTTTAGGGAGAAGGAGGGTTTACACCAAGTGGTATCAAAACCTGAAAAAATATTTGAACTTGAACTCAGTATGTTAGGAACTGTTGAAGCGATGTCGTCGAGGGTACACACAGGACCACTTATAGCAAACCGGGCTATAGGAAGAGAAGTGAGAGAACTTCAAGCAAAGTTGGAAGCAATGGAATCAATGCAAAGGAGAAAACCTGCCACTAAAGATGTCAGTGATGCAGAAAGTGAAGAAATAGAAGTTGAAGAAGCTATAGGGGAAGATGCAGCTGAAGAATGCTTATTGAAAGTTGTTGTGAAATTAGCAGCTAGAGAAAATATGGACGTCCCAATGTATGAAGGTAACTTGGAAGTCGAAGAGTTATTGGATTGGATAAGGTCCTTGGATTAGTATTTCGACTATGAATATGTCGAGGAAGGAAGGAAGGTGAGACATCTTGTCACCATATTAAAGGGACACACAACACTGTGGTGGGATGAACTACAGGGAGAAAGGAGGAGCAAAGACAAACAAAATATAAATAATTGGGACAAGATGGTAGCCAAATTGAAGGATAAATTCATACCTAGGGATTACTAGTTAGAGTTGTTCATAAAATTGCAAAACCCGAGACAGATGGGTATGACAGTGAAAGAGTATACAGAAGAATTTTATAGGATGAATATTAGGACTGGACAAAGAGAGAAGGATGATGAAAAAGTTTCCAGGTATATAAATGGTTTGAGGTATGAAATTCAAGATGAAATCAACATGATGACCGTGAGAACAATGGAATATGCTTATCAGATTGCACTGAAGGTAAGAGAGAAGTTAGCCAGAAACCAGAGTCAACGGAACATAAATAGAGGCTTAAATAGAGGTAAGGGAGTTGTTTATGATAAGGCACCAAAAGATAAGGATGAGACTGAGAAATCATATGATCTTTTTGAAAGAGGAGGAAGCTCCCAAAAAAGACCGTTTGGTGGGAGAAATTTGTTTCCTCGAGGAAGAGGAAGAAGTAGAGAAGGTGGAGTTAAATGTTATGCCCATGTAAAGAAAGGACATATGTCTTGGGAATGTCCCGAGAGGAAGAGAGAAGGAGGTGGAGAAGCACACATTTCTGAAAAATACAAGAATGTGGAAGCAGAGGTAGTAGAAGGTGGACAAAATCTTATGATGAGCAAATTTCTTATAAAGACAGAGAAAGAAATAGAAGACCCATTTCAACAAACGAGGTTGTCCAGGACTACTTATAAGACAAAGGAAAAAGTTTGTAAGATGATTATAGATAGTGGGAGTACTGATAATTTAGTATCAACAAAAAAGGTGGAGAATATGGAGATGGAGACAACTACACACTCAAGTCGATACAAAGTATTGTGGTTGCAGAAAGGACATCAAGTAATGGTATGTCAACAATGCAAAGTTTAATTTAAAATAGGATGCTATAAAGATGAGATTCTGTGTGATGTAATTCCCATGTATGTTTGTCATATTTGTTTGGGGAGACCATGGTAGTTTGATAGGAATATTATTCATGATGGGATAAAAAGTACTTATACTATGGAAAAGAATGGTAGAACCCACATGTTATTGCCAATAGAAGAGAAGAAAGAAAAGGAATAAGCCAACACAAGAATACTTCTCATGAGTGGGAAGGAACTCTTGAAGGATATTAAGAAAGATCAAGAAATGAAATTCGTCGTAGTAAGGAAGCCGAGAGTTATCCTTACCAATACTTATGTGGATGATTTACCTGTATAAATCCAAGAATTGTTGGAAACTTTTGCGGATATAGTAGTGGATGAGTTGCCTCACTCATTACCACCTATTAGGAATATTAGCCACCATATTGACTTGATTCCAGGAGTCAATTTACCAAATAAAGAAGCGTATAAGTTGACACCTCGAGAGAATGAAGAAGTTAAGAATCAAGTTCAGGAGTTGTTGGATAAAGGTTTAGTCAGGGAAATTCTAAGCTCATGTGCAGTGCCAACTGTATTGAGTCCAAAGAAGGATGGGGGATGGAGAATGTGTACAGATTTCAGAGCTATCAACAAGATTACCATTAGGTATAGATTGCCTTTACCTAGGATGGATGATTTGATGGATTGTTTGAGTGGAGCAAGTTGTTTTTCAAAAATATACTTGAAGAGTGGATATCATCAGATAAGAATGAGAGAGGGAGATGAATGGAAAACACCATTCAAAACAAATGAAGGTTTGTTTGAATGGATAGTCATGCCATTTGGATTGAAAAATTCTCCAAGTACATTTATGAGGTTGATGAATGAAGTACTAAAGGAATTTATAGGGAAATTTATCATTGTATATCTGGATGATATATTAGTTTTCAGAAAAACAGAGGAAGAACATTTAAATCACTTGGCATTAGTGATGAGGAGATTGCAGTAAGAAAAATTGTCAATAAGTTTGAAGAAAAATTATTTTATGAAGACAGAGATCATATATTTGGGTTTTGTGATCTCTTCAAATGAATTGAAGATGGATCTGGAAAAGGTGAGAGAAATCAAAGAATGGTCATAACCCAGGAGGGTATTCGATGTGAGAATTTTTCATGGTTTAGCAAGTTTTTATAGAAATTTTATAAGGAATTTTAGTGGTATATGTGCACCCATGATGGACACTATTAATAAGAAACATATGTATTTTAATTGGATAGAGAAGGTTGAGAAAAACCTCAGAGTGCTGAAAAAGAAGATAATAGAACAACCATCTCTAGTTTTGCCATATTTTGGAAAGACATTTATGTTGGAATATTGGTTGTTTTCATTGATGTCAACCCTAGTCATGGGTTTTGGACCGCAAGATTGATAAAGGTATTTGGACATGAAGGACAATGCACATGCATATACAACACCCATGAATGGATAGTATACATCATGTTTTTTTCTGGTGGTATGTGACACGTCACGAGGATCCTCATGGTTGAGGAGAAATGAATTTTTGAAGATGACAAAGTGAATTGAAGAAGGAAGTACATGTAGGCCCTGAAGATAATTAAAGAAAATAATTACAAAATAAGAAAGTATCAGGTCGGCCCTAATGTTAAAATGAAGTGACATAAATGGTATAAATAAACATCATTATACATTCATTTTGATACAAGTCGAATTTCATAGAAATAAGAAGTAAAAGAAGGCCAGATTTCAAGGGAGGATGAAGTCTTTTGGTGATGTGTTCTAAGGTATGTTATTTTCAGGTCATCTTACCATTTTTTCTATAATGTTTTTTCTAGAGTGATTCAAATTGTGAAATCACTATGGTATTGCAAAGACATATCAAGGTACCTCTGGTAAAAATTTCAGCTCTTGATTCGCTATAATTATGGAGATACACTATGTGGAAGATAGGGTTTGTGACCAGTCCTGAAGCTATTCAAGAAACAGGTGTTCCAGGTACAACAATCATAACTTCTTCATACAGAATCCAAATGAAGTGGGATCACTTCCATTGGAAAGAGTACGGATTGTAGCTTCTTGTGTGTGAATTTCTGAATTGGATGTTAAATATTGAGCGTAGGGAATTCTGTACAAGTTGGGTCTTCTGAATAGACTAGAATTGAATAAAGTCTACCATTCTTTCTATAACCTCTTTTTGGGGAGGATTCAAGGAGTGAAAATTGGACGCGTTTCAAAGAATACATTGAGTAATATTATCTACAGGATCGGAGTAATCCAAGAATTGAAGAATTGCATAAATTGAACAAGTCTCAGGAAGCATTATCAGGTTCTATGTGATTATTGGTTGATGGTGATGATTTAATGTAAATTTTTATTATCTCTCATATATTCTTGGGTGGAAGGAAGGGTCAAGGATGGAGAGTTCAAATCTCTCTTGATATTGGAGGATTGTATCTTCCTCTTAGAGGTTTATCCCTCCCTTTACATTTGGAAGCTGTAGCTACCTTTGGAAGTCAATTACTTCCCTTGAACAATAACTATTGATTATTTTTCATATATTGTGCATGGTGTATTGTTTTGTATTGGTGTAACTCTTATACTATTGTTCATTTCTCATTGGATATAGTTGAATGGTTTAAGTATAAATTGAAAAATATTTTAAATTGTACTTGATACTAATTCATCCCCCTCTCAGTATCAACAATTGGTATCAGAGCGAGTTACCTTCAGTACAGTTTAACCACTAGAAGGAAGATACTAAGAAGAAATGGAAGAAAAAAATCCAAATGGGATTCCACCATTTGATGGAATCAATTTTGAATATTGAAGTAATATAATGGAAACTTACATGAAATGTCTTGGGGCAGATGTTTGGTTCTCAGTTTGCTTCAGGATACAATGCTTTGAAGAAACCAAAGACTGCAGCTCATAAGGAAGCAAAAAGGAACAACAAATTGGCAATAGATACCATCCTGGATGGATTAACAGATTCAATGAAATCCAAGGTGGGATCATGTGCATCATCAAAAGAGATTTGGGAAAAGCTACAAGACCTTTATGTAAGGGAAGACGCAGAAGAATAAGTAGAAGAAGAAGTTGAAGAAAATTACAACATCTCATATTTCAAAGAAGAAAATAGAGGTCAGTTCTTTTGCTTTAATTGTGAAGGAGTAGGTCATGTTGAATTTGAATTTACTCATCCAAGGATTGACAGAAATGACACTGAAGAAGAAAATTCCAATGAAGAAGAAGAAAATCATGAAGAAAAAAATATTCAACAAGAAAATGAGAATCTTAAAAAATTGAAGCATGTTGAGATTGAAAATAGCAAGCTCAAAAGAAAACTAAGAAGTGAATTGGGTAGTTGTGAAAAGACAGTTGTAATCTTGAAGAAACAATTAGAAGACTTTGAGAAACTAAGAGAAGAAACCATTTCCTTGAAAACTCTACTCGAAGAAGAAAGAAGAATAGGAGATGTAAGGAATGTCCAAATGAAGAAGAAACAAGAATATTGTGAGAAACTTGAACAAGAAGTTGTCTCATTGAAGAAGAGATTAAGAAACTCTCAAGTGCCAAAAGACTTAACACATCTTGGATGCATGTGTGAAACTTCATACAAAGAAGATGCAAATACCAACAAGAAGGTTGAAGAAAGAGCTACACAGACAGTTTATGAGAAGTGGACCAAGATACCAGAAAGAAGGAATGGTTACAAAAGAGATGAATATCCAAGAAGACCTCCTTCCTTCAGGAATCAGAGAAGCTTCAATCAGTATGAAGGAAACTACAAAAGAATAGATCATGAACCCAGATGGACTACATCACAAAGATTCCCACTTACTCCAAGGTATTAAAATTTCTTTCTTGGTCATTTTTATACTTGCAAAAGTTTTGGACATAAGGAAATTAATTTCATAATCAATGAAAGGAACACATACACAAGAAACATGAATGGTATGAATAGAAGATATGGAAATAATCATGGATTTGTCAACATAAGTTTTAATTCATTTTCCCCATTGATGGACAAAAATATTGCATGCTACAAATGTAATTATCTTGGTCACAAAGCACGAGATTGCAGATATATGAATGAAGATGCCCCTATGCCAACCACAATATGGAGAAGGAAAGAGATTCCAAACAATGAAGATTGTCGAATAGCATTGATCATTGAAGAATGCAAAGAAGAAGATGAATGGTACATAGATATTGGATGTTCTTCACACATGATCGGGGATCAAGACAAATTCATCAACTTGAAGAGAAAGGGTGGAAATGTTTCATTTGGAGATGACTCATCTGCCAAAATACTTGGAGAAGGTGTAGTAGATCTTGGAAGAAAAATTGTAAAAGAAAAGAATGCTCTATTGGTTGAAGACTTGAATCATAATCTACTCAGTGTTAGTAAAATGTGTGATCAAGGATACGCTCTTGTGTTTGATTCCTGAAAATGTAAAATCATAGAAAATAACTTAGGAAGATTGGTTGCAATTGCAACAAGAAGACCGAACAACATATACATCCTAGACATGAAGAAGAGAGAGAAGATAGAAGCCACACAAAAGGATTCTAAGGAAGAAAAAGTCCCAAAGACCAAAAATAAGGATGAAGTATTATTGAGTGCCACATGTTCAGGGGAAGCAACCCCAAAGAAGAGAGTTACATCTTTCCATTAAACTCAAGGGGGAAATCCCTAACCTTTGTCATTGATGTCAAAGGGAGAGCGAAATGTCGATCATGATGATAGGGGGAGCATGAGTGTTGCCATAAATTACAAAGAGGGAGATTGTGGGAAGATTAATTGTTGTCATTGATGTCAACCCTAGTCATGGGTTTTGGACCGCAAGATTGATAAAGGTATTTGGACATGAAGGACAATGCACACGCATATACAACACCCATGAATGGATAGTATACATCATGTTGTTTCTGTTGGTATGTGGCATGTCATGTGGATCCTCATGGTTGAGGAGAAATGAATTTTTAAGATGACAAAGTGAATTGAAGAAGGAAGTACATGTAGGCCCTGAAGATAATTAAATAAACGAATTACAAAATAAGAAAGTGTCAGGTCGGCCCTAATGTTAAAATGAAGTGACATAAATGGTATAAATAAACATCATTATACATTCATTTTGATACAATTCGAATTTCAGAGGAAATAAGAAGTAAAAGAACGTTGGATTTCAAGGGAGGATGAAGTCTTTTGGTGATGTGATCTAGGGTATGTTATTTTCAGGTCATCTTGCCATTTTTTCTATAACCTATTTTCTATCATGATTCAGATGGTGAAATCGATATGGTATTGAGAATACATATTAAGGTACCTATGGTAAAAATGTCAGCTCTTGATTCGCTATAATTCTGGAGATACACTCTGTGGAATATAGGGTTTGTGACCAGTCCTGAAGCTAGTCAATAAACAGGTGTTCCGGGTAAAACAGTCATAATGTATTCATGCATAATCCAAATGAAGTGGGACCACTTCCATTGGAAAGAGTACGAACGGTAGTTTCTTGTGTATGAGTTTCAGATTCAGATGTTAAATATTGAGTGCGGGAAATTCTATACAAGTTGGGTCTTCTGAATAGACCAGAATTGAATCAAGTCTACCATTCTTTCTATAACCTCTTTTTGGGGAGGATTCAAGGATTGAAAATTGGAGGAGTTTCAAAGAATATATTGAGTGATATTATCTACAGGATTAGAGTACTCCAATAATTGAAGAATTGCATAAATTGAAGAAGTCTCAGGAAGCATTATCAGGTTCTATGTGATGATTGGTTGATGGTGATGATTTAATGTAAAGTTTTATTATCTCTCATATATTATTGGGTGGAAGGAAGGGGCAAGGATGGAGAGTTAAAATCTCTCTTGATATTGGATGAATGTATATTCCTATTAGAGGTTTATCCCTCCCTTTACATTTGGAAGCTGTAGCTACCTTTGGAAGTGTTAGCGTCAGAAGTCACTCCTGGATTGCTTGCAGGAGAAGAGCCTGACACCCATCAATTTAATGTCACGATTGTTTTAAAGGGGTGATCGAATGGAAGCAAACTCAGAACAGTCGTCTCAACTCAGAAACTAGGCCAGGCATGCATGGGTGAGTGAGGTCTTAGATAAACTTCAAATAGTGAGTTGTAGTAAAGGTGAGTAGGGGGAAGACTTTCATGAGAAAAGTGCGAAAGTCTATCATAAACATCAGGTTTGTGACAGACCGAAGGAGAAAGCATATGAACGCAAGATCCTCTTACATTCAAACACAAAAGACCAGAGAATACAATAATGTCACAACAAATCCTTTATCATAACATAACTGCAACAATCCATGTGAATCCTTCGATCATGAACTCTCTGATATAAGATGAAAACATAGATGGAAAAGGGAGAACTGTTTGTCATAAAACAAGAAATCTCAAACACAGATAAACAACCCAGAGAACTAAGATGTTTTCTGAAACTTTACAGTCGGGAGCTTAGCTCTACCATCGATAGATACAAAAATGGCGAAAACGCCTTCATATACTCAAACTAGCAACATCAACAAAATCGAGACGTAGCATTAAAATCTTTGCGTCTGCATGGCTTTTGACAGTTAACACCTGCAATCTCTGAATGGTCGTGCAACTTATGGCAGACGCGATTGATCTTCTGACAGTTTTATCGGCGAATTGACGTGCCTTTAATTCATTTCTGGACCTTCCCATTATGGCGAAGACGATGTCTAACCACCACCAACCACTTTAATAACTGCTTCATAGGGATTGAGGATGACCTGGCCAACTCAGCACTTCAGGATACAGAAGACTCCTCGCGCTGCCACCTGGAATAACTGAATGGCTTGTTGAATAGGTGCGGAGGCCAGCGCGAACGATGGGGTGCATGACAGGAGTGGTGGTGTTGGACTATGAGGGCGAGGCCTGAAAAGATAAGGGGGCGAAAGAGGTTATAGGAAAGATACATGGAAAAAGGAATAAGCATAGGAGGCAAGAGGGCGGACGTAATGGACATATTTTAATGGGAGGTTGACGTGGAGGGAATAGGACACGTGGCGGGTGGTGAGTGGACGATGAGATAGGGAAAGGGACATCTGGATGAAAGAGTAGGGGAGGATAGATGACACACGGCAGCAGGGGAAAGGCAGCTCTGGAGGATGTCATGACGGGAGAAGGGCCCACGCTGGCTAAACATGGAGCAGCTGAGAAGGACGGGATTGTTCAAGCATCGTTGATCCGGGCGCGTCGATCTTGGCCGTTGGAAAGTTGCGTCCGCGATTCCGGACCCCCCCCCTCCGCTTAAAGGTAGAAAGGCAGGGGGGGTCCGGAATGGTCTTTATCGTCGTTGATCCGGGCGCGTTGATCTGGACCGTTGAAGAGATGCGCCCGCGATTCCGGACCCCCCCCCCCTCTTAAAGGTAGAAAGGCAGGGGGGTCCGGAATGGTCTTTATCATCGTTGATCCGGGCGCGTTGATCTGGACCGTTGAATAGATGCACCTGCGATTCTGGACACCCCCCGCTTAAAGGTAGAAAGGCAGGGGGGGTCCGGAATTCTATAGGCGTCGTTGATCCGGGCGCGCGAATCGCTGCCGCTCGAACCTGCTCATCACTTACCATGGGCGCATTATCACCCAAAACTTAGGACAAGTGGGTTTTTCACCCATTCTTTTGCATTCTAACCCCCTTACAAGAAATATCGCTGACATTTGGCTCCATGGGGGATAGAGTCGTCCCTGTGATGATCTAAGAACTCTTTTGCAGATTCATTGCCTTTGCTGTTGGGCTATGGAGTCATTTATTAGTCCGAAAAACAAAAACATAAACAATATGTACAAAACGAAACAAAAAGAGCCAACTATGGCTCACAAAAAACATTTTTTCAAGAAATGCCCATTTACTGGGCTGCTGAAAACTTCTTTGCCTTCCAGATCCTGCAAACTGTAAGTGTTGTTTGAAAATACTTTGAGGATCTTGAAAGGCCCGAACCAGAGGGCATCAAATTTACTGTGTTTTCCCTTGTCCTGCCTGGGTGCGTCCCACTTGAGTACCAGGTCACCCTGCTTGAATTCTTTCTTTTTTCTCTTCCTGTCAAAAGCCTGCTTGATCTTCTGCTGATGGTTGTAGGCCCTATTCATGACCTGCTCTCTGATCTGCTGTACTTCCACCATCTGGTGAATTCTTCTGATCACATGGTTAGGTTCTCCTTCAAGGTCCTGGAGGAAATTTTCCACAGGTAAGGCAAGCTGAGTGGGGAAAACGGCCTCTATTCCATAAACAAGTTGGAAAGGAGAGATGCCCAGGGACTTCTTGATTGTCACCCGATCTTCCCAGAGAGAAAATTTGAGCTTTGAGTCCCAAGCCCTCTGATTGTCCTCCAGTAGCTTTTTGATAAGCTTGATCAGGCTTTTATTGGAGGACTCTGCCAGTCCATTTCCTTGAGGATAGTATGGAGTAGAGTGAACCAATGAAATCCCAAATTGTTCACAAAAGTTGATGAGAGGCTCAGACCTGAAGGGGGAGGCATTGTCAGTGACAATCCTGCTTGGGAAACCAAATCTGGCTATGATGTCTTCCAAGAGGCTGATGATTACTTTGTGAGAAGTGCTCCTGGTGGGGACA
>ML787819.1:559489-583670 GCA_009831015.1 Picea engelmannii | reverse complement strand
CCCCCCCCCCCCCCCTCTTAAAGGTAGAAAGTAAGGGGGGGTCCGGAATTCTATACGCGTCGTTGATCCGAGTGCGCGAATCGTTGCCGCTCGAACCTGCTTGTCACTTACCACGGGCGCATTATCACCCAAAACTTAGGACAAGTGGGTTTTTCACCCATTCTTTTGCATTCTAACCCCCTTACAAGAAATATCGCTAACAGGAGGTCATTACTTCCCTTGAACAATAATTATTGATTATTTCTCACATATTGTGCATGGTGTATTGTGGTGTATTGGTGTAACTCTTATACTATTGTTCATTGCTCATTGGATATAGTTGAATGGTTTAAGTATAAGTTGAAAAAGGTTTTAAATTGTACTTGATACCAATTCACCCCCCTCTTAGTATCAAGAATTTCAAGTTAGGTGTGATGCAAGTGGGATAGCCATTGGAGCAGTTTTGAGTCAAGAAAATAGGCCAGTTGCTTACTTTAGTGAAAAGTTGAATTACGCTAAGGAGAAATATTCTACGTATGAAAAGGAATTTTATGCAGTGATTCAAGCTTTGAAGAAATTGAGACATTAATTAATTCCAAAAGAGTTTGTCTTGTATAGTGATAATCAAGCTTTTCAATTTATTACTAGGCAAGAGAAGTTGAATCAGAGACATGCTAAGTGGGTAGAATTTATGCAGAAATTTACTTTTGTCATTAAACATATTTCTGGAAGTGCTAATAAAGCTGCAGATGCTTTGTCATTAAACATATTTCTAGAAGTGCTAAAAAAATCTAATTAGGTTACTAGTTTTTCTTAATTTTCATTAAATGACATATATTATAATTAATCATCATTATTAACATTATTATTAATGATTACTTGTTGAATATAATCACTTCGAGGCTTTCTCTATATAATAATAACTTTCTTATTGATATTTTTTTATCAATCATTGTTTGTTAACATGAATGGTGACTAGTGAGATCCCATTTCATTGAATCTTTATTCAAAAAAATAAATGAACTCCATTTCGGATCATTAATCTTCTCTTTTCTTTTATCATGTTTGGAGTGTCTACTAGAAACATTGGATGTTTCAAAAAATTCTTATACATTAAGTCACTGGGTTCGTCGAACCTCAAGCTTGAGGTTTGAAATTCGGCGAACCCCATAAAAAATTGAGGTTCATTCACGTTTGTTGAACCTCAAAGAAGAATCTAATGTCGAACGAAATATACATATAGAAAAATGTATATAGTTGAACCTCATTCAAACCTTATTGGAAAAATCAAACGAGAATCAAACCTAATCATTTTCAAACCTGAACTTGAACCCAAAGCATGTAACTTAGATTATACACAATTCAAGAAACTCTAATTAAATTACAAAACATAGTTGAATCTTTCCATTTATCAACTCAATTCATTGTTATAATATATATTCCTTACCTATTATTATCTATATACAACATATATGGTTAATATTAGTTGACACAATAACCACCCTTGCATTGCATATGAACTATTGCATCATAAATACATTTTTCTTATGTGTTTTTAGAATCAAACCTAATCATTTTCAAACCTGAACTTGAACCCAAAGCATGTAACTTAGATTATACATAATTCAAGAAACTCTAATTAAATTACAAAACATAGTTGAATCTTTCCATTTATCAACTCAATTCATTGTTATAATATATATTCCTTACCTATTATTATCTATATACAACATATATGGTTAATATTAGTTGACACAATAACCACCCTTGCATTGCATATGAACTATTGCATCATGAATACATTTTTCTTATGTGTGTTTGTGAACATGTGTGAAATATTTCAACTTTATAATTTTATATTACTATCATCAATTATTTTTTCATAGAAATATTTTTTGTGTGTGTTTGTGCAAGTTTGCGTGTGTGATTGTGCAAGTGTGTTATCATCGATTGTTTGTGTGTGTTTATGCAAGTATGTGTTATATTTCAACTGTATAATTCTATAGTACTATAATCCATTATTTTTTCATAGAAAATTTCATAGAAAATGTTGCATATGAAGGAGGTTCATCATTAGAAAATGGATGTATACCATTCCACAAGTATATATGTTAAATGTATACAATGGAATTTTATATTATTACGGGTTAAGGAAGACATTAAGGATGGAGTAGATGCATCATTGGGTAATGTATGTATGTCATTCTATGGGTCACTCTCATCATTTCAAAATCTGATTTTGTGATTAATATATTTGATTTATAATGGAGATTATAACACTCATTTGATTGGTGTATAAGTGATATGTGAATATGTCAAGATATGATAGAATTTGGTTTCATGTGAATTGGAGATCATAGAAAGGTATCGGTGTATTGAGGTTGAAACTTTTTATTTGCTTTTGATTATATTGAACTAATGATTTAATTGATTTTATTAACGAGTTAATGATTTCTCTAATTACATTAGTTGGACATTTTGACAGACAAACTTTTCCCAATGCCCTAAAATCTTCTTGACATAATGTTATTGGAAAATGATGCATTATGTGAGGGAGTGTATGTCAATGTCTTATGATGTCATTAAATATGCTTAGAGGATGAAACACCTTTTCTTGTAATAATAATTGATTAATATGGTTGACAAAGTTTTTGATATACAAATTTCTTATAAATCATTTCCAACTCACAATTTTTTATTTTTTTATTTATTTTTTTATTTTATTTTTTTTGTATGATAAGTTTTCATTTATAACAATTAATTCCTTTTGTTATGAAATACTCATTTATAATTTAATAATAATAAAAAATAAAAATAAAAATATTTGTTGTTGATGAAAATTTTGGTGAGAATTTCACATTGTACTTTCGGAGAACTCATTCAATTCATGGTAATCACATTGTTTTCATTTATAAGTTTTCTAATTCAAATAATTATTTTGGATTTTGAAATTTTGGGATTCATATAAAGTTTTAAAAATTATTATGAAAACATTTTTTATTTTTATAAATAAATACATTTGAATTTATATCAAGAATATAATATAATATATGAAGATCCTAGACAATCAAAAATATCTTTATAGTTAAAAAATATATAGTGATGAAGAGAAAAAAAATTATAATGGTATCATCCAATAATTCATGACGGATGTAACTTTGTAAAAATAATTACCAATTAGAATAACCATAACTAAGCAACCTTTAATATAAGAAATTGTTTATAAATAAAGTAAGACATAGGTATTGGAATTATTGTGAAATGAATAACCAGATTTGTTATGAAAATTTGAGCTCCATGGAACTTAACCATCTTCATAAGTCAAAGGAAATCCATATTGAACACCAATCACCTTCATAAAAAACTAACACTTAAAAAAAAAACTCTAAACCAAGAATAATTGCATACACCATCATTTTGATTTACTCTATTTTTTGGGACAAATTACCTAGAAATTGCAACAACAAGGGTACCCATCATTATATTATGTCATCACTTGATGGAGATTTATGAGTTGATACTCATACTAAGGAGACTTGTCTATGTTTTTGGCACATACATCTCTATTGTAGCCAACAATATCTCATAGCAATGATGTTTAAGATCATAAGGTAATAATTACTTCATTTTGATTTCGCAAAAAATATGACATTTGAAAAAATAATTACATTGAAAATATGACATTTGAAAAACTAGTTGTGTTAGATAGCTTAAAAAACCTGATAGAAAACATTAGGGATTATTAGTAAAATAAAAAATTAAATGGTTTTATTGTTGCTTTAATACAATATCCATAGAGAACTATATTTGGTTCTATAAATACTTTATGCCATGACATATTATAAAAATTCATAGTTTGAAGTAAACAAATGGATGAGATTTTGGTAGGTAAAAACCCTAGTGATCCTACATAGAAAAGTCCTCAACATTATGGAGGTTGAGATTTTTGTATATCATTGTGAGAAATTAAGTTGAAAGCATACCTTATGACAATATTTTCTATTGTTTGTTGGAAACATTGGATAGGAGGCCCTTGCCTATTTTTTCCCTATTTCCATTCTAATTATCAAATAATTTATTATTATTATTATTATTTGGTTATTAAGCATTGTTTGTTAACATGAATGGTGACTAGTCAGATTCCATTTCATTGAATCTTTGTTCCAAAAAAGTAAATGAACTCCATTTTGTTGTGTTTTTTTATTACATAAAATCACTTAATAGAAAACATGTATAGTTAGTCTCAATGGTTAAATGTGTTTCACTTTTTCAAGGCAATCACACTTCCTTACTCATTATGTAGGGTAAATAGAAGTGAGAAATGAGTGGGGAAGAGAGGGACGAGGATTTTTGGATTTCACCCATTGTTCATCTCTTTCTACCCTACATACAGGGTTTTATTAATCATATTTCAATAATTCTAGATAAAAAGAACATGAAAACCTTTTTGAAACCATGCAAAAGCCTTAATTAACTTTTTGAGACTACAAAAGAAAATTTTGACCCTATGTTTGTATCAAAGAACACATAGCTGACACAAACCTATGAGAGTCAACAAGTCAACTATTTTTGAACACTCCTCCAAATCTATTCTCCTTATCTTCTTTGACCAAAATTATTTCCTCAATGCCCTATTATTCCTCTTGTATCATTCACTGGAAATCAAAAAACATTCCAACAATTTCAATTGATAAGATGGCTACAATGCTAGTCTTGGAAACACCTCATTCATTGCTTAGGTCATTGATCTTTTATTTTGCATCTAATATATTTATCCTAACCGTTAATGCCAATCCCTCTCCCTCTAAGCTTGTAATTTCCATTTCAACCCTTGATTTTATCTATACCTTTTATCACCATTATCCTTATCATCATCATTTTTTTTTTCTTCCCATTAACTTTCTATGCCTTTTAGTTCAATTTCTCCTTTATACATAATTCAAGAAAGTCTAAAAATATTACAAAAAATAGTTGAATTTGTCAATTTATTAACTCAACTAATTTTTATAATATATATTCCTTAGTTATTATTATCTATATACAACATATATGGTTAATATTAGTTGAGACAATAACCACCCTTGGATTGCATATGGACAATTTCATCATGAATATATTTTGTGTAACAACCCCATTGTTACGACTACAAGCGAAGAAGAAGAGCAATTTTTTTTTCTTTTTTTTAAGTAAGAAGGAAACAATGACAACAATTTAACCACACCACTGACGACGAATGCAAGCACACAGTCTAGGCAACATACTACTATGACACCATGCACAGGCACAAGGGAAACTAGGCGAACATGCGTAGAACAACCAGGAGAAACGACTACCCGCCCGACACAAATAAGACATGCCTACAAGCTAAGAGACAACATCCCCCTCCCAACACAGTGACCTTGATGAACAAGACTAGAACCTCAAGGTGCATGAACCAATGCATGAATGTGTTCAACCCATGCACCCAAGCCAACATACAATGCTCAACCACACTCACACATAAGGCACCAAATTCGACCAAGTTATCATTCATCGCTAACCAATAGGGCGCACCATGATCCCTTCATCAAGAACCATGTCGTCCCCATATGAGAGGCGCGACAATAACCTTGGATCAAACATAATCTAAATGGACCAAGACTCAAGACCAACCCGCACGCTAGGAGACCGAAATAGCTAACATAAGACTACACCCACACCCAAGCATCCAGTCGACAAGACTCCAGACGACGATACTCAAAGAAAGAAAACGCAACTGTTACGTGACTTCGCCAACACCCCAATCGTTCATTAAGTCTAAACTCGTAAAAAAATTCCATCTAAATAACATTAAGTAAAATCTAACTCGCATGTCTAAATTATTAATTAGTCATTAATTTACAATCAAATGACATTAAGTATAACCAATTTAGCAAGTCTAATTACCATTTGTCCATCATTACCATCTAATTGACATCTAATTTAACCAACTAAAACCATAACTACAATTACTATCTAATTAACAATAATTATGATCTAACTAGCATGTCTAATTATACATTAGTCATTAAGTTACAATCATAATAACATCAATTACGAATCAGTTCAGAAATCCTTCATTACACTTTATTCAACAATTTCAATCTAAATAACATCAATTACTAATCAATTTGGAAAGTCTTCTTTAATCAATACTAAAACTGAATTGACAAGTCTAATTTTAATTAACTTAAGAACTCTCTAAGAAGGAAGTGAGGTTGTCTAATCAATCAAGGTTGTCTATTCAAAAATGGAAGGTTGTAATACAAATTAAAGACTATTGTGTTCAATTTAAGGATGTTTAATCATTAAAGGTTGTTCTAAGACATTAAATGTTGTCTAGTCAATGAAGGTTATTCTAAACAAAGGTGGTTTAAGGAAGAAGATGTTGTTAAGCATGATAAAACAAATTGTTGTTCAGACGTCATCCCCTCACACTTGTCAGCTAACACATTTTTGTTAAATGGCATGGAGTCAACAAAAAAAAAGATACACGCCCTTACCATCAACAGGTAAATTTCTATCTCCATCAGGAAAATGAAACACAGTTAAAGACAAAGGAAGGAGCAATCAACCCAGGTTAACCAAAACAATGATTGGCAGTATGGTCAATTGTAAACAAAGTCCTAACAAAGGCTAACGCTAGGTAATAAATGGGCAAACACAGATGTAACCCCATAAAAAATAGCCAGCTACACTCGCCCACAAATTACAATGAAATGTAGTCATCAACATGGAAAGAGCCAAGCAATAATTGAAGTTTCTTTTTAAAGGAAAAATCGCCGGGCTATTATGGGTGGCGATTGAAAACTCAAGGTGTAAACAAAGCGTAGTAACGGCGTCTTGACCAGACTTAACAAGTTGTCCAGAATGGTTTTGTTGCCACAGATGCTATCAAGAAAATAAGTAAAAGCGATTGCTAAATCGTTGAGGGTAAACATTCAATTCGTTGATATTAAAACATTCAAAATTTCTCTGAGTTTTTTTTTGTTGTTTTTTTTTTTTTCGCTAAGTTTAATGAAACATTTAAAATGTTGAGTTTATCTCATTCACTAAATGCGTTGAGTTCGTGACTTCCCAGGTAATTCGTTGAGTTAATGGTTGAGCCTATACCATCCCAAAAATTTGATTTGCTGAGTTTAATTCGCTCATGTAAGGTATTACAACAACGATGGTTACACGTCGCAGATGTAAGGTATCACATCCGTTTCATGGGTACAAAACACAAAGGTAAAAATAATCTGGGAAGTAATAAAGATGGAGTCCCAGAAAAAGAAATGTAAACTTAACCAGTGCAGACATGTTCGAACTTGAACGATATGTAAAGTAAAATCGTAGACACATGGGGGTTAATAATCATTATGGTGTAACTCATTGGGTAGCATGGTGAGGCACGGTATCAAAGCCGAGTGCAATCACACTGAAATCACAGAGTAAAAACCCCTAGAATAGTGAAAAGTAAATCGTAGAGTATTAAACATTTAAATAAAACGTAGACCTCAGTAAGAGAAACACAAGCATCCATTGGGAAAATTCATTGAAATAATCGCAGAGATTCTATCAGTCCAAGCACAGAGAAAATCCCAGGGTTAATCTCTTAAGGCGTGGAGAACAAAACAAGCATAGAGATAAACTAACATGGACGCAAAGAAATCCATGTGCAAAGGTACTTTTGCTAGAATGCGCAAGACAAACACAGAGGTTGACGACTGACAAGAACATCCTTCGCTTATCATCCACACATAGAAAAGTAGGGCGTTGAGATCCATAGGTCTATTAACGCTGAAACAACAACCGTAGATCAGGATTTTGGATGACTTCTCAGGCATGGACTGATGAGCTAAGGACAAAGGAAAAACTAAACTGAAATAATCACAATCAATAAACCACAGTACGGTCAAGACATGTAGGGATTATGGCCCATGGGAAATCAATCAACATCAAGCTAAGGCTATGGGGAATTTCCAATCATCAACTAGAATGCTAAGACTATCATATTCTTTACCTGATTAAGCATACAAAACTGAAAGCATAAATCATACTAACAATCTACCATGTAGAAATAAAAGAAATGTATCATTGCCCAATCACCCACTCTGAGTTGATGTATTTCACGCTTCATGTAACTCCCGCTTGCCGACCGATGAAACTTCGTCGGTACCTCCCAGCCAACGCTAGTTGTACTCTTCTTCCCCCTTATCCCCCGAGCTGCAAAGGGGCCACACACACTATCCAGAGAATCAACTAGCTCTCAGCTCGCCTCGCAAGGCCGAGCTACCACTCCTCACCGAGCTGGGTATCCCAACTCCCAAAACCTAAGTTAGTCAGGTATAAAGTTTTGCAGCGTAACGGTATGCATAATAGAAGAGATCCATCATCCTTATCCTCCCTCCATTATATAGAGTTTTGAGGTCCCTTACCTTCCCAAAATCCCATTTAATTTAATGTTTAATAATTTAATTCATAAAAATCCTCCCCGTACAAGTGTCACCCATCCCCTTCATTCCTCCATAAACTAATGTCGTTAATTAATTAATTACCCATATTTGCCTCACTTGCCTAAAGGCACTCCTAGAATCACTCCTAGGGGTCCCCATATCCCCTTACAAGTTTTAATGACTTTCCCCTTTATTAATTTACTAGTTGAGTTTAAATTAGAAAGTTCTTAAATGCTAGATACCTTACTAAGTTAGACTATCTGTTTTTTCCTTGTGTTTCCCCTTTCTTTTCATGTTTCCCGCTTTTTCCTAGTCTCTTAATTATTTTAGATTTGCCTCTTTCCCCTTTTTATTTAAACTCAAAAAGGCATGTGTAGGAACTTACCCTTTTTCCCTTTTCTTTTTAATGAATAAATTTTTAATTAGCATAATATAGTAAAACAATTATTTCCCCTTTTTAAATTTTATCCCAAAAGATTTTTATAAATCAATTTAATTGCTTACCCCCTTCTGCTCACAATATTAATGAAGATTATCATTATTATTAATTATATATATATATTTAATTTTTTATTTTTATTTTTTAATAAAGACATAATTTTTTTATCACAAGTATAATTTAGACCTAGACTTTATTTTCCCTCGGCTGGGTGACATTTTATTAGGGGAAAAGTTTTAAATATTCCTTAACATGTTCTTCATCCTAAAGCCATCTAGGTTTATCCAATTATTAAATAACAACGCGACGTGCCCTTCAGGACGCACTAGGTGCTCCAAGGGTGGCACTTGCCTCTTTCCATTTTTCTTGCGCAACGTGCCCTTTAGGACGCACCACGTGCTCCAAGGGTGCGATTCACCTCTTTACTGACTTGATAGACATCAAAAACCCCTGGAGTCAATACTCTGCTAGGCGATCTTGTGGGAAACTAAGGCCTCTAAGGAATAAGGCCCCTACCTTATTGCGCGCCCTTTAGAATCATCGTGAGTGACTGTCACAGTCTTCCCTCATGGCATTGTGGGTCCTCTCGAACTAGGTAATCGTTAACCTACATTTTGAGCCAGGATGGGAGTTCTAGTAGGTTGTGGAAGGGTTGTTTTCCACACCTCTCCCTCAACATCTCTGGTAGTCCTGCGTGACCCTTCTATTCCACATGTGAGTCTGGTCGACAAGCTATCGTCAGCCTACACCATCAACAAATCATGTCAGAAATACATCCATAATCATATCATATAATCATATTCACTAATATCACATATAAAACAATCAAACCCAAATAGTTCACTCCCCGACTTGATCCGGAGTCTAAGGGGTTTCTTCGATGCCTCTGCATCCTCGAGGTCCAAAATCCTGCACACTCAGTAAAACCGAGTCAATAACACCTGTCTATGTCAATGCAACAAAACAACATGTCATCAACCCATAATCCCTCATAATCCAAATCAAATGTTTAATAATATAATAATCCAGATCACTTGCGAGCAAGTGTCCTCAATGAATAAGTTCGCTCAGTGTATGCAAGAGCAGGATGTTACATACACCCCCTCTTGGTCTAAACTTCGTCCCGAACTTTCACAGTATAAGTGTCAAAATAATGTGTATCTCAGTATCATAAGTCTATCTATCAAACAAAAATGGAAATTATTGGCGCATATCATATGTGTCCTCCCAAGTCGTCGAGTATGGAATATAGTTGTCCCATTGGACCTTGACCTTCTCTATTGTTCGACGTCGTAGCTATCAAATGCGATGATCCATGAGAGCCCCCTCATCTGATACCTGCAAGGAACTCATGTCAATAACATGTGTAGGATCACTAATATAATGTCTCAAAATAGATACGTGAAACGCATCATGCATACGCCTCAAGGAATTAGGCAAGGCTAGTCGATAGGCCATGGGCCATTTTCTTTCCATGATCTCGAAAGGTCCCACAAACCTAGGAGATAGTTTAGCTCCCTTTCCAAACTTAATCGAACTCTTATGTAGTTTAACCCACAATAAGAATCGATCACGAACCTCATAACTACGGTCGATACAGTGCGCGTCGGCATAACTCTTCTATCGATCCTGCGCTTCCTTAATCCGTTGTCTTATTGTTTGCATTTTCTCTTCCATTTCTTGGATCTCTTATGGTCCCACTAGGACCCTATCCTCAAGCTGATCCCAACTCAAAGGAATCCTACACAGTCTCCTGTAAAGAAACTCGAAAGGCGCCATCTTAATGGTGCTTTGGTAACTATTGTTATAAGATAATTCCACCAGTGACAAGAATTATTCCCAACGCTTTTGTTGGTCCATCACATACATGTTCACCATGTCCTCCAAGGTATGGTTTGTTCAGTCAGTCTTCCCGTTGGTCTTCGGGTGATACACAGTACTGAAGTTAAGTTACATTCCCAAGGCCTCTTGGAAACTCGTCCAAAATCACCCAGTAAACACCAATCCTTGATCAGATATAATCCTCTTAGGCACACCATGCAGCCTCACAATATCACTAATGAAAACTCTAGCTATGTTAGGTGCCTAATACATTGTATGTATAGTAATAAAGTGATCACTCTTCATCAGAGTTTCTACTACTACGAAAATCGAGTCGTGTCTCCTTTCCTTCAGTGGAAATCCAACAATAAAATCCATTAAAAAACCTCCCATTTCGATTCTAGAATAGCATGTGGCTGTAGTAATCATGTTGGGTGTCTATGTTCAGCCTTTACCTACTGACATTCTAGACATCTGGCCACATAGTTGACTATGTCTGCCTTCATTCCCTTCCAGAAGAATAAGGGTTTAAGGTCTGCCCTCATCTTCGTGACTCCCGCGTGAGCCATGTATATTGTTCTATGAGCCTCTCTTAGGATCAAGCTCCTCAACGCGTCATACAGTGGTACATAAATCCAATTTTTAAACCTCAATAATCCATCATTGTCAAATGTAAATCCTTCAAATCTTGGTACCATCATTGTGTTTTGTCCGATAAAACCTTCGACCTCTTTGTACCAGTCATCGTCATGCTATAAAGATAGAATATTTTCACATAGATTTGTCTCAAGAGGCAACACTAAAAATATGTGTGGTCTCTGACTCAATGCATTTGCCACTCAGTTCACTGTTCCTTTTATGTAAGTAATCTAGAAGTCGTACTCGATAAGAAATTCCGACCAACGCCACTGTTGCACGTTCAGGTCACTTTGTGTAAATATGTGTTTTAGTCCACAGTGGTCTGTCTTTAGTTCAAGTTTTCATCCAACTAGGTAGTGTCTCCAAACCTTCAAGGCATATACGATGGCTAACAACTCTAAATCGTGCGTCACATAGTTCTCCTCATGCCTTCTCAATTTCCTTGAGTTGTAAGCGATCACTCGATTGTCTTGCATCAAGACTCCACCTAATCCTTCCTTGGATGCGTCAATGCATACCAAGAAGTTTGTTTCCATGTCAGGGAACTTTAGTATCGGTGTTGTTGTCAACATCTGCTTGAGCCTCTGAAATTCTACCACACATTTATCGGTCCAAACAAACTTCTTGTTCTTCTTCTGCAATTCCATGATCGGATTTGCTATCTTCGAACATCCCTTGGCAAACCATCGATAGTATCCTGCTAGACCCATGAATCTACGTACTTTTGGGGATTTTGTTAGCGCAGGCCATTCCATAATATCCTTGAACTTCGCTGGATCCATGGCGATACCTTCACCGAAGATGACATGCCCTAAGTAGTGAATCTTCGATTGATAAAATGATCATTTGGAAAACTTCCCCTACAATTTGTGCTCTCGCAGACACTGTAGTACCAAGCACAAGTGCTCATCATGCTCCTCCGTCGTCTGATAGTAAATCAAAATATCATCAATGAATACTTGGACGAACTTGCCTAAGTACTCATGGAACACCCCGTTCATCAAACTCATAAATACCCCTTGGGCGTTTTTAAGTCCAAACCATAAAACAGTAAACTTGTAGTTTCCAAACCTTGTCTTAAAGGCGGTCTTAGGGACATCATCCTCCTTGATCCATAACTAGTGATACCCTAATCACAAATCAATCTTTGAGAACACAGTCGCACCCTTCATCTGATCAAACAGATCATCTATCCTCGACAACGGAAACTAATTCTTGATCATTTCCTTGTTCAATTGACAGTAGTCAATGCAGAGCCTCCACGACCCATCCTTCTTTCATATGAAAATAATAGGTGCACCCCATAGTGACACACTTGGACGTATCAGTCCTAGGTCCAACAATTATTTCAGTTGCATTCTCAACTCCTGTAACTCTTGGGTCAACATCCGATAAGGCATTCTCGCTATCGGTTCAGTCCCCAGTTTTAGGTCTATAGTAAACTCCAACTCCCTCTTCGATGGAATCCCATGTAACTCCTCTGGAAATACATCTGCAAAATCTCTCTCACCACCGAAAGGTGTTCTAGACCTTCCGCCACTCCCCTTTCGTTTAACGCAAGGATCACATAAAGCTTACATCCCTTGTGCATGCTATTCCGTAGTTGCAAGGAAGATATAAAACTCAGGGAAACTCCCTAGTTCTGACCTAAAATCACATGTATTTGTCCCTTGTCATCGACCAAGCTCAACCGTTTAGTATTACAGTTAATTATCGCCTCATGCGATTCCAACCAGTCCATACCAATCATGACATCATAAGATCCTAAGATCATGATGTATAGGCTGGCCTTGGTGAAAAACTCTCCCAGGTTGAGGGTACATCCCATAACCTTTCCTCCAACCTTCTGTTTGGCTCTAGAAGCCATCTCTACGAAGCTAAAATCATCATGTTCGACTGCCTTTACCTTAATCCTTTTTAGCGTTGCACCATAAATGAAACTCTCAGTAGCACCAGGATCTATCAAAATACTAAGGGTTTGGTCAACAATGGTACCTAACATCTCAAGCACAGTCGATTTGTGCTCTGCCTAGCGGTTATTCACCACTACATGAATCTGATGGGCCTTGCCCAAATATCCCACGGTAGTGGATCCGACTGATACAGATTCTATAATCCTCTCCATTGGGCAGTCGCACTGGTAGTGTGTCTCCCCACATGTCCAACACCCCTTCTTCCATCCAGTACTCCTCATATCCGAAGTGGAAGATGACAACACACCGACCTAGAATCCTGGTTTGTTTTACTGAATAGGCCTAAACTACTGCTTCTGTAGTCGACATTGTTACTGATGCTATGGTGCCCGATAAGGTGTTCGTTGTTGAGGCATCGGTCACTGAGGTGTAGTGAAAGTGGATCCCCTCTGGAAGCCACGATATCCTGATGTATGTCTGGCTGGTGTTTGATGTTGTTGTGCACCATATGTCACCTTCCCTGCTGGTCTCGTTGGAGTCCTGCTCTGACCCCCACTGATAAGATCCTCCTCTACTATGAGGGCCTTCTGGACGACATCATGCAAGGTTTGAGGCATCAAAATCCTAACCTTTGCATGTATGCTTCCATTAAGGCCGAACACAAACTTGTTGACCTTAAGTTTCTCAGTGTTAAGATGCGAAGCATACTACAGTAGCTCCATAAAACGAACCTCGTACTCAGGCACTGTATGGATGCGCTGTCATAAGGCGTTGAACTCATTGAGCTGATGCTCAATGAATTCCTATGATAGGTACCTCTCTTGAACTGTTCCTCGAATAGTTCCCATGACACGTCTTCAATGAGCATGTTTAGTTGTGGCAGGAGCATCTTCCACCATAGAAGAGTGCTCCCTTTTATTTGAAATACTACCATGTAGAACTTCATGTTGGAGGTATAGTCGGGAAGCAAAAACCACATCGCCATATTCTCCAACCATGCCTCGATGACTGCATCGTCTGGGGCACCAAAGAACTCGATAAAATTGGACCTTCTTGAGTTCACGGTGAATGCTACTAGTACCAACCAGAGCACGTGGTGGATCCTCAGGGGGTGCCGACACCTTGGCCTCATCTCTGTCCAAACGACTAATCAGTGCCTCAGAAATTTGCTGAAAAGACCTCATCATACCAACCACATCACCCATCGCTATCTTCTCCTGCCCGACAACCTATTCGTCTCCCTGGGGGTTAGACCCCTCAGGCATGGATGCTACTAGAGTCATCGTGCCTCCTCCTCTAGAACCCCTTCGTCTGCCTCCACGACATCCTCTAACCATGATTACCTGCATGAATACAAATCAACTTAATTAGCAAATTATAATAAAATATCATATCAACAGAAGTCGTAGTGATCCCAAGTTGCGGGTTGAACCCCACTCTGATACCAAATGTAACAACCCCATCGTTACGACTACAAGTGAAGCAGAAGTGATTTTTTTTGTTTTCTATTTTTAGGCAAGAAGGCGACGACGACAACCGTTTAACCACACCACTGACGACGAATGCAAGCACGGAGTCCAGGGAATAGGCTACTATGACACCACGCACAAGCACAAGTGAAACTGCGTGAACATGCATAGAACAACTAGGAGAAACAACTACCTACCCAATGCAAACAAGACACACCTACAAGCTAAGAGACAACATCCCCCTCCCAACACATTAACCTTAACAAACAAGACTAGAACCTCAAGGCACATGAACCAACGCATGAATGTGTACAACCCATGCGCCCAAGCCAACATACGACGCTCAACCACACTCACACGGAAGGCACTGAATCTGACCAAGTTATCATTCACCGCTAGCCAATAGGGTGTGCCATGAACCCCTCATCAAGAACCATGTCATCCCCAGATGAGAGGCGCGACAATAACCTTGGTGCAAAAATAATCTAAGTGGACCAAGACTCAAGACCAACCCACGTGCTAGGAGACCGAAATAGCTAACACAAGACTACACCCACACCCAAGCATCTGGTCGACAGGATTCCGAACGATGATACTCAAAGAAAGAAAACACAACTGTTACGCGAGTTCGCCAACACCCCAATCGTTCATCAAGTCTAAACTCATAAAAAATTTCCATCTAAATAACATTAAGTAAAATATAACTCACATGTCTAAATTATTAATTAGTGATTAATTTACAATCAAATGATATTAAGTATAACCAATTTAGCAAGTCTAATTACCATTTGTCCATCATTACCATCTAATTGACAAATCTAATTTAACCAACTAAAACAATAACTACAATTACTATCTAATTAATAATAATTATGATCTAACTAGCATATCTAATTATGGATTAGTCATTAAGTTACAATCAAAATAACAACAATTATGAATCAGTTCTGAAATCCTTCATTACACTTTATTCAACAATTTCAATCTAAATAACATCAATTACTAATCAATTCGACAAGTCTTCTTTAATCAATACTAAAACTGAATTGACTAGTCTAACTTTAATTAATTTAAGAACTGTCTAACAAGGAAGTGAGGTTGTCTAATCAATCAAGGCTATCTATTAAAAAATGGAAGGATGTAATACAAATTAAAGACTGTTGTGTTCAATTTAAGGATTTTTAATCATTAAAGGTTGTTCTAAGCCATTAAATGTTGTCCAGTCAATGAAGGCTATTCTAAACGAAGGTGGTTTAAGGAAGAAGATGATGTTAAGCATGCTAAAAACAATTTTTTTTCATACGTCATCCCCTCACACCTGTCATCTAATATGTTTTTTTAAATGGCATGCACTCAGCAAAAAGAAAGGTACACGCCCTTACCATCAACAGGTAAATTGCCATCTCCATCAGAAAAAAGAAACATAGGTAAAGTCAAAGGAAGGAGAAATCAACATAAGTTAACCAAAACAATGATTGGCAGTCTGGTCAATTGTAATTGTAGTCCTAACAAAGGCTAACACCAAGTAATAAATGGGTAAACACAGATGTAACCCCATGAAAAATTGCCAGCTACACTTGCCCACAAATTAACATGAAATGCAGTCATCCGCATGGAAAGAGCCTAGCAGTATTTGCAGTTTCGTTTTAAAGGAGAAATCGCCAGGATATTATGGGTGGCGATTGAAAACTCAAGGTGTAAATGTAGTGTAGTAACGATGTCTTCACTAGACTTAACAATCTACCCAGAACGGTGTTGTTGCAACAGATGATGTCAAGAAAATAAGTAAAAACAATTGCGAAATCATTGAGGGAAAACTTTTAATTTGTTGAGATTAAAACATTCAAAATTTCTCTGATTTTTTTTTTCCGATGAGTTTAATGAAACATTTAAAATGCCGAGTTTATCTCATTCACTAAACTCGCTGAGTTCGTGACTTCCCAGGTAATTCGTTGAGTTAATGGCAGAGTCTATACCATCCCAAAAATTTAATTTGTTGAGTTTAATTTGCTTAGGTAAGGTATTACAACAAGAATGGTTACAAGTCGTAGATGTAAGGTATCACATCACTTTCGTGGGTACAAAACACAAAGGTAAAAATAATCCGGGAAGTAATAAAGATGGAGTCCTAGAAAAAGAAATGTAAACTTAACCAATGCCGACATGTTCGAACTCGAACCATACCTAAAGTAAAATCACAGACACAGGGGGCTAATAATCGTTGAAGTGTAACTCATTGGGTAACATGGTGAGGCAGTTTATCAACGCCAAGTGCAATCGTAGAGTAAAAACGCCCAGAAAAGTGAAAAGTAGATCGCAGAGTATTAAACATTTAAATAAAATGTAGACCTCAGTAAGAGAAACACAAGGATCCACTGGGAAAAGTCATTGAAATGATAGAAAATATTCTATCAGCCCAAGCGCAGAGAAAATCCCAAGGTTAATCCCTTAAGGTGTGGAGAACAAAACAAGTGTAGAGATAAACCAACAAGGACACAAAGAAATCCATGCGCAAATGTACTTTTTCTAGAAGGCGCAAGACAAACACAAAGGTAGATGGCTGACAGGAACATCCTTCGCTCATCATCTACGCACATAAAATAAGGGCGTTGAGATCCATAGGTCTATTAATGCCGAAGAGACGACCATAGATCAGGCTCCTGGTCGACTACTCAAGCATGGATTGATGAGCTAGGGACGAAGTAAAAAATGAACTGCAATCATCATAATCAATAAACCACGGGACACTTAAGACATCCAGGGATCGAGGGCCATGGGAAATCAATCAACATCAAGCTAAGGCTATGGGGAATTTCTAGTCATCAACTAGAACGCTAATACTATCATATTATTTACCTGATTAAGCATACAAAACTGAAAGCATAAATCATACTAACAATCTACCACGCAGAAATAAAGGAAACGTGCCATTGCCCAATCGCCCGCTCTATGTTGATGTCTCGCGTGCTCTGTGCGACTCCTTCTTGCTAACCGATGAGACTTCACCGGTACCTCCCAGCCAATGCTAGGGGTACTCTTCTTCCCCTTATCCCCGCGAGCCACAAAGGGGCCACACACACTATCTAGAGAATCAACTAGCTCCCAACTCGCCTCACAAGGCCGAGCTACCACTCCTCACCGAGTTGGGTATCCCAACTCCCACAAGCTATGTCAGTCAAGTATAAATTTATGCAGCGTAGCGTTAGGCATAACAAAAGAGATCCATCATCCTTCTCCTCCCTCCATTATATAGAGTTTCGAGGTCCCTTACCTTCCCAAAATCCCATTTAATTTAATGTTTAATAATTTAATTCATAAAAATCCTCCCCGTACAAGTGTTACCCATCCCCTTCATTCCTCCATAAACTAATTTCATTAATTAATTAATTCCCCTATTTCCGTCACTCACCTAAAGGCACTCCTAGAATCGCTCCTAGGGGTCCCCATATCCCTTTACAAGTTTTAATGACTTTCCCCCTTATTAGTTTACTAGTTGAGTTTAAATTAGAAAGTTCTTAAATGCTAGATACCTTACTAAGTTAGACTGTCTTCTTTTTCCTTGTGTTTCCCCTTTCTTTTTATGTTTCCCGCTTTTTCCTAGTTTCCTAATTATTTTAGATTTCCCTCTTTCCCCTTTTTATTTAAACTCAAAAAGGCATGTGCATAAACTTACCCTTTTCCCCTTTTTCTTTTGAATGAATAAATTTTTAATTAGCATAATATAGTAAAACAATTATTTCCCCTTTTTTAAATTTTATCTCAAAAGATTTTTATAAATCAATTTAATTGCTTACCCCCTTCTGGTCACAAGATTAATGAAGATTATCATTATTATATATATATATATATATATATATATATATATATATATATATATATATTATTTTTTAATAAAGAGATAAATTTTTTATCACAAGTATAATTTAGACCTAGACTTTATTTTCCCCCAGCTGGGTGACATTTTATTAGGGGAAAAGTTTTAAATCTTCCTTAACACATTCTTCATCATAAATCCATCTAGGTTTATACAATTATTAAATAACAACGCGACATGCCATTCAGGATGCACTAGGTGCTCCAAGGGTGCCACTCGCCTCTTTCCATTTTTCTTGCGCGACGTGCCCTTTAGGACACACCACGTGCTCCAAGGGTGCCACTTGCCTCTTGACTGACTTGGTAGACATAAAAAACCCCTGGAGTAAATACTACGCCAGGTGATCTTGTGGGAGACTAATGGCCTCTAAGGAATATGGCCCGTGCCTTATTACGCGCCCCTTAGAATCATCGTGAGTGACTGTCCCAGTCTTCCCTCATAGCATCATGGGTCCTCTCGAACTAGGTAATCGTTAACCTACATTTTGAGCCACGACGGGAGTGCTAGTAGGTTGCGGCAGGGCTCCTATCCACAACTCTCCCTCAACATCTTTGGTAGTCCTGCGTGATCCCTCTACTCCACATGTGATTCTGGTCGACAAGCTATCATCAGCCTGCATGATCAATGAATTATGTCATAAATATATCCATAATCATATCATCTAATCATATGCACTAATATCACATATAAAACAATCAAACCTCAATAGTTCACTCCCCGACTTGATCTGGAGTCCAAGGGGTTCCTTCGATTCCTCTGCATCCTCGAGTTCCAAAATCCTGGACACCCATTAAAATCGAGTCAATAGCACATGTCTATGTCAATGCAACAAAACAACATGTCATCAACCCATAACACCTCATAATCCAAATCAAATGTTTAATAGTATAATAATCTTGATCACTTGCGAGCAAGTGTCATCAAAGAATAAGTTCGCTTAGTGTGCGCAAGAGCGGGATGTTACATTTTTCTTATGTGTGTTTGTGCACATGTGTGTTATATTTCATGTTTATAATTCCATATTACTATCATCGATTATCTTTTCATAGAAATATTTGTGTTTTTTCATAGAAAATGTTGCATATGAAGTAGGTGCATCATTAGAAAATGGTTCCACAAGTTTATATGTTAAATTTATACTATGTAATTTTATATTACTACTAGTTCTTCATACAAGATGTCAAGGAAGACATTAAGGATGGAGTAGTTGCATAGTTAGATAATGGATGTATGTCATTCTAGGGGGGACTCTCACCATTTGAAAATCTGATTTTGTGATTAATATATTTGATTTATTATGGATATTATGATAGTCATTTGATTGTTGTATAAATGATATGGGAATATGTCAAGATGTGATAGAATTTGGTTGCGTGTGAGTTGGCGACCATGGAAAGGTATCAATGTATTGAGGACGAAACTTTTTATTTGGTTTTGATTATATTTAACTAATGATTTAACTAATTTTATTAGTGTTTTAATGATTTCTCTAATTACATTAGTTGGACATTTTCACAAACAAACTTTGAAGACAATGAGAGCCCAATGACCCAAACTCAGACATTTTCACGAACAAACTTTGAAGACAATGAGAGCCCAATGATATAAACTCTTCTTGACATAATATTATTGGAAAATGATGTATTATGTGAGGGACTATATGCCAATTTCTTATGATATCATTAAATATGCTTAGAGGATTCAAAGCCTTAATAATAATTGATTAATATGGTTGACAAAGTTTTTGGTATACAAATTTCTTATAAATCATTTACATCTCACAATTGTTATGTAAAGTTGTCATTTATAACAATTAATTCCTTTTTTTATGAAATACTCATCTATAATTAAAAAAATAAAAACAAAAAATAAATACTTATTGTTGATGAAATTTTTCGTAAATCATTTGTAAGTAGACTCGCTTCTACTCTAGCATTTATAATGACATAAAATGATAATGTTATTTATGTATTTTGTAGGACAATAAGAAACCTTTAAAAAAGTAATCACATTGGGTTCGAATCCATGACCACAAAGTTGAGAGCTAGATGGGCTATGCTCTATGTATTAAGAACATGAGTGGGCCTAATGGTTAAGAACATGTGGGCCTAATGGTTAAGAACATGTGTTTCATTCTAGGAGGTCACAAGTTAAAATCCATAGGGGGGTAGGGTATGTATACCTCCGTAGATTTTACCAGTCAAATCACTGGGTCGAGGGGGTCCCTTGTCCCACAAACAAGGGGGTCTTATACACCAATTTGGTGTCTGGTTTGGCTGTGACCTTAAAAATAGATTATTATTATTATTATTATTTATTGAATGTTATGCAATGAAGTTGTTTTATAGATTAAAATACAATGAAATTAATATATTTGACTTATTTCATTTATTAGTGAGAGTTCCACATTGTAGTTTTAGAGAACTTGTACAATTCATGGTAATCACATTGTTCTCATTTCTAAGTTTTTTAATTAAAATAATTATTTTGAATTTTGATGTTTTGGGATTCATATAATGTTTTAAAAATATTATGATTTTATTTTATTCTTATAAATAAATACGTTCGAATTTATATTGAGAATATAATATATACGAAGATTCTAGACAACACAAAAAATCTTTATAGATAAAAAGAATATAAAGATGAAAAGAAAACAAATTTTAATGGTATCATCCAATAATTCATGATGGATGACACTTTGTAAAAATAAGTACCAACTAGATAAATAATCATAACTAAGCAATTTTTAATATAAAAAATTGTTTATAAATAAAGTAAAACATAGGTAATGGAATTAGTGTGAAATGAATAACCAAATTTGTTATGAAGATTTGAGCTCCATGAAACTTTACTGAACTTCACCATGTTCATGAGCCAAAGGAAATCCATATTCAACACCAATCACCTTCATCAAATATTGACATTTTAAAAATAAAAATAAAAACTCTAAACCAAGAATAATTGCATATACCATTATTTCACCTTCATCAAATATTGACATTTTAAAAATAAAAATAAAAACTCTAAACCAAGAATAATTTCATATACCATTATTTTGAGTTACTCTACAATAATACATACCTTGTAACAATATTTTCTATTATTCGTTAAAAACATTTTTTGGATGAGCAATATGAAGCACATTGCCCATTTTTCATATCTCCATTGTGATTAAAATTCAATTAATATATTTTCTTTACAATTCCCATGTTAACATAATGATACCTTCACTATTGAGAATATTTCTTTTTTTGAATTCAAGGGTTGAATGATTGGAATCTAAGAATGATTGAATTTGCATGTCAATGTTTTATTTTTTATTTTTTCGTTTTTATGAACAAGTTATTTCAATAAGAGTTGATCTCTCCAGATTTAGATTAAGATTTTTGAAATGGATTTTTCTTTCCATTATTGTTTTGTTGGTATTGAGCTTGGAAACATGTATCCCTAATAAACTATAGAAATTAGATTCTACCTAAATATGCCTTTGTATGAATCCATCAGGGTTTTGAAAACTTAGGTGAATACATACCTTACGTACATAACCATAAGATTTTGTAAACTTAGGTGAATACATACCTTATGACAATATTTTCTATTATTTATTACAAACATTTTTTTGATGAGCAATAGGAAGCAACAAGCACATTGTCCATCTTTCATATCTCTATTGTGATTAAAATTCGATGAATATATTGTATTTACAATTACCATGTTAACATAATGATACCTTCACTATTGAGAATATTTAATTTTTTGAACTCAAGGGTTGAATGATTGGAATCTAAGAATGATTGAATTTGCATGTTAACGTTTTTTATTTTATGAATAAATGATTTCAATAAAGGTATACCTCTCAATAAGATTTTTGAAATGGATTTGTTCTTCAATTATTTTGTGGTTGGTATTGAGCTAGGAAACATGTAACCCTAATAAAATATAGAAATTATATTCTAGCTACATCTCTTCCTAATAGTTCTCCAATGTAATAAAAAAATATGGTGAACAAACCCTAAAATCCATATCAAACAATATCTTAGTTTATGAAAAAAATATCCACTTGGTGTTTAGAATCTGAATCACTTATTAGCAACATCAGATTGTTATCTAAAGTTTGAGGTTTTTGAGGTTGGAATGTGTGAGTGTTGATCAACATCAGATTGTTATCTAAAGTTTGAGGTTTTTGAGGTTGGAATGTGTGAGTGTTGATCTAACTTGGGTCGAAATATTAGATTCGTTTACTTTTTTTATTTTTTATTTGGAGAATATATATATATATATATTATACTACTCATACCATTATTTTACCAAGTTAGTATTTTTACATGATAACAAACATTTTCTTGTTCACTCGGTACTAACTACATTACCTCTCATACTAATTCATTAGGAATGTGTCGGTACATTCAAGTCTTCCAAAATTGTGACCTTAATATTTTTAGAGGACTGGTGATTAAAAATAAGTTGAACAATTGTCACCAAAATCTCTTCAACTTAAACATTTGAACAAACAACCTATATATAAGCTTCCAAATCAAACAAAAAAAAGTAAACGTCGTGAATCCTTTAACCCAAATTTGATCAACCCTCACAAATTCCAACTTCAAACTTTCAAGAGTGATTTAGTACCGTTGATAATCGATTCAAGCTCCAAACTCCAAACACAAGTGGGTAATTTCCCCTAAACCAATAAAACTTAATAGCTACAATTTAATATAGATTCTAGGGTTTATACATTGAAATATTTTTTTTGTTATTAGAATTTTATTGAATACAATATGTCATCTATATGTTAAGTACTAGAGGAATCACACATTTCCCTCATACTGGAATGTCAAAAGAAATTATTAAAGTCAACCATAGAATTTTTTACTTCTAATTACTTTATATATATATATATATATATATATATATATATATATAAAGTTGATACACAAATATTTTAATTTAAGGTGGACATTGAAATATATTTATTTATGGTCTATATTGAAATACTTTTTTGTTATTAATATTTTCTTTAAATATGATGCAGGAGCATCGCTCCAACCCTCCAACCCAACAACACACCGACTAGACAACACATTCAGCGTGCATCCAAGGAAGGGATAGGTGCCAACCCTCTCATTTTAAATTTTAAATTGTAATTAAATGCTTGTAAGGCTGGAAGAGTCACGCCATGCCTTTGAGCAGGTTGTATATAGAGTCACCTTTAATGGTTGACAAGCTGATAAGATCTAGATCCGATTCAGACTAGACAACCATTGATTATAATTTAATGTAATTAATGAGATTAGGTAGCTTGGAGGGAAAGGCTCGAGGAGCCCCTATTTTGTAAAAAGATATTTGTATCTAGATTCATTAGGAGATGATATTAGAAAAATTAGAGGAGATTAGAAAAGAAGAGAATAAAGAGAGAGCTGAGACTCTATTGCAGTCTGAGCTTACTGTTGGAATATTGGTTGTTGTCATTGATGTCAACCCTAGTCATGGATTTTGGACTGCAAGATTGATGAAGGTATTTTGACATGAAGGAAAATGCACATGCAGATACAACACCCATGGATGGATAGTATACGTAATTTTGTTTC
>ML787819.1:528756-548434 GCA_009831015.1 Picea engelmannii | reverse complement strand
GTTTATCCCTCCCTTTACATTTGGAAGTTGTAGCTACCTTTGGAAGTCATTACTTCCCTTGAACAATACCTATTGATTATTTCTCATATATTGTGCATGGTGTATTGTGGTGTATTGGTGTAACTCTTATACTATTGTTCATTGCTCATTGGATATATTTGAATTGTTTAAGTATAAGTTGAAAAAGGTTTTAAATTGTACTTGATACTAATTCACCCACCTCTCAGTATCAACACTTACCCATATTGTAATCGAACATTCATATTAATACAAAGAGAAGTTTTTCCTGCATGAGATTCTTTGTGTGTGTATGTGTGTATGAGTGTATGTTGTAGATGTATGTTAGATTCCATCTATAGAGATAGATAGAATTTATTTTCTGTGAGAGTTCTTTGATTTCAGTATAGGTTCTTTGTGGCTCAATGCAAGGGGTTGCATGACAAAGTGTTGATGACTCTATGATCCAGTGTAAAGAGTACACATCTGAGTTTTTTGTTGAGTTCAGAAAGGAATGTTCCAGGAGGGTGCAACAGAGAAGTCCTAGACTCAGGAAGAAGCCTCAGAGTTATTGAACACTATGGAGGTTAAGATTGTGCAAAGGACGACATAGATAGACATAATCGCTTAGGATTTTGTGAAGTTATGCTAGGAGGGCATTGAATAAGTGCAAAGAGTGCACACGAAGAACTCTATTTTGAGTTCATAGATAAGGGAAGTGTTGGAGGAAGACACTGACAGAGTTGTTGAATACTTTGTAGGCTCAAAAAGGTGTTCTTGATAAGGAGGTTGCTAGGAGGGCATCAAATTTCCCTTTGAAGGGAAAGACAAGGGTTGATTCCCTTCGATATCCGAGCAAGAAAAAGCTCAGAAGGAATAGTGCCTTTGCACATCAAGTTCCAATAGAAAGGAGTAGTAGGCTAAGACACTTCGAGGTACAAGCCACAAACAAGCTCAGGAAGGATATCAGAACAACATGCAGGAATCCTGCAAAGAGTTGCAAAGGTCAAGAAACCCTTAGAGGTTTCAGAGTGAGGAAATCTCAGGAGGAATAACACAAAGTTGCATGCAGAGCTCAAGGATTGTGCTAGGGCCAAGACTAAGTTTCGTTGCCAAATCTCAAGAGAGACATTGTCTTTGGAGCGCAGGTAAGACTCAAGACATCGGGCTCACAGCAGAAGAATCAAAGGCCACTACCTTTGAAACATTGGAAATCTTCCAAGTCAGGGAGAAATTCAAAGCTCATGAAGAGGAACATCGACAACCATTAGATCAGTTGCATAGGAGTAAATCTAGACCATTGAAACCCACGTCTAGACACCCATCAGAGCACAAAGGAGGAATCAGATCTTAGCCATAGGATCTGGGAGCGCATGGACCAACAGTCGTTGGATCCAGGGAACATGCACAAGGTTTAACCCCATTGGAGTTGAACATAAGAGTGGATATCGTGAAACGCAAAGTCTCAAAATCATCAGGACCATCCATTGTCAGAGGAAAAGTGGCAGTAGATCAACATTTCACTGACTCGCAGGAGGGAAAGGTCAAAGGGGATAATTCTAAGAACTTGCGAAACCCGAGTTCGCGACTTGATCATAGTCGTCGATCAAGGAGAAAGAGTGGACTGTGGATTTTCCAGAAATAATATCAGGATATCGGGGATCGAGAGTAGGGAGGAAAGCAACCATCTAACTTTGTGAAACATGAAGTCCCAATATGTGAAAAGGAGATTTGAGCCATCGGATCGAGTAAGGATCTGATCCGTCAGATATGAAGCATCGAGAGTTTCAAACTCAGGAGAACGAAGGTGAATCACATCGGGAGTTCCCGATATGCTAAATACTGACACGCTTAGAGGTTTGGCCCTAGGTCATAGCGAGGGGTCATATGGAAAGAGGATAAGGGAGGAGATAGCTAGTGCTAAGCCCTTCCGGGATTTCATAGATTAGAGAAGTCGAGGTGACTCGCAGTAGAAGTCTTGAAATCATGAAATGTGAAATGCCTTTAGAGTGGTGTGCGATCACCTCTCATGGTCGCGTGAGAGAATCTTGCACCTTATTTGTGCAGGCCAAGTTCTAAAGGACATGTGGATAATTATTTCATGGAGGTTCCAGCAGGGACCTGAAAGAGTTTCTTCAACTCAGAGATTCATAGCGATCCAGTGACCGGGAGGTCAATGGACCCTACCGAGGTAGGGATTCTGTGGAAGAGTGGTATCAGAGCTTGATTTCTCTCAAGAATAGAAGAAGGATATAAAGGAGATAGTCTGATACCATCAAAGTGGTATCAGAGAAGATTTTTCTTCTGTAGATTTTAGGTGAAGGAGAAAAAGGAGGAAGTTGGTATCTTTGTTTTCAAGTAGAAGGCATGATATGAAGGAGATAGTCTGATACCGCCAAAGTGGTATCATAGATTGCACAAAATTGATTTTTGTAGGCCAAGGAGAGAAGACGATAAAGACGATATAGTCTAATACCATAAAAGTGGTATCAAAGCCACTTTCTGTTTGTAGACTACAGGCAGAGGGAGGCAGATATGGATAAGGATATTAGCGATATAAGATCACATATGGATAAGCTTGCATTTAAAATGAAATAGGATTCAAAATTTCAATGGGTGTATGATTGGCCCATGAAGAAGAAAGTGAAATGGCCCGTTCAAAAATTGTTGGCCAGAGGAGAGAAAAGGTTGTTGAGAATGTGGCTGAGGTATGTTGAAAGCCTTAGAGGTGAAGAGGAGATGGTTCATATATGTGAACTAGAAACTGGGAAGAGTCTCAATGATGATGAGGAGAAGAGATCATAGAAGGGTCTCAAAAACTGCCAGGTGAGCAGTGAGGAACTTTCATGTTGCCTAGAGGGAAATGAGAAGAGGTTGATGGTTGATCTCAAAGACTGTCAAGTGGGAAGTGAATAAAGTTCAAATTTCCAAGAGGGCAATGAGATGGGATCATTGGAGGATCTCATAGACTACCAAGAGGGAAGGGCAGAATTCCAAATTTTCTAGGTGGGCAAGGAGAGAAGATAAACTCAGCTGAGAGTTCATATCAACGAGGTGTGTTGATGGAGGAAGATCAAAAATTCATTCTAGTCATTGGGTGAATTGAGGTATTCTTGCCACATAACCTAGTTGAGGCCAAAGCATGTGTTGCAGATGCAACAACAGAAGAAAGAAAACCAACAATGACTGTCATAGAGGAGGAAAGGGACCAGACACTGATGTTTGTCCCAACAAAAAAAGAGGAGCACACAATTGAGTTGCTCACTCCATGGGAGAAGGACTTGGATATGCTGGAGGATTGGATGAACAATCTAGAACCAATAGATCACTTCCATGAGTAGAAATTCATGTAGATTTTGGTATAAGGGAATTCGACATAATTGCTCGAAACTTTTGGCCAGGAAGCTGAATAGATGATGAATGAAACGTAGAGGACTGCAAGCGAAGATGAATCAAAATTCTAGTCTGGGGAGAAGTTGGAGTTGAACCAGCACAAGAAGAACTGGCAGAATCAAATATGTCAGAAGAGGAAGAAGCTGAGCAACAACTTAGTGATGATACTGCAGAATTGGAATCTGTAGCAGGGTGGCCAACTAGTTCCACAGAAGAAGAAAAAAACAGGGGGGATCAAGTTGATCTACCCATTTTCGGGGAAGCAGTGCAGCTGAGGAGACTTCATAAAGAGAACCAGCCCATAGAGTAGCTGGAAGAGGTGATTAAAGAAATCAAGAGGTTGATGTTGAAGGCAACAGTAGAAAATGTCAGTAGGAGGAAGATGAACAGGAGGAAGCCTACAAGAGCAGCATGGAGGAAGCAGCAACAGTAGAAGTGAGGCAGTGGAGAAGATGGACAACTCCAAAGAACAGTTTTGGATCCAGGTGGATTTCAACAGAGCTGGGAAGATCATGAGAAGGAGCTCATTAATTTTTCACAGCAGTGGAGTATGATGCAAGAGCATCGCTCCAACCTAGAAACACACCAACTAGATAGCACATACAATGCACTTTCAAGGAAGGGAGATGCGCCAACCCTTTCATTTTAAATTTTAAATTGTAATTAAATGCTTGTAAGGTTGAAAGAGTCGTGGCATGCCTTTGATAAAACTATATATAGAGTTGCCTTTAATGGTTGACAGGATGATAAGATCTATATCCAATTTGGACTAGACAACCATTGATTGTAATTCAATGTAATTAATGAGAGTAGGTAGCTTGGAAGGAAAGGCTCGAGGAGCCCCTATTTTGTAAAAATATCTTTGTATCTAGATTCATTAGGAGACGAGATTACAAAAAGAAGAGGAGATTATAAAAGAAGAGAAGAAAGAGAGAGTCGACACTCTGTTGCAGTCTGAGCTTACCCATATTATAATCAAACGTTCATATTAATACAAAGAGCAATTTTTCATGCATGAGATTCTTTGTGTGTTTATGAATGAATGTCTTTTATGTGCGTATGAGTGTATGTTGTAGATGTATGTTAGATTCCATTTGCAGGGATAGATATAATTTTATGTCTGTGAGAGTTCTTTGATTTCAGTCTAGGTTCTTTGTGGCTCAATGAAAGGGGTTGCATGACAGAGTGTTGAGGACTCTGTGAGCCATTGCAGAGAGTGCACATTTGAGTTCTTTGTTGAATTCGGGAAATAACGTGGCAGGAGGGCGCACCAGAGAAGTCATAGACTCAGGAAGAAGCCTCAGAGTTATTGAACACTCTGGAGGTGAAGACTGTGCAGAGGAAGGAACAGAGAGACAAAATCATCGAGGATTCTGTGAAGTTATGCCAGGAGGGTATCGAACGAGTGCAAAGAGTGCACATGAAGAACTTTATTTCAAGTTCAGAGATATGGGAAGTGTTGGAGGAAGACACTTACATAGTTGTTTAATACTCTATGGGCTCAGTAAGGCATGCTTGATCAGGAGGTTTCCAGGAGGGAACCAAATTTACTTTTGAAGGGAAAGACAATGCTCGAGTCCCTTATAGATCCGAGAAAGAAAAATCTTAGAAGGAATAGTGCCTTTGCACAGCAAGTTCCAACAGAAAGGAGTAGCAGGCCAAGACACTTCAAATTCCAAGCCACATACAAGCTCAGGAAGGATAACACAACAACATGTAAGGATCTTGCAAGGAGTTGTAGAATTCGAGAAACCCTTTGAGGTTTCAGAGTGAGGAAAGCTTAGGAGGAATAGAACGAAGTTGTGCGCAGAGCGCAAGGATTATGCTAGGGTTGAGGCCGAATTCCATTGCCAAATATCAGGAGAGAAAATGTCTTTGGAGCGCAGGTGAGACTCAAGACATCAGGCTCACAGAAGAAGAATCAAAGGCCACAACCTTTGAAACATTGGAAATCTTCCAAGTCAGGGAGAAATTCAAAGCTCAGGAGGAGGAGCATCAATAACCATTGGATCAGTTGTAAAGGAGGAAATCTAGACCATTGAAACCCACATCCAGACACCCATCATAGTGTGCAGGAGGAATCAGATCTCAGCCATAGGATCTGGGAGCATATGGAGCAACAACCATTGGATCCAAGGAACGTGCACAAGGTTTAACCCCATTGGAGTTGCACAGGAGAGTGTATATCGTGAAACATGAAGTCTAGAAATCATCGAGACCATCCATCGTCAGAGGAAAGGTGGTAGCAAATCAACATTTCACTGACTCGTAGGAGGAAAAGGTCAAAGGGGAGAATTCTAAGAACTCGCGAAACTTGAATTCACAACTTGATCGTTGTCGTCAATCGAGGATAATGCATGGACCATTGATGGTCCAGAAATAATTTTAGGATGTCGGGGATCGGGAGTAGGGAGGCGAGTAAACCTCCAACTTCACGAAACGTGAAGTCCCTATATGCGAAAAGGAGATCTGATTCATCGCATCGAGGAAGGATCTGAGCCATCAGATCTGAAGCATCAGGAGTTTAAACCTTGGGAGATTGAAGGTGAATCACATAGGGAGTTCCTGATACGTGAAATACTGACGTGCTCAGAGGTTTGGCCCTAGTTCATAATGAGGGGTCATATGGAAAGAGGATAAGGGAGGACCTAGATAGTTCTAATCCCTGTCGTGATTTCAGATATCGGAGGAGTCGGGGTGACTCGTAGCAGAAGTCCCAAAATCATGAAACATGAAACGCCTTTCGAGAGGCGTGCGGTCATCGCCCGTGGTCGCAAGAGAGAATCTTGTGCCTGATGCTTGTTCGCGCATGCCAACTTTATAAAGGACATGTAGATAATTATTTCATGGTGTTTCTAGAAGGGACCCGAAATATTTTATTCAACTCAGAGATTTAGAATGATCCAGTGACTGGGAGGTCAGTGGACCCTGCCGAGGTAGGGGGTCTGCGGAAAAATACTACTTATAAATTCCATGTTGAACATATAAATAATTACACATCTCCCTTATAAATTTTTATAACATAGATTAGTAAATTGATTTATATATATTTATAACATAAACTGGTAACCCATCGAACTAAAAACAAATATGGAATATGACATATACCATAAGTGGTACATATATAAGAGGATAAAAACGATACATCAAATTCTAAATCCTGCAAAACAATAATCTCTAGTACAGTAATAAACTCCATGGATGACCCTCAATCATGAGAATCCGTCAACGAAAAATAAAACTTTATCAATTTGCATATATGCGTGCTTAGTTTATGTTTGGCGATTCCATGGCAATCTGCCTTCTTTTTCTTTAGATGGCTTGGAATCATGTTTGTTGGAGACATTTGGTTCCTTATTTTGTCTTCATATGGTTCGGATTCATCTTTTGTCTTCATATTGTTGGGATTCATTTGGATGCATCATCATTGGTCTTTTTTCTTTGTTCATTGTACACAATCTTCATGTTATCTTGTTGTTTTGAGTGTGTTGCTTTATGTTTACATGCTTCCCTTCATCGTAAATTATCTTGTGTTTTTATGTCTTACTCCTAACCATAAAACCATTATGATTTTTGGATCACCCTTAATCATTACAAATATTAATTGGTTTCTAGTTGACCATGAAATTCCATCTATCATAAGAAGTACATTTAGCTTACCATGAACCTTGCACTACAAAGTGGTTTTAAGAGAACCACACAATTGTCAACATAACATGTGATTTTCAATGAAACGATTTACAATACACACACTCACTAAGAATTTATTCACTATGTGATTCATACTTGAAATTTCTTTTGTTAGATTTGGTAGCTCGAAGGTACTTTTGCATTGGCAGGGCCCAACGTGCAGAAGTGACCGAGCACATTTCCCCCTAATGACCTTATTTTTATAAAGTGATTTTATGAAGTTGAGCCTTTTATATTTTAATGTGTAAAGTGACTTTATGAGGGTGTGGTTTAGTTAAGTGACTTAATTGATGTCAACATACGATTAAGTCATGACTGTTGATTGCATGAGGTAAATATTAGATCTTTACAATTAATATCATTGGAAGACCAAGGGTTAGGGTAGTTACACTTTGAAAATGCATAAAGACAACTCTAGTGGAGAAGTGGGGTGCACACTTTGAGGAGACATTGAATTGATTTTCCCCTTGTGGGTTTTTCCAGGTTCATTTCCCGGAATTTATAGTGTCTTATGGTGTGAACTTCCTTTTGTTCATTATTATTTCTATTGCTATTTTAGTTTCATATCTATGTCATTTAGTATTTCTGCTCATAAAGTACAGTTCAGTGTTGAGTTTCCTACTTTATTGTTGAATCTTTATAGGAGGTTGAAATCTATTTATGACATAGTTTATATCTGGGCTATAATTTCTTACAGCTTGCTCGTTCATTTTGTACTTGCAAAAAAAAGATCATTGATATCCATATAAAAATAAATCCAAGAACGGAGATACATGGATAACATCTATTGTACTTGTTGATTCTCTAGGAATGTTTTTCACCTACATCGTTCATAAACATGTTATACTCCCCCTTAATCATAACATGGTACCAACCATATCACATTATAATATTACCTCACACATTCTCCCATTAGTTGAAGATTCAACTTCTCCAATTCAACATCAATCTAGCATTTGAGTACACCTACACCCTCATACCTATATAAGTGGTTTACTCCAAAACTTGATGCCACATCCTCTCTATGCATAATATGGATACACTCTACATGATAACATGTGATACCACACTAATTCATGTATCCCTAAATAACATGGCTTACAAAATACATGGGAAAATCATCTTGCCTATGGCTAAGATTTACAACTTGAATGAAAGAATTTGGTGTGTCAGGTACAATCAATCATGCACCCCCTTCTTCTCAGAAAACACATAAGAATAATTACATCATTTCAATTCATCTATAATAAGAATTCAAAATTATTTACAACATTGAGGCTAACACCACTTGTTGGCACCAATCATATGCCCGAAAAGTATTTTATCATTTCTTAATTAGTGAATTTGAACAAAATGACCAAGTTCATTCTCGTATTTTTCATCATTTCTCTATTGACCAAGACATTCTTGTATATTTATGACCCCTTGACACCTTTAAAGGAGATCCACATACTTTGAATGTAATAACCACCCAAGCCATAAAACAAAATAACCATACTTGTCAAATCAAGCCCAAATGCATTGACCAAATTAAAATAGATTACTTGTCTTTCCTAAATGCAATGATATGTATACTAAATTGTGTGGACTAATGTACTTGATGGGTGTCTTCATTTTCATATTCAACATCTTTGTTCGATGATCATATTAGATCTCTATGCTTTACTCATCATTTGTTAGAGTTTCTAATTCTAACAAAATAACTACATTTCCTTATTAATTTATCTAGGCTCATTACATTTATTGGAGATTCCAACACATAAAACAAAGAAACTCTAAACATTGCCCAAACTTCAAAGACATTTTTACCATCTACCGATAAATATCATAGTGACCAATAGGTTTGCCATTAGCCATCAAACCAAAAACATATTGCAGAGCCATTCAACTCCCAATCAAAGGCCAAATTCATCCCATACATTAAAAACAATGTATACATTTTCTCACTATGACTACGAGAAATTTGTCTTCTCATCTCTTCAAAAGAAGAGCTCCATTATAACATGGGGAATTTATTTTATTTGTCACACCAAAATAACACCATGTAGATACTTCTTCATTACCTTCTTCTATGTGCCAATGTTTCTCATATCCTTTCTGTTATCACTGAAATTTCGTCCACACATGGTTACAAGAACCCAGCATCGTCAAACAGTGATGAAGTCATCCATGGACCTGAATTAATACCACAACATTCAAAAAGGTCAAAAAACTATAAAAAGTAGTGAAAAAATGAAGAGCGCTATGCAGACATTGGGCGCGCGTGCGCATGCGCGAAACAGGAACGCAGAAATCGCGCACAGGCGCACGATGCGCGACTGTTATCGCAAAAAGCCATGCACCTGCTAAACGACACATTTATGAGAGTGGTTGGCCTCCCACCCACTTATGGTTCAGCTCCCAAGCCGATTTGACCCTCAAATATGGACTGGATCTGACTGGTGGGCTGGTCAAAGACCTAGGAATGCCCTAAATGGCCTCTTTTCACACTACAAAGCAGTTAAACAATAACCCAAAGAAATGCTATAAAAATCCATGGATGCACCTCATTTTTTCAAGGAATTCAAGGTAATGTTATGCTGCCTCTATTGTATTGAGGACTCCATCCTCGTCAAGAGCATATTGGCACCATTACATTGGACCATCCACCTCACCATTGAGTGGATTTATGAAGAGTTCTTTCATCATCATCTTCCATTTTTCTTTGTTGTAAGAAGAGCTAGCTAGTGGGGGTCCAAGAGCCCTCCCTTGGAGGAAGAAGGGACTCATAGTCCCCTTTCTTCTTGGTGCTTTGTTTTCACTAATAGATCAGCCTCAACATTGGTGACATGGGTCTTATGGTTCTTTTTGTTTCTATGTCCCTATGCTCATGAATTTAGTTTTTATTGCATTTCTTAGTTTAATTCTTAGTTGTAGTCTTTTGTTTTCTTTCCCTAACTCTTTTCCTTGCAGCTGTCCTTCTCAGCAGACCCAACTGAGCTTGCAAGCACATTTATTTTGCTCACCAAGGTGACGAAAGAGGGGCTATTTTTCTCACCTCTATTTATGTCGAGTGAACCCTCACCATCTCCTAACAATGTTCCCCCTGCTTCTCCATTAGGGGGAAACCACACGACCACTATCACCGAGATCACTCCTCATGACCCCTTGTATTCCCGTCACTTTCAATGCGACGAAGAAATACTCGAAGAGTTAAACCACCCAGACTCTCCCTTGGATACGCTACACCATCGCGCACTCTTCTCTCCACAGGAAGCCTCCATGCCTCCTCACCAAAACCCCATTTACGCGGTCGAAACCAAGGATTTTATCCCATCAGGGCCTATCGACTGGTTCAAAAATCCCATTCCCGCCCCTGATGCTTTTGAAGAAGGCAACATGGCCAACATTTCCCCCACCATTAAAATCGACATTTCCATTAAAAATGGAAGCATCGAGGAAATCACCATTGGAGCTGCTTGCACTCCTCAGGAAATAACCGCATATAAAGCCCTCTTCCAAGAATATAGGGATATTTTCGCCTGGTCATACACATAAATGCCTGGCCTCGATCCCTCTATTGTCGAACATCGCATCCACACCTAGCCTGACATTACACCAGTTCGACAAAAAAAGTGACCACTACATCCATCCAAAGCCACGGCTATCAAAGCCGAAATTAACAAGTTACGCACTGCTGGGTTAATTTACCCCATCACCTATACCTCATGGGTTTCCAACCTTGTACCTGTTAACAAAAAATAGGGAACTATCCACGTTTGCACTAACTTTCTTGATCTCAATCACACATGTCCCAAAGACAACTTTTCAATGCCTTTCATCGATCAAATCATCGACGACTGCGCCGGCCACGAGGCTCTCTCCTTTATGGATGGATTTTCCGGTTATAATCAAATTCAAATTCACCCCGCCGATCAGTATAAAACCGCATTTACTACCCCTTGGGGTACTTTTGCATATCGTGTCATGCCTTTCGGCTTAAAGAATGCCGGTGCAACTTTCCAGTGGGCTATGACATACATATTTCACGATCTAGCCCACATCATCCTCGCCTACTTGGATGACCTCACAGCTTGATCCAAGAAACGCACCCAGCATCTCGATGATTTATGAATCATCTTTCAATGGTGTCTTTAGTACAACATCCGCTTGAATCCTCTAAAGTGTGTGTTCTGTGTCACCGCGGGGCGCCTCCTTGGTTTTATTGTTTCCCAACGTGGTATTACCGTCAACCCCCTCAAAGTCCAAGCTATCACCGAAATTCCACCTCCCCAGGATTTACGACAACTTCAGAGCCTACAGGGAAAAGCTAACTTTCTTAGATGCTTTGTCCCAGATTATGCCATACGTGCACACAGTTTCCTTCGCTTACTACGTCACGACATCCCTTCTCACTGGGACGACCATGCTCAAAAATCATTTGACTATCTTACAACAACACTTTCAAATGCACCTTTACTTAGTGCACCTGACTACAATCGCGACTATATCCTTTATGTATCAGCATCAGCTGTATTAGTAGCCGGCATCCTCGTCCAACTAGGTGATGACAATCGTGAACATGTCATTTATTACGTTAGTAAAAACCTCTCAAGGCCACCTTTGAAGTATAAACACGAAGAGAAACTTTCTCTTGCAGTCATCCTCGCAGTCCAAAAATTGCGCCACTACATCCTGCTTCGCACAACAAAGGTCGTCGCAGATTCCAACCCTATGCAGTACTTGCTCAGTTGTCGGCAAGTTAACGACAAATTTTCTCGATGGATCGTTATCCTTCAAGAGTACGACCTCGAGTTTGCAACACCTAAGAGTAATAAGGCCCTCGTTCTCGCCGAACTTGTCACGGCCCTCCCCTCTAACACCACCAGTGCCCCCATCAACACCAAATTTCCCGACGAACATCTCTTTTACATCACTTCGGATGATCCTTGGTACGGTGACCTCCTCCTCTATATGCACACTAAGAAGTTCAGTAACCAGCTTTCACGCGATGATCGTCATCGTATTCACCATCAGCCCCCCCGCTACCTCCTCATCGGAGACATCCTATATCGGCGGGGCGTCGACACCATTCTTCATCGATGCCTAACTATTGACGAGGCCGATAGAGTCTTAAATGACTGCCACAACACCGCATGTGGGGGCCATATTTCAGGCATATCCACTGCTCAAAAGATTATCCGAGATGGTTACTTTTGGCCTACCTTGTTTCATGATTGCATTCATGCCGTGAAACGATGTGAGCAATGTCAGCTCTACACCAACAAAACTCAAGCTCCCCCCGCTCTTCTCCACCCTGTCATTACCGCTGAACCTTTTTGTAAATGGGGCATCGAATTCATGACTTGTAATTCCCCCTCCAGTAATGGTCACAAATACATCATTGTCACCGTTTATTACTTCACCAAATGGGCAGAAGCTATGCCCACTTTCAACAACACCACTGACACTGCAGCACGTTTTTTCTTTAACCACGTCATATCCCACTTTGGAGTACCCCTCCAACTCGTTTCCAATCATGGGAAACACTTCGAGAATGAGATCTTCATCTAAATCTCATCTCGGTTAGGATTCTCTCACGAGTTTGCCTCACCATATTACCCTTAGTCTAATGGACAGGTCAAAGCAGTTAACAAAGTCCTCTAGACCATGTTACAACACATGGTTAATAAACATAAAACCAATTGGAATCAAATGTTATTTTCCGTGTTATGGGCTTACCGAACGGCTGTGAAAACCACTACTAGTTTCACACCATTTCATTTAGTCCATGGGGTTGAGGCCACTCTTCCCATCGAGTGTGAAATTCCCACCTTACGCATCGCAATTGAGATATTACCCAACACTGCTCCAATGGAGCAGCGCTTTCTGAACTTGGAGTCTCTAGATGAAGATCGTCGATCTTCCTTATAGAACAACGAGGCAGCTAAAAAACGATCCAAGGCTACCTTTGATCACCATGTCAACCTTCGATCATTTCGTGAAGGCGACCTCATCCTGGCTTACGATATCGCTCATGATACCTTTGGCCATGGAAAATTCGAGTCACTTTGGCATGGCCCATACATCATTCAAATTGCCTCACCAAAGGCGCATATATTCTAGCCTCTCTCGAAGACCTCTCTCTCAAAGAACCCATCAACGGGTTATATTTAAAGAAATTTTATGCTTAAACGTAGTCATTCTACTTTAGGTTATTTCTTTTCTAGCATTTTTAATCTTTCTCCTTCCCTCACGTCTAAACTATCCTTTGTGTTATTGACAGATGCTTCCTCCACCAGCCTACCACATTGGTTATGCCGACGACGCCAGCCATTGGACGCAAAATCTCGCTTCGGCTGCTTGGGATCTCTACACCCCCTCACATGAAATGCTCCATTCGAGTGACATATGTTTGGGATCAGCAACCAACAACCAAGTTGAATACACTGCCATCATTGGCCTCCTAGTCGATGCCCAACATCATCGTATTCGCCACCTTAGCGTCTTCCTCGACTCTCAACTAGTCGTACTCCAGCTCAACAATGTATACCGCGTCTGTGATCCTTGCCTGTTTCACAAATACCTGTAGGTTAGGCTTTTATCTCGACATTTTGATTCCATTACATTTACACATATTCCAAGACAATTGAATCACATTATAGATAACCTAGCTAATATTGTGTTAGACTGGCATATATCACATCAAGTTGCACATACATAAACATCGAACACAAACCTGTCACAAAATATATATAGAATAGACATCATCAAAACATTCACCAAAAACATGTAAACACCACATAGATCTAAAAAATGTATACTCATGTATATATAAAGGTCCACAGTGCCATCCGAATGTTTACATACAAAAAATACAAGTATCTACAGGCCCATGAAGCACCTCGGTACAAAATGGGCTCACCAGCCTATATACAAAAATATATACATCAAATGCATCAGAGCACCACTCACGGTGCCTCTAGAGCCCCACTACCTGCTCCTCCCTCAGGTAGGTGCACACGTATGCACACCTACTTCCGGATCGCCCATGCACGTGGGGCCCACACCCACAAAATCCCTTTGTACGGCCCTCCGTACAGCCCCTGCCCCAAAAATGGAATCCTATTTCTATGCAGGATGATCAGACCACTAACCTGAAGCTTGCTAATCACCAATCGGATGCCTCGTCCTCCCCGAATCTCCAAATCTCCTCTGAAAACTGCTTGTCCAGTCACTATTGCAGCAGGTACAAATGAGGTGGCAATATGGGCCCTACAGCTATATATAGGCCTTTTTGCCAAACTTCCACTCACCATTCTGGGAGCCCACGATGTCCATTTTTCAATCCGTCTTCAACCAAGGGATCAACACCCCGTCATCTACGTCACAACAGTCCCTGGGCCTCTCTTCATCTTGAACCCCTGAGGCCCCTTTTTTCATACCCTGGTCAGGTACGCATGCGCATATCCACGCTTATCAAATACATGCTCATATCTTCGATTCTCTTCAGATATTGTTCACTTTGGGTATTTGGTTTTCATGTGTGCAGGTACTTGATCATCATACATCGGCACAACCCCTTCAGGTATATACTCATCACTGGCATGTAGTCTTTCCCTCTGTATCTCACTTACATTTCTAGTCACACCCTCTGATATTTGCCTCTAGGATCCCCCTTCCCGTCTCTACAGTACCCACACCTCCATTTGCATCTTCAGTACTGTCACCCGGTAGCATTCTTCCCCACATGAGTTGTCCTATTCATAGCACCTTATGGCACTTCTGACACTCATGCTATTTTTCAAAACCCTTTAGGGATGGGAGTCCCGATAGTCTTTCATCATGTCGCGAATCAACCACATACTCCTTCTCCTCATTTTGCTAGCTTTCCCACACGGACTCCCAGATTATCTCTTCACAATTCTATTTTTTGACTGCACCTCCGCAGTATCATGAACCCTACATTTCATCCACAATCAATTTTCCCATCAACAAATCTCCCTTCATTTCACCTACCTCATACAGAAACTCACCAATGGGGCCCCCACCCTTCATCAATTTTCCGAGCAAATTATGCCCTACATGGGACACCCATATCACACTGGGGCACCTGTTTCTGTATTTGTACATTTCCCCCCAATTATTCGTTATTTATTGTACAAACACCTTTATTTTTCCTCACTACATTACCTTTTTTGTCGTCACCTTTGGCGTCCTGCTTCCCTCTTTTTGTCCAACCGCAACCAATGTCACCCTTGGTTGGAGCACTACTTATCATCTACCCTTTCCGGCATCGTCCATATCTTCAGAGTACCCCACAGGTCACTTACCTCTACCCTCTGAATTTGTTCACCTTGTCCCGCCTCTGGCACAACTTATCCCTGTTCTTTTCGTCCCCCTAACACTCAACCTCGTTGAACGGTTGCGACCACTTTTTATCTCCCACATCCTCCAACCAAGGGCAGTCTTGAGTCTTCCCACATATTGACTTCATCCATGTACCTCTGCCACTTCCTCACCGCAACTAGTAGATTTCACAAAGCCATTTGCTTCTGGGAGTCGCATCCCCCTTTTTGTCGACATCAGCATAGTTTTCCAGAAGAGCGACAGTATCTTGATTCTCATTATCCACTCAATGAGAGATCTTGGATGGCACAGGATGAAACACCATTACTCCCTGCTATCGTTGACCCCCATAACATTCGACACCAACACTTTCTCATGTTACGGTGGGTCTTACTTTGCGACTATTGCAGTTAGTTATTTTATTTGCCGAAGACCTCTGAACTTGGCAGGGCTATCAATGCCCACATCATCGCTGCTACTTATTACCGCGATCAATGCCTACTATTCAAAGCATGTTCATTTGTAGAATTGTCTTCTTCCTTTATCACGACTTCCCCCGAGGGCGCTACAGTTGTCTACAACAACACTTCGGTCATCTTTTTTCAGAATTACATGATACGAGCATGGGGCATGCCCACCTCGTTTGTACACAGTTTTCTATTTTACACACCTCATAGAAGGTCGGGTCCTACCAGTTCCTTTTTCCCTCCAACGGATCTGTCTGGAAAATCCCACTATTTCTCTCTCTTACAACACCATTATCAGTAGAAGAAACATTGATGGATTTTGGCTATACATATGCTCCTAACCTCATCCATCAGGGGGCATCTGTTATCACTGAAATTTTGTCCGCACATGGTTACAAGAACTCAACATCGTCAAACAGTGATGAAGTCATCCATGGACCTTAATTAATACCACAACATTCAAAAAGGTAAAAAAACTATACAAAGTAGTGAAAAATTGAAGAGCGCTATGGAGACATTGGGCGCGCGCGCGCATGCATGAAATAGGAACACAGAAATCGCGCACAGGCGCACGATGCACGACTGTTATCGCAAAAAGCCGCCTACCTACTAAACGACGCATTTATGAGAGTGGTCGGCCTCCCACCCACTTATGGTTCAGCTCCCAAGCTTATTTGACCCTCAAATTTGGACTGGATCTGATTGGTGGGCTGGTCAAAGACCTAGGAATGCCCTAAATGGCCTCTTTTCACACTACAAAGCAGTTAAACAATAACCCAAAGCAATGCTATAAAAAGCCATGGATGCACCTCATTTTTTCAAGGAATTCAAAGTAATGTTATGCTGCCTCTATTGTCTTGAGGACTCCATCCTTGTCAAGAGCATATTGGCACCATTACATTGGACAATCCACCTCACCATTGAGTGGATTTGTGAATAGTTCTTTCATCATCATCTTCCATTTTTCTTTGTTGTAAGAAGAGCTAGCTAGTGGGGGTCCAAGAGCCCTCCCTTGGAGGAAGAAGGGACTCATAGTCCCCTTTCTTCTTGGTGCTTTGTTTTCACTAATAGATCAGCCTCAACATTGGTGACATGGGTCTTATGGTTCTTTTTGTTTCTATGTCCCTATGCTAATGAATTTAGTTTTTATTGCATTTCTTAGTTTAATTCTTACTTGTAGTCTTTTGTTTTCTTTCCCTAACTCTTTTCCTTGCAGTTGTCCTGCTCAGTAGACCCAACTGAGCTTGCAAGCACCTCTATTTTTCTCACCAAGGTGACGAAAGAGGCGCAACACTTTCATTTCTTGAAATATACACTAACAAAGGTGCCTTGCAACAACCAAATATGTGCACCAATAGGCAGTTCTCTTACACATAAGTTGTACCTTCTATAGTAGTTGCTTCTTGTTGGTATTGTCTCCCTCTCAAACATATTTCTTCCACCTTGTTGGTGACTTATTTTTTGGTCTCTTTGGTAGCACCGCTCTCTCTTACATATTCTGACAAGCACCTTTAGCCTTTCTAGTTGATCTAAATTGGATATTTTTTCACTAGACAACAACATCTCCAAATGGTAGCTCGGGAAAACACCTCAATTTTTTAATCAACGTGTGGTTGTGACTGGAAGTCACTCCTCATAATTTCCAATGGCTCCATTCAAACGTTTATACCATTACTTCATGACACTTTGAAGAAATATCCACCACCATAAAATCAAATAATTGTATTGTCACTAGCACAAAGCTCAACAAATCAGCTAGTGTATTTCAGTAACCATAATGGAGAAAAACTAGGCAATACTTTGAGCATGAAAAGTTCATATTTAAAGATCACGATAAAGGCTTGTATCTCTATGAGGCCCTACAATCACAAATCATCCAATCACTATCTTTATCACTATGTCCTTCTAATCTCAAATCAACTATCTTAGCATAGAAATTTGGGCATATAGGGGCGACACAACAACACTTACTCACTTTATTGAAACCTCAATTATCACCATGTTTCTTAGTTGTAATGATACTCTAGCAAATGAGTTGAAACTTGAGCAATTTGATTGAACAATATAACTGTTTTTTATTAATAACAACCTAAGCACATGCCACATCATTCTGCAAATCTTGAGGTTCGACTTTTCTTCATACAAGCTATCATTCTATCTCTACTAGAAACACCAAAAATATTATAAGTGGCCCACAAATTACATATCATAGACAATTATCTCTACACTCTAGAGTAGCACCTTACCTAATTTAATTCTTCTTTTTCAATAGCTTGGTCGACGACTTCTATAGCACATGGTAGATCACATAAGAAAAAGGGCCACAACTTGTAGGATAATTTATGATGTGTGATGACTAGGATTATGTAGATTAGAGTTTATACTCTTCTTTAATGAATAACAATTTCTTTTAATAGCTCAACATAGTCTGAAAAATGCAAAGCACCCCTTTACTATATTTCTTTACCTGGTTCTTTTCACTGCTAGCAATCTCCATAAATTGGTGCAAAAATACTTACTAGTAGTCCTCCTTCACTGGATCTAAAAGAAGATCCAACACAACAAGTCAAACCCAAGTTTGCTTCATTCCTTTTCAATGTACTTTACCATGAACTTTTATGTCATCCAAGGTAGAGCCAAAGTATTTTTATGTGAGATGTTGATATCGAGAATACCTCTCCAACCTCCACAGCTGAAGCAACTTGCCCATGCCCATACTTCATGTGAATCTCGACATCTCTAGGCATTTATATCTAACTTAGTGGATTCTTGAAAGAACACACCATCGAGAAAATTACAATTTATTCATGTCAAAGAAGTTTCTTCTTATTCAGTTTGCGTAGACAAATCATTGTCAACATGATTGTTTACTACTGAAATGGTTAGATCATCTAGTGACTTCTCTAGATCCGGAAGTTTCGCCTCCTACGGGAAATTGATTTGTCTTTTGTTCATTATTATTTCATTTTCTATTTTAGTTTCATATCTCTTATTTATTATTTTTTCTTATAAAGTACAGTTCAATGTTGAGTTTACTACTTTAATGTTGAAGCTTTATAGGAGGTTGATACATGGGTAACATCTATTGTACTTGTTGGTTCTCTCGTAATGATTTTTACCTACATGGTTCATCAACATGTTATACTCCCCCTTAACCATAGCATGGTCCCATCCATCTCACATTCTAATATTACCTCATACATTCTCCCATTAGTTGAAGATTCAACTTCTCTAATTCAATATCAATCTAGCATTTGAGTACACCTACACCGATCAGGATTATTTTCGGCATGAAATGAGATACGAGATATAATAAAGAAATGTACATATACGTATCATATATCCAATAATATAACGGAAATATATAAGAGATGTAACCATAAATATAGAGATATAGTAATACACAATTTCTATTAATGAGAGAAAATGTACAAAGACTGTAAAAATACAGAGTGAAAGAATCACCAGAATGGTTGCAGCTTATCTGCAAGATACCAGATATATAAAATATACAGAACAGAAACGAAATGCTAGAAATAACAGAATAACAGTAAAATATCCAGCATAATCTTCACAATACACATAAATGATTCACGAAATAGCAACAGAAATAACACTTTGAATCAGATAGCAATGTTCACAGACCTCTTCGAGGGGGCGACCTCCAATCGAGCAGCGCTCTCTTACAATAATATCCAAGCTAGGGTTCTCATACCCTCGACTCCTATTTATACTAAAAAGAAGCATCTAGAGGAAGATCCTTCTAGAAGCGGAAGCTTCTATTAGGTCTTCTTACATCCGCC
>ML787819.1:510625-523293 GCA_009831015.1 Picea engelmannii | reverse complement strand
GCAGCGCTTTATTACAATAATATCCAAGCTAGGGTTCTCATACCCTCGACTCCTATTTATACTAAAAAGAAGCATCTAGAGGAAGATCCTTCTAGAAGCGGAAGCTTCTATTAGGTCTTCTTACATCCGCCTTATTCTATTTTTCTGAAAGGTCTTATTAATATTGACCTTTATTACATCTGAATACATTGATCTACCTATGTGCGGGTTAGGACCTCAACATTATCTCTGAGGAGATATGTGACGGATACTAACATTCGCAAGAATATGTATTACAATGAGGCTCTAAAGTCCTTTTTAACATAAAGAAAATCCAAAACCATAACCTCGGAAGATGATAATCCAACAATTTTGTGGACCACGTTTTGGTTAGTTTTGTGTATCAACTTCCCAGGGATGTAACTTTCGAAAATGATCTCTGTTGGGGGAGCAAGATATATCATTGGAAATATATATACAAGGAAAACACATGTTGCAATACAAATCTGACTTTGTTTACAATCTCACTGTGGTGAGCCATAAAAATGTCGTTTAGGGCCTCAAAACGACCCCAGAAGGTCAGGACCTGAAAACTAGAAACAAAACTATGAAAGTCAAACTGCCAAAATGAGCTAGTTGGAATAGGTGGGAGGCCGCAGATATCCACCTGGATCAATCCTCCCTCCTTAGGAAGAAAATTTCTCCATTGCGTTGAGTTCCCGGGGGAGAGGAGAAAGCAATTGTTGAATCTGAGTGTTTGTGAGTTGCTTGCCTTGTTGGAGACGTCGTGTTGCTTGGTTTGTAGAAGGTTGTCATGAATTTTTTTTTGGCGGGGTTGGATATGTTCAACCAGTCAGGCTACATGGGATGACTATGTGCATAAGGAATATTTTCTCTTCGCTTCAATCTTGGTGACCTGCTTATGTTGGATAGAAGGTGATTGGTGTAAGGCTGTCATGGTTGTAGTGTCCTTTTGATCACCTTTTGAACAAATTGTGAAGAAGATGAATTTCATAGTATGAGATACTACCTTGCGGAACATTTTTGGTGGGACAATAGTTGAAATTACCTCGGGTATTCTATAGAGATGACCCCCCAAAGTAGCAATGAAACTACGAGGTCGAGACTCATAAATAGCATGGCACTTCCACATATATGTCTGGCTGAAGAGAACATCATAGAAATCTAGTGGGGAAACATCACATAATACCTTATCTTGAAGGTTTGGATGGTGTATGGAAATCAACACTATTGGCTGACATGAAGAACATGTCCCTGGTGATGCCACCCAATTTTGTATGGTTGTGGGTGTGGTTTTGTCGACAATCCCAACTGTTTGATGACCTATGATAATATGATGTTATTCTATCTTCCTCTATCAACAATAAAATGCAGAGGGGTCCCCTTCACCCACATCTGTGAATGAAAAAGGAGCTCCCCCTCTTCAAGATCTACTAGTTCTTCTAGTTGAATTATTGTGGTCGTGACAATAACAGTGAGGTATTTGTCGATGATATCTCTTCTATCAGTATTTTTTGGATCATGTTCCAAATCAAGGTTGGACTCCTTCTCTTTAATCTTGGCTACCAATGACTATTTTGAGTGACATTCATCGGTGTTTTGTAGGGGCTTTTGTGGAAATCACACAATTTTCCGGTGTCCTTATTTGTCTTTCCATCACCCTTATTTTCCTCTAGCTTGAACTGGTTTTCGACAGGATGTTTTTTAGGGTCATCTTGATCATACTTTGTTTTTTGCAGATTTGCAAACCTAAACTCCTGTTTGTTTTGGTGCTTAAATTTCTACTCAATTTTAACAGTATCTCGATAAGAAGAACCGAGTGATGAGATATCCGGAAAATCCATTTCAGTTTGGATGTATCTGTGTAGAGCTCCATGGTATTTCAAAACCAAATGTCGCTCAGAGTTATTGATACCAATTTTGGTGCACAAGTTATGGAAGGCATTGGTGAACTCTGGCACTACTTGGCCCCTCTCTTACAACCATGTGGTCCATCTCATGTATCGTTCATCATAATTACCAACAAGGCAATATTGTTCCTTGAGCACATCCACAAAAAAATCCTAGGTGTGCTCGACCCCATATATTCTAGACTCCTCCATGGAAATTTTCTCCCAATAATTTTCCTACCAATGTTTGACATGGAGGAGAGCCTTAAGGAGTGCGAAGGTGATATTTTCCCTGTCGAAAAAATTGTGAACAAAGAAATAACCTTCTAGCATATTAAACCATTTTTCTAGGGAATCTCCATCTATCTGTCCTTCAAATATGGGGATATAAAAATTAACTTGTACCTTGAAAGGTGAGGTTACTACAAATTGGTAGCTTGATGAATACATGTCAATTATTATCTGTAGATGTTGAAGGATGTTGGCAAAATTCTTCATCATTTCATCCATGTGTTGCGTGAGAGATTTCTCAAGAAACATACTAATAGAATCTTTTTCTCCATCATTTTTATTTTTCTTACTCCATGGAGGGTTTCTTTGTCTTGCAAGAGAAATTTTCCTCAAGAGAGAAAATCTCGAGACCCAAATTGCTATACTCAAATCTCGTCGGGGACATGCACTGAAAAACGATCAAGAGTAGGCTGCACTAATACCACTGATCCAGATTATTTTCAGCATGAAATGAGAGGGGAGATATAATAAATAAATGTACAGAGATGTCTTAGATATCCAATAATATAACAAAAATATATCAGAGATGCAACCATAAACACAAAGACACAGTAATAAACAATTTCTATTAATGAGCGAAAATGTACAAAGACTATAAAAATATAGAGTGCAAGACTCGCTAGAATAGGGGAAACTTATCTCTAAGGAGAGATGTTATAGATACTCACATTTGCAACAAGATGTATTACAATGAGGCTCTAAAGGAATTTTTAACATAAAGAAAATCCAAAACCCTAACCCTAGAAGATGAAAAGCCAACAGTTTTGTGGACCCCATTTTGGGTAGTTTGGTGCATCAACTTCTCAGGGGCGTAACTTTGGCATGCGATCTATGTTTGGGATAAATGATATCTCGTTGGAAAGGTCTATATGAGGAATACACATGTTTCCTTTAGAATCTAAATTTCTGTACATTCTGATTGTGGCGATCCCTAAAAACATTGTTCAGGGTCTCAAAATGACCCTGAAAGTTTAGGACCCAAACACTAGAAACAAAACTGCCAAAATGAGCCAGTTGGAGTAGGTGAGTGGCCAATGATACCGACCTATATAAATCATCTTTCCTTAAAAAGAAATGGTCTCCATTGTGTTTAGTTCCTGGGGGAGAGGGGAAATTTATTGTTGAATATGAGTCTTGGTGAGTTGTTTGCCTTGCTGGAGACATCGTGTTGTTGGGTTTGTGGAAGGCCATCACAAACCTGTTGTTGGCAGGGTTGAATCTATTCAATCATTCAGGATACATGAGATGACTGTGTGAAAAAGGAATCTTTGTGCTTTGCTGCAATCTTGTCGACCTGCTTCTATTGGAAAGAAGGTGTTTGGTTTGAGGATGTTGTGGTTGTAATGTCCTTTTGTTCACCTTTTGAATAGATTGTGAAGAAGCTGAATTTTGTAGAATGAGATGTTACCTTTTGACATTTTTTAGGTGGGATAGTAGTCGAAATTACCTTCAGTTTTATGTAGAGATGACCCCCTAGAGTAAGAATGACACTACGAGCTCAATACTCTTAAATAACATGACTCTTCCACATATATGGTTGGACCAAGAGAACATCACATACATATAGTGGGGAAACATCACATAATACCTCATCCTTGAAGGGATGGATGATGTATGACAATTGACACTACTCGTTGATACGAAGAACACGTGCTTGGCGAAGAGACCCGATGTTGTATGGTTGTGGGTGTGGTGTTATCGACAATCCCAACTATTTGATGACCTTTGTTGAGATGAGGTTATTTTGGATTCTTCTATAAACTATAAAATGAAGCAAAGCCCCCTTCACCCACATCTGTGAATGAAAAGGTGCTCCCCCTCTTCAAGATCTGTTGGTTATTCTAGTTGAAATTTTGTAATCGCAATGATAGCAGTGAGGTCTATGTCGACGATATGTCTTCTATCGGTATTTTTTGAATCAATTTCTGAATCAGGGTTCGGCTCCTTGTCTTTTATCTCATCTAGTAATGACCATTTTGAGCAAGTTTCATCGGTGTTGTGCTAGGGGATTTTGTGGAAATCACACCATTTTTTTATGTCCTTCGTCTTTCCATGACTCTTCTTTTCCTGTGGCTTGGACTGGTTTTCGGTAGACTATTTGTTAGGTTCGTCTTTATCATACTTTGTTTGTTGAAAATTTATAGACCCAAACTCTCACTTGTTCTGGTGCTTAAATTTATGCTCGATTTTAACATCATATCAATAATAAGCACCAAGTGATGAGATATCCAAAAAATCCATTTTAGCTTGGATGTATATGTGTTGAGCCCCATAATATTTCAGAATCAAATGTCACTCATAATCTTTGATACCCAGCTTGGTGCACAAGTTATGGAACTTATTGGTGAACTCTGACACTGGTTGGCCCCTCTCTTGTCACAGTGTGGTCCATCTCATGTATCGCTCGTCATAGTTACCAAAAGGGTAATACTTTTCCTTGAACACATATATTCTAGAATCCTTTATGGAACTTTGCTACCAGTAATTTTCCAACCAATGTTTGACATGGGGGAGAGCCTTAAGGAGTGCAAAGGTGATCTTTTCATCGTCAGAAAAATTGTGAACAAAGAAATAACCTTCTATCATATTTAACCATTAGTCTAGGAAATCTGCATCTATCTGTCCTTCAAATACGAGGATATAAAAATTAACTTATACCTTAAAAGGTGAGGTGCCTGCAAAGTTTCTGCTTGATGAAGATGCGTCGTTTTTTATTAGAAGGCATTGAAGGATGTGGGAACAATTCTCCATCATTTCTTCCCTGTATCGCATGAGATCTTTCTCAAGTAATATATTTATAGAATATTCTACTCTGTCATTTTCTTTTCTTCCACCATGGATTTTTTCTTGGGTGTGCAATAGAGATTTTCCTCAAGAGAGACAAGTTTGAGACCCAACTTGCTATAATTGGACCTCATCGGGGACATGCACTGAAAAACGATAAAGAGCACCCTGCTCTGATCCCACTGAAATCGATTATTTTCAAAACGAAATGAGAGAGAAGATATAATAAAGAAATGTAAATATATGTCTTAGATATCCAATAATATAATAGAAATATATCAGATATGCAACCATAAACAAAGAGATACAGTAATACACAATTTCTATTAATGAGTGAAAATGTACAAAGACTGTAAAAATATAGTGTGAAAGACTCGCTAGAATGGTTACATCTTATCTCCGAGGAGATATGTGAAAGATACTCACATTCACAAGAATATGTATTACAATGAGTCTCTCAAGGCCTTTTTAACATAAAGGAATCCAAAACCCTAACCACGGAAGATGAAAAGCCAATAGTTTTGTGGACCTCGTTTTGGGTAGTTTGGTGTATCAACTTCTGAGGGTCGTAACTTTGGCATACGATCTCCATTTGGGGTGCACGATAGCTCGTTGGAAAATTATATAAGAGGACTACAAATGTTATCATTCTAATTTGAATACATCTACAATCTAATTGTGGCGAGCCTAAAAATGTTATTTAGGGCTTCAAAATGGTCCTGAAAGTTCGGGACCTAAAAATTAGAAACAAAAATGCTAAAATGAAACTGCCAAAATGAGCCAGTTGGAGTAGATGGGTGGACATCGATATCCACCTGGATCAATCATCCCTCCTTGTGAAGCAATGGTCTCCATTTCATTGAGTTCCGAGAGGAGAGGGGAAATCAATTGTTGAATCTGAGTCTTGGTGAGTTTCTTACCTTGTTGGAGACATCGCACTACTTGGTTTGTGGAAGGATGTCATGAACCTGTTGCTAGCAGGGTTGAATCTATTCAACTAGTCAGGCTACATGAGATGAATGTGTGCATAAGGAATATTTTTTCTTTGTTGCAATCTTGTCGACCTGCTTCGGTTGGATAGAATGTGCTTGGTACAAGGATATTGTGGTTGTAGTGTCATTTTGTTCCCCTTTTGAAAAAATTGTGAAGAAGATGATTTTTGTAGTATGAGATACTACCTTGTGACACTATTTAGGAGGGACAATAGTTAGAATTGCCTCTCTTATTCTGCAGAGATGACCCCCCATAGTAACATTGACACTACGGGGTCGAGACTAAAAAATAACATGGCACTTCCACATATATGACTACGTCGATGATATGTCTTGTATCGGTATTTTGTGAATTAGATTTTTAATCATGGTTCGACACCTTGTATTTGATATCGACCACAAATGATGGTTTTGAGCAACATTCATCAGTGTTTTTCCATGGGATTTTGTGGAAATCACACCACTTTTTGGTGTCCTTCTTCGTGTTTCCGTGACCCTTATTTTCCTATGGCTTGGATTGATTTTTGAGAGGTTTCTTGTTAGGACCCTATTTATCATACTTTGGTTGTTGCAAATTTGTAGACCTGAACTCCTGTTCGTTCTGGTGCTTAAATTTTTTCTCAATTTTAACAACATCTCGATAAGAAACAACGAGTGATGAGATATCCAGAAAATCCATTTCAATTTGGATGTATCTATGTAGAGCCTCACGATATTTCAGAACCAAATGTCGCTTGGAGTCTTTGATACCCATATTGGTTTGCAAGGTATGGAAGGTATTGTTGAACTTAGACACTGATTGTCCCCTCTCTTGCCACAGTTTGTTCCATCTCATGTATCAGTCCACAAGGTATGGAAGGCTTTCCTTGACCGCATCCACAAAAAACTCCCAGGTGGGCTCAATCCCATATATTCCAGAATCCTCTGTGCAACCTTTCTCCCAGTTGTTATCGGACTAATCGGTAGGTTTGGACACTAACTGATCTCCCTAGATCCACCTGGATCTAGAACAAAACAAGATAGGACATGACTCTTTCCCTAAGTTTTGACTGTTGAATTGACTAGGAGAAATGAACAAGTAACATACCTTATTATCGCTTCCTAGGGTCTTTGTTGCTCCCACTTCGCTCCAGTGCTCTCGTGCAACCAAGACCAATACAACACAAACCAACCAAAGTGAATATCACACAATATATTCAACAGTTAACCTATGTGTATGATCAAGGAATTACACAATAAAGTGGAAATAGCTTTATGGGAAAGGGACATGCCATTGTATCATATTAATGGAAAGTAAAGATTACAACCTGAGCCTTGATGTCGCAAACTTCCTTTCGATGGCCCTTGGCTCTGACACACACACTTTCTCAATCCTTGCATGAAGAAGATCAAATCCTCTTGATACACTTGCTAGAGTCTCCAAGCTGTTGTTCAATGCTGAGTCCTTCACACAATTCTTTCACCAATTCTCCAATGAATCTTGCTTAACCTTTTCCATGAGAATCCCCTCAATATATAGGAGAGAATGAATTATTTACTTGGATAATAATGATCCCAAAATATCAGGGAATCCAGTACTAGGATAACCATTCGAATGCCAACCCATCCTTCTAGAAGATTCCCTTCTAGAAGCATCGAGAATTCATCTTTTTCCATGCTTTAGGAAGATTTCACACCCTAGCAGTTCAACACAATGCGAGATGTTCACACCCTAGCTTAAGGTAGCCTGCGAGAATGGGTCATTCTCGCACCCAATCGTACTAGCAGCCTGCGAACCTTCCTCAAAAATGAGTTTTCTGGGGAGAGATGAAAGTACCTTTTCTCAGGAGAAAGTTCTTATGAAGAGCCTAAGTACACCATCATCAATACATCATCATGACAACCAAAATCATGGGTAACAGAATGCCCCCCAAAGTATGAGGTTGGAACTAGTGACAGCCGAAAGACTTTGTAAGTTGCATGTGTGTGTCAAAAACCAGGAGCACACCTAATCGGAAACCTGCGAACAATCAAGCATATGCAGAATATCATATATACCAATTCTGAGGTAGGCATTCCCATACTCATATCATATATTGATGACATTATAGACATAGGTCATGGCCACCAATCATACACTGTGGATCCATGTCGTCAAAATATAGCATAGCCACCAGGAATACACTGTGGATCTATGTGAGAAATTTCAAATTAAGACGACATAGCCACGAGACATACACAGTGGATCTATGTGTCATAAATTATACATACTCCATCGCAACCTGGATCACATAGATGATATCCAGGGTCTTCAATCTCGTCGCCCAAAGTACGAATCTAACCATGTGATTACATGTGTTGAAGTCGAACATGGMAGAAACCACTTGATTACCGGTCATTGATGAAACTGTTAACAAGTGCGAGGGAAATCACCATTGATGTCAATGACTCCAAAGGTACCCTAGTACAATCCATCAAGTGTGAATAAATGAGTTGAAGTTGAACATCTGATGGAATCTTTCGATCAGGGGTCAATGATGTGAACCCATTGTCGAAAGCGAGGAAACCTGCCATTGAGGCATGCAAGCTCCAAGGTGCCAAAAAAAAAAAATTCTAAGTCTTGATTCCGGATAATGAGCTGAAGTCAATGGAACAAAACTCGTCACAGGAGGGCCTTGATGTATCCCCCATCAATGACATGAAATGAGTAACAAATTTTGAAAGTGAAACAGAGTATGATGTGAATTGGACTGGACACAGGGAAGGCTGACATGAAGAGAATGGATAACTGTAGATGGACGACTCAATATAGGTCTTGAACATATGAACGACACGATCGATGATCTGGCAACATTGACTCAAAGACGACACAGGGAATGACCTTGTAATAAATCGAATGAGAGACAAATGGATTTCCCAAACCGGCTTCAAATGATGAATAGGGGGTGTCATGTTCAAGAGAAACACTTACTGCCAATCAATACGAAGATGAAAACATATCCCTTTCCCAAATTTTCCCCCACCATTTCTATCAAGTACCTCTTTATTTTTATGCAAGCTTGAGGAGGATAACATATGCTTGTTGATGTAAGCTCATCCTTCGGACGAGTCCCTCAGAGTATGTTTAACGAACCCTAAGAAGGAGTGGTTCGGTCCCGTATGGGCCTATCGATGTTTGTTTAACGAGTCCAAATATAGAAAACTCGAAGGTTTTTCATGATTATAGAGTCTGGAAAAACACTTAAAAGAGAACTCTCTCAGTTCATTTTTTGTAAAATAGTCTGATGAGACTAAAAAAGAGATAAATTATTGCCCAACAGATGCTTTCTTCAAATACTTTAACGAGCATGAAAATAGCAAGGTCGCTCGACAATCTTTTCATGTTTAGAGAGTCTGAAAAGAGATTAAAGGGAACTCCAGTGGGTTCCTTTTTCGTATAACCTTCACGAGTCCGAAAAAGTGATAAAAGTATACTCGGTTTCATTCTCATTGATTTACGAGCACGAGAAAGAAAAAATACTAAGCTCGGTAACTTATTCTCATGTATTAACGAGCATGAGAAAGAACAAAGACTAAGCTCGGGATTGTTTTCATTTTTATGCAAGCTTTAAAACAAAACAAAACTATGCTTGGACCTGGTTTCATTTTAATGCAAGATTGAACCAGAGGAAACTATGCTTGAGGTAAGTGGTTTCATTTTTACACAATCTTGAACCATAGAAAACTATGCTTGGACTTCCCAACGCATAACACATGGATGGTTGGTACTTAGCCCCCAGCTTAAGAAACTAGCGGCTCAACTTCAGCATGAAGTCCATAGGCTGAGGAAAATGCCCCCCAAGATTCGTTTCATCCAACTGCAAAGGAGAATGAAATGAAGCTTCAAATACTAGACGAAGTACTTGACTCAAATAGAGAGGGGGAAAACTATTTCATTTTTTAACGAGCTTGACATAGAAATAAGAACTATGCTCGTAACCTCTATTTCATTTTTTAACGAGGTTGCCACAAAGACGAAAAAACTATCCTCGTAACTGGTTTCATTTTTTAATGAGCTTGAAATCAGAAAACCATGCCCAAAGACCTCTGTTTCATTTTTTAACGAGGTTTCCTCGGAGATGAAAAAACTATCCTCGGACCTCTCTTCTTGATCATGGATTCCAAGAGGACAATGCTCTGGAATGACACCATGTCAAGGGACAAAACTCGGTCATGGCTTCCAAGAGGTCTTCACTAGAAGGAAGAAACACACTCTAGAAGGACACCATGTCAAGGGTCACGACAGGAGTAAAGAGATCAGGCTCTAACAACCCTATCAAAGAGATTACCATGTCAACTACTGGATCTAAGTCATCAGAAGTTGAAGACATGGGCGACAATGCCACATAATTGACCTATGGCAGGGGTGATACCATTTGCCTATAAGAACCATTCAGGGAGGCAATCCAGGAGGGGTCAATGAATGAAAGCTAATCAACAGTCACAACTCGTCCATCATGAGGGAAAGATATCACATGAAAAAGAGTAGACACAATAGCTTTCATGGAATAGACATAATATCGCCCAAGGAGTAAATAGAAATCCAAGGGATCTTGGACTACCATGACGTCAATAAAGATAGTTTTCCCTCCCAAAGTTACAGGAAATTGAGGAAGGGTCCCTAAAGGTTGTCTGATTCTTCTGTTAAAAGCTAACAGATTCTGCATAACTGGTGCAAGTGGAGGACAACCCAAAGCTTTCCAAGTAAAAGAGGACAAAATACTAACGGATGCACCTTCATCTATCAATGTTTGAGGAACGTTCCAACCACAAACCTATATGGTAATTTGGAAAGGAATGTAAGAGGGAAGACGAGGTCCAGTTAGCACACCCCAATCAAAACGGATGGCCTCATTACTTGGAGGGGGTTCCACAGGAGAAGGAGGAATATCCCCCGCCACAGTAGATTCTGTATCAACGAGAAAAACATGGGCAGTATCGGGTTATCTCTCTAGTAGGAGAGTAGGATCGACCAATGGAGAGATCAGATCAACCACTTGGGTTTCATTCTCCAAGGGGAGAATGGGGTCGACAGGTGGAGACAGATCGACCGCTTGGGTTTCACTCTCTAACGGGAGAGTGGGGTTGACCGAGGATGGGATCAGATCAACCACTTGGTCTACTATTTCATCTAAAGACGTGACCAGATTGACCACTTGATCAACCGGACTGACCAACAGGGGAACCGGATTGATCATTCCATCAACTACAAGTGGGTTGAGAGAAATCTTGCGATAAGCAGTTGGAAGTTGAGGCTGTGAAACAGTCATGTCTTCCAGTAATTTTGAGGCTTCGTCCATATGAGGACAAAGGTGAGTGAGATGACTCCCTTTGCATAACATACACGGGAACTTGACTCTACTTTTCTTCTCCCCAACGATATCGTGACTAGTTGACGGGGGGTTGTCAGCATGTTGATCAAAGGCTAACGACGTGGGTTGGCGAGGATGTGTAGACCATACTTCTATAACCTTGGATAGACCAGGGAAATCCTTAAGAAGATGGCTACCCTTACAAATCCTGCAAGGGTACTTGGGCTTACGAGGTGTTTGGGTGATCTTGACATCATCAACACTCCCAGCAGGATTAACAGTAACTGGTTGTTTTCCAACATTTTTTACAGTAGTTGGAGGTTTTGACCCCCTCTTATATTTCTTCTTCTTCATCTTCCTTTTCTTCTTCTTCTTATTCACCAGGTTGCTAGCTTCAGAAATTTCACCCGACAAAGAAGATGAAACGGAAGGTGACATTGCAAGCGAAGAAGGCGAAGAAGACCTTATTGGTGAAGAAGGTGACGGATCAATATGAGGTTGATGCTCTTGGGGGGAAGTGCTTACGACTGAAGCACTTACTGCATTCGGGATTACCTGAGTAGAAAACAACCATACCGGTAATCCAATTGTGAGACCTGGAAGGCTCAAAGTAGCGATGTGAGGAGGACCAATGTTCCCATAAGAAGGAAAAAAAAAAGGTCCCCCTGGAGAAGGGGTTCCTTCATTGGTCATTCCAAGAACTGACGCCATTAAATAAATATCCAATCTAGAGTCCTCTAAGGAAAACAAACAGCACACGCTAAAAATCTAGTAAGCAAGCAAGCAAACAAAACCTTCTCACAATGAACGCACGAGTTGGTGATGAAATCCAACGTCATGAGAACAATGTAAGAAGGGGATGAGATAGAGCAGGTGGAAAAGTTACGTTGACGACCTGCTTAACGGACTTACACCCTGGTGCAAGATCCCACACATAATCATGGGTATACCCTCCAAGGAGCCCGAGTGAGTTTGGCCAACGTCGATTCTAGGTACCGTGAAGACTTGCCCTTCCACAGTCACCTTGTGTAAGACCCTAAGAAGATAGGCCGCTAAGGTTACCACTGACAACAATAAATCTTGGGGGGACAGTCGACAGTCTGGTCCACACGCAAGGGTAGGGTATCGAGCCCAAAATCAACTTGAGAGGCTTCCACTCATCATTGTGGGTATACCTTCAAGTGACCCCCGTAATACGTGCAATCTCTACACCAAGACCAACAAAGCAGGGTGAGTAAATCTTCCAGTCTCAATGCGACCTCGTGATTGACCCTTGTGTTAGAAGGGCTTCCCAGGACAAAATGTAATAAGTGGATTTAACCGCTCCCTAACTCAAGATTCTATGTTTGTTTGCAACTTTGGAAAGTTATCTTTCACACCTA
>ML787819.1:481866-509641 GCA_009831015.1 Picea engelmannii | reverse complement strand
CATGACTCTTTCCCTAAGTTTTGACTGTTGAATTGACTAGGAGAAATGAACAAGTAACATACCTTATTATCGCTTAGTAGGGTCTTTGTTGCTCCCGCTTCGCTTCAGTGCTCTCGTGCAGCCAAGACCAAGACAACACAAACCAACCAAAGTGAAGATCGCACAATATATTCAACAGTTAACCTATGTGTATGATCAATGAATTACACAATAAAGTGGAAATAGCTTTATGGGAAAGGGACATGCCACTGTATCATATTAATGGAAAGTAAAGATTACAACCTGAGCCTTGATGTCACAAACTTCCTTTTGAAGGCCCTTAGCTCCGACACACACACTTTCTCAATCCTTGCATGAATAAGATCAAATTCTCTTGATAGACTTGCTAGAGTCTCCAAGCTGTTGTTCAATGTTGAGTCCTTCACACAATTCTTTCACCAATTATCCAATGAATATTGCTTAACCTTTTCCATGAGAATTCCCTCAATATATAGGAGAGAATGAATTAGTTACTTGGATAAGAATGATCCCAAAATATCATGGAATCCAGTACTAGGATAACCATTCGAATGCCAACCCATCCTTCTAGAAGATTCCCTTCTAGAAGCATCGAGAATTCATCTTTTTCCATGCTTTAGGAAGAGTTCGCACCCTAGAAGTTCAACACAGTGCGAGATGTTCACACCCTGTCCTAAGGCAGCCTGCGAGAATGGGTCATTCTCGCACCCAAATGTACTAGCAGCTTGCAAACCTTCCTCAAAAATGAGTTTTCTGGGAAGAGATGAAAGTACCTTTTCTCAGGAGAAAGTTCTTATGAAGAGCCTGAGTACACCATCATCGATACATCATCATGACGACCAAAATCATGGGTAACACCAGTACGTTTCCCACCAATGTTTGACATGGGGGAGAACCTTAACGAGTGCAAAGGTGATCTTTTCCCTATTGTAAAAATTATGAACATAGAAATAACCTTCTAGCAGAGTTAACCATTTTTCTAGGGCTTTTACATCTATATGTCCTTCAAATACGGGGATATCAAAATTAACTTCTACCTTGAAAGGTGAGGTGCCTCTAAAGGGGCTACTTGATGAAGACACGTTGGCTGTTATCGGCAGGCATTGAAGGATGTGGGAAAAATTTTCCATCCCTTTGTCGCGTGAGAGCTTGCTCAAGCAATAGATTAATAGAATATTCTACTCCGTCGTTTTTCTTTTCTTCTTCCATGGAGGGTTTTTTGGGCATGCAATAGAAATTTTCCTCAACAAAGACAATCTCGAGACCCAAATTGCTATACTCGGGCCTCATCGGGGACATGCATTGAAAAACGATCAAGAGAAGTCTTCTCTGATACCATTAATCCGAATTATTTTTGGCACAAAATGATACTGGAGATATAATAAATAAATGTAAAAAGATGTCTCGTATATCCAATAATATAACAGAAATATATCAAATATGGAACCATAAACACATAGACACAATAATAATCAATTTCTATAAATGATAAAAAATGTACAAAGACTGTAAAAATATAGAGTGAAAGACTTGTTAGAGTGGTTGTAGTTTATCTCCGAGGAGAGATATAATGGGTACTCACATTCACACGAAGAAGTATTACAATGAGGATCTCAAGGCCTTTTTAACAAAAGGAAAATCCAAAACCCTAACCTTGGAAGATGAAAATCCAACAGTTTTGTGGACCTAGTTTTGGGTAGTTTGGTGTATCAACTTCCCAGGAGTGTAACTTTGGTATACGATATCCATTTGGGGTGCATGATATATTGTTGGAAATATCTATTTGTGGACTACACATGTTGTCGTTTGACTTTAACGTACTTAATAGTTTGATTGTGGAGAGCCCTAAAAAACGTTTTTTAGGGCCTCAAAATGGCCTCGAAAGTTTAGGACCCAAAAACTAAAAACAAAAATTCCAAAATGAGCCAGTTGGAATACATGGGTGGACACTGATATCCACCTGAATCAATCCTCCCTCCTTAGTAATAAATGGTTTCCATTACATTGAGATACCGGGGGAGAGGGGAAAGTGATTGTTGAATCTGAGTCTTGGTGAGCTTCCTGCCTTGCTAGAGACGTCACACTACTTGGTTTGTGGAAGGTTATCAAGAACCTATTGTTGGCGGTGTTGAATATATTCTGTATTTTGGTATTTCTGTATAAAATGAGAATGGTATTTCTGTATTTTGTAGGACAATAAGCAACCTTTAAAAAAGTAATCACATTGGGTTAGAATCCACGACCACAAGGTTGAGAGCCAGATGGGCTATGCTCTATGTATTGAATGTTATGCAATGGAATTGTTTTATATATTAAAATACAATGAAATTAATATAATTGACTTATTTCATTTATTGGTGAGAATCCCACATTCTGGCTTCGTAGAACGCATTCAATTCATGGTAATCACATCGTTTGCATTTCTAAGTTTTCAATTCAAATAATTCTTTTAGATTTTGAAATTTTGGGATTCATATAAAGTTTTAAAAAATACTATGAAAACATTTTTTATTCTTATAAATAAATATATCTGAATTCATATCAAGAATATAATATATATAAAGATCCTAAACAACCAAAAATATCCATATAGTTAAAAAATATATAGAGATGAAAAGAAAACAGAAAAATATATAATGGTATCATCCAATAATTCATGACAGTTGACACTTTGTAAAAATAATTACCAACTAGATAAATAATCATAACTAAGAAACCTTTAATATAAGAAATTGTTTAGAAATAAACTAAGACATAGCTAATGGAATTACTGTTAACTAACCTGGGAAGAAATGAATAACCAAATTTGTTATGAAGATTTGAGCTCCATGGAGCTTCACCAGCTTCATAAGTCAAAGGAAATCCATATTGAACAACAATCACCTTCATCAAAGAATGACACTTAAAAAAAAAAACTCTAAACCAAGAATAATTGCATACGCCATCATTTTGATTTACTCTGCCTCTTGAGACAAATTACCTTGAAATTGCAAAAAAAAGGATACCCATCACTTATGAGAAAGTTATGTCTTTAAATTTATATTATGCCATCACTTGTGATAGAGATTTATGAGATGATACTCATACTAAAGAGAATTTAGAAAATCTCGTAAGATGGAACTTTAAATTAGAAAGGGATTCACTAGGTCATAACCGGGAAAATATTGCAATTCCTTGAAAGGTTCATCAAATTTGAGAATGACTCTCTAAGAGAACAAAGTATAAAAATGGTGGATGAGAATGACAACTTAAAAGGTGAAATTGAGTAACTAAATAAGAAAAACACTTTATTGGAAAAACAAGCATATAAGTTATGAAAACAAAAGAAGAAATTAAGATTGCAAAATTAGAGCCTACAAGTAAACGTTCTCATGCACAGACAAATCAGGAGAAGGAGGGTGAACAACATACCATATGATTGAATTAAAGTTAGTTGTTTTATCAAAATGATTTTAACATATGGTTATATTTATACCCAAATCCACTGTTACCTCAAGACTTGTCCATTTTTGTGGCACATACATCTCCATCCTAGCCAGGAATATCTCATAGAAATGATGTTTAAGATCATAAGGTAATAAATATTTCATTTTGACTTCCAAAATTAACAAATAAAAATCAGCTTCGTTATTTGTGTTTACCATAAGAACTAGAATTTTGCAATCCCTCATTTTTTATCACACATGTAGGGAATTTTGAAGGAATCAGACACATGGGTTTGTTGGATTACTGAGAGGGGGGGTGAATCAGTAATAGAGCAATTTAATAATTTTTAACCATATAATCCAAGTGTTATGTCAATGTACAATTATCATCCAATAACTGCAGAGTAAATAAGAAATGAAGAAAAGAACAATCATACACATACATAATACACCGGTGTTTTACGTGGAAACCCAAAGAGGGAGAAAACCACGAAATGATTTTTATTATATGTATTGAAGAATTACATTCATTAGAAGCACCTACTTCCTTTGTTTTCCAGCTGCAACTGGAAGGAGTCTCCAACCCCCTTGTTTCTTAGGCTACAACCTGAAGGAATCTCCAACTCCCCTATTCTATGGCTGCAACCAGAAGGAGGCTACAACCCCCTATGTTCTCCGGCTACAACCGGAAGGTGGCTAAAACAACCTTTCCTTTCCCCTTCCAACCGCCCTGAAGTAGAAGTAGAATGATGGAACCACTGTCACACTATCACTGTGAGATATATCGTTGTAAACCTGAACCATGCATAAACCATGTATCAACTTGTACCTCAACTTGTAATCAAGATGTACCATAAACAAGTGCATAAACCATGCACCAACCTGTACCAAAGAACCTGTAATATGTTAAAGTTTCTGCTATTATTAAGTCACTTTCAATTTATTAGATAACAACAACATAGATAGGATCACTGAGAGAAACACAATCTCAAGAGTACACAACATTTATCCTAGGAAACCCTCATGGGGAAGAAAACCCAACAAAACTTCCTTAATATAGATAGCCAATACAATGCCAAGACAATGAACCAAACAACACAGAAATTCCTCTCCCAAGGATGCGCCTCTCTCTCTCTTCCTTCTTTCGACAACTGGTAACTACAACTTCCTTCAATACTTGCGAACTAGATGAGTGAGCTGAGTGTGTGTCTAAATGAGGTGTTGGCCTCTCTTATTTATACAATCGGGTAGGTGTGAAAAGAAGTGTCTTTTCACTGGTAGGGACAACTTCTCATTCTAGATGGTTAGAACCACCTTTATTTAATCTAGGGGCCAACTTCTCATTTTGCCTATTACAATTAGGGTTTTACCAATCTGCAAAAGGGGATTTGGTCAATTACAATTCCCAACATAATCAATATACAAAAGGGGATTGATATAATCAATAATAAATGTATTTTATATTTATCCACAAAAGGGGATAAGAATATTCTTTGCAGTTACACAATATTTTAACACTCCCTCTTAGCAGAAGGATATTCTTTATCTTTTGACAAGTCACTGGATGTCAACATCAACTGGGTAGAAACATCCACTGGATAACATCATCAACTGGGCAACATCATCAACTGGGTAACATCATCAAATGGATAACATCATCAACTGGGTAACATCATCAATTGGGTAATATCATCAACTGGATAACATCATCAACTAGGTAACATCGTCAACTGGATAACAAGAGGCATCAATATAATCAACTTGGTCATCTGGCATCATGATCACTGACTGTGATATCTATAAATTATCAAAAGTTTTGTCCTCTTTATCTTCACACAGAAGATACTCTTTCTTTCTTTCGTATTCACACAAAAGATACTCATTTCTTATATTCACACAGAAGATATTCTATGAGTTTTTCCATTCCTTTTACGTTCTCCCTTATCTTGTAGTCATCTATTTCACCCATCCACTGGGGAGGACTACTACCATATCTTCACTCCTAGTCATCCCACATGAACTAGAGAATCTAAGATGCTAGCATGGGCAAGACTAGAATCCCTTTCCATGATCCACGCAGGATCATGACACAAACCTTGAGATCCATCTAACCATTCCACATGGTCAAGGTTTGTGTTCCATCTCTACTCAAATCTTGTCTAGAGGAGAGTAACTGCCCACTTCCCCTTGGAGAAACATCCACATTCCTATCTACGAGGGTGGTCACACCCCTCTCTACGAGGGTATTCTAGCATGTCCCTAGAGTATCCAAAACTCAACACTTGGATAGAGGCCAACCTTGGAAAATTTCTCATTCCCCTTCTCTACGCAGGTCTCTTCTCTTTTATTTCTCTATGAAGGTCTACCTATGGGATTGATCTTTCCTTCTCTACAAAGGTATTTTCTCTTTCTCATTCTCTATGAAGGTCTAGCTATGGGATCTGAAAAAAATCTCTTGTGGTCCAAAATATTTCCATGGTATAATACCATGCTACCCATCTGTTGGGCACCATCCATCTACTGGATAACTTTCATCTTGATCAAAATATCTGGGCACCATCCATCTACTTTCCTAACTGCATCAAATCACGATCCTCCATTTCGAACTCAGAGACATTTCTCCCTCTTTCACCAAACTAATAGCTTCTAATCATCATCCTTGAAGTTATTTTTCTATAATATCCTAGGTGCCTTCTTGAGTTCAAACATTACTTTCTGAATTCATATTGGATCAACCTTCTCCCTCTGCATCTATAAGAATGGTACTAGAGAAACCTGTAGGTATCTTCATCTTGTAAAATCTATCTGAGTATCCATCTTTTTCTTCATCTTGAACATTTTTGTTCTGCATCTTTAGGAGTCTCTTGCTCCTATATAAATACTAGATATTGTCTAGTCTTTACTGACTGTCACCATATCATACGTCCTTATCATCTTGTATAACTTCTGCAAGTTACGGGATAAGTTATTTCTTCCGAGACCTGTAAACTTACTTACAGTATGCTTTTTGAAATAAATATTTTATCTCTTTCTTCATCCTCTTATTTGATACTTCCTTCATAAGTATTCATAGATACTGAAGTAAAACAAGGCTAATTAAGATTCTCACAAAAACATCTAACTCATAATGATAAAGTATTAAAGTAAACAAGATACTAGAAATAAACATGAATACTTATCTTTTGTTTTTGTGTGGGGAGGCTCCATGGACTCCACCATTTGCTATCTTTCTTCAGATCAACTATATTCAACTTAAAGTACATAACCCTCAATTTCTGCTAAATATTTCTTTGAGGGAGGAGATTCCTCTTCCTCTGCCACATGTGCTTGATACTTTCTTTTCCCTTTTCCTTGAGGACAATCATAGGAAAAGTGTCCCAACTTTTGACAATTGTAGCATCTGATCTTTGAAACATATTTCTTCCTATCTAGAACTCTTACAGAGTTATATTCTTTATTATTCTTCCTGAAGGAACTTTTTTTCTTCTTTTGAGTTGTAAGAGCTTCCTCTTCATAAAAAATTAATCTCTTTTGTTGGTCTGCAAGTTTAGATTCTTCGTGTGTGCAATTTGCCCATAAATTATCAAACTTGGGTAACTTGCTTCTTGCACACACTCCTTGTACAAAATAAATCCAAAATGTTGGAAACCCATTTAGGGTTGTGGTTACAAGTTATTTGTCACTAATGACATTTCCAATAGCTGCAAGCTGATCTATGATCTGAGAAACTCTCATAAGATAGGATGTGACAGATTCTGAGTTTTCCATCTTCATATTACGAAGCTTATTTCTTAAGGAAATATTTTGGCTAATGTATTTTCTTTCATATAACCTATTGAGTGCTTCATACATTTGCCTTGTTGTCTGTAGTTCAGAAATGTGAGGGATCAAGTGATCCTTTACTGAATCTTACACAATTCTCTTTGCTTTATTTTCATTCTTCTTATGCTTGGTCTTTTTCTCTTCTTCATCTGGTTCTGGTACACCTACTGTAACATGTTCTAGGAGATAATTCTCATCTAGAATCATCTGCAACCTCTGCTTCCAAGATCTAAAGTTTCTAGATCCTTCCAGACTGTCTTCTACCCTCATGCTGGTAGAAACCCTAGCCCTCTGGGCTATAGAAATAATAGAAAAAACAAATTTCTTGGATTTGAAAATTGAACTCACCAAAAGATGCACTGGAATGAGGTGATTATGCTGGTACAGTCAGATTTTTGAAAATCCAAGTTTTACCCCTTCAAACTTGATCTACAGATTTTTGGTCTGGTGCTTCTGGTTTTCTGGTACTCTGGTACTTCTGGTACTTTGGTTTTCTAGTACTTATGGTACTTTGTGAAAACTAGGGTTTCACTTTCCAGGAGATCTATCCACTGAATAGGTGCATTGAAGATGCCAAAGTGTTCCTTGAGGTAGGGTGCACTTTTCTAGATGGTTTTGGGGATGAAATTCTTCTTCAATAAAAATCCCTAATTTTCTTGTACGAAAATAATGACGTTTTTCTTTTTCCTGTGAAAGATGCTCTCTTCAGATTAGCCATGATACCATGTTAAAGTTTCTTCTATTATTAGGTTACTTTCAATTTACTAGATAACAATAGAATAGATAGGATTACTGAGAGAAACACAATCACAAGAGTACACAACATTTATCTTGGGAAACCCTCTAGAGGAGGAAAACCTAGAAAAACGTTCTTAATATATATATCCAATACAATTCCAATACAATGAACCAAACAACACAGAAATTCCTCTCCCAAGGATGTGCCTCTCTCTCTCTTCCTTCTTTCGGCAACTGCTAACTACATCTTCCTTCAATACTTGTGCACTAGATGAGTGAGTTGAGTGTGTGTCTAAATGAGGCGCTGACCTCTCTTATTTATACAATCTGACAGGTGTGAACAGAAGTGTCTTTTCATTGGCAGGGCCGACTTCTCATTCTCGGTGGTTAGAACCACCTTTATTTAATTTGGGGGGTGACTTCTCATTTTGGATATTACAATTAGGGTTTGACCAATCCTCAAAAGGGGATTTGGTCAATTACAATGCCCGACATGATCAATCCACAAAAGGGGATTGATTTAATCAATAATAAATATATTTTATCTTTATCCACAAAAGGGGAAAATAATATTCTTTGCAGTTACACAATATTTTAAAATAATCAACCTGTACCATAAACAATTGCATCCAAACATGTACAGAGTATGTACCAATCATGTGTCAACTACTCATCAACTATGACTCATCCATATGTACCAACATCATCAACTATACACCTCATGTATCTGCCAACTCATCAACTACTTGTCTCAACCATGTACCCAACATGTACCTCAACCAAACGCCCTCATCAATATCATAATCCAAATATGATTTGTATATATGTAATAGTCTTGGCGTATATGATAACATACTTGCAAACCTTCCTTAACTTTAACAACAAGACACTATCATTTTCATCAAACTTTTCTTTAGTTTCACATGACTAGTTTTGGATTAGTCAACAACCCTAACTTGAAATAATCATAAATATGTACCTGTAATGAATAAATATATGAAAATGATATACAATTTTCTTCAGTTTGTTTTATGCAATTCCTCCATGTGTCACTACTTGGAACCTCTCAAAAACAAAGTTATAGAAAAAATGGCATACCTTGCTGAATTTTGGCTTATTCTAGAGAGTGACCTTGTAGAGCGTGTCCCGCACGGAATATTTGTTGAAGGGATATGAAAATGTTACACAGAATACTACAGACTGTACTCTAACCCACACATTTTGTCTTACATAATTTGGATCTATTATGAAGAATATATGGCGTTTGTACCCAAAACACCCATTTTAGACTAGTTTCAAGACTAGCCACAAACCCTATTTTCCATGGAGTGTAAATCCAAAAATAAAACGACCCACAAGCTGAATGTTTTACCACAGATACTTGGATATTTTTCCTCAATGTCATAGAAATTTCATTGTCTGATCCATTCTATAAAACAATTTATTACGAAAATGGTGAGATGACCTGTAAATAACATACCTTAGAAAGAATCAAAAGAATTTATCCTCCCTTGAATATCGGCCTTCTTTTCTTCACCTTCCCTCTGAAATTTGGCTGAGATATCCTTTGTTTACCTTAATAACCTATAGATATTCAATATTCTCAAGTGTGATGTAAAATGAGAGAGACTTACCTCTTATTTATGCTCTACAAGTAGCTTCCTTAAAAGCATCTTCTAGGTCACCTTGCCCACTTTCCTTATTTTAGGGTTAACCCACTTCTAATTTCTCCATTAAATTTATTATTTAAATAATTTATTTTGTTTTCACTTTGAATTATAGTACACTCATCACTTCACTTTATTATTTACCTTCTAAAATATCTTAAACCACTTTGACTACTTTGACCTTTTGGGACTTCTAGATGACATATAAGGTCCTCCAACTTCGTAAGGCCATAACTCTCAAACCATGAGGAATTATGTGACGTTCCACATACCACCAGAAATGTCATGACACACACTATCCATATATAATATTGTTATCTGCAAACATATCAAAACTAATACCATTATCCATCAAACAAACTTGGTTCCATTGCCCAAACCTGGGTTCTCTGACTTTTCATGGCCATAACTCTCTAACCGTGAGGATTTATGTGGAATTACACATACCAGCGGAAATATAATGACATGTACTATCCATATAGATTAGTATTACCTTCAAATATATAAAAAATCATACCATTATACATGAAACAACCTTGGGTCCATTACCCAAACCTTTGTGCTACTAGAATTCGCTACCGGACTTTCTTCAAGGGTTCACATCAATAAAAACCAACATAAATCAACAATATCCCCCTTTGGCATTGATGGAAAAATTCTGATGCAATACTAAAATCATATCACTCATGTTCCCCCTGGAACCATGCTTATGTCCTTTGCATCTCTATGACCATTTCTCCCCCTGGAATCATGCCTATGTCCTCTACATTTGATAAATCTCTCACCCTTTGTCATCAATGCCAAAGGGATCTTTCCACCTAGGGTTTCTCCCCCTAACTGAACTACCCTCTTTATGGTGCTTCCTTGTGTACATCTAATACATATAAGATAATCATTCAAAAGAATTCATTTTTGAGTAGAAATAACTCTGAGTCTTTGGCGAAGATACTCAAAGGCTTACCATGGAAGCGGTTTTGTAAAAATGTCAGCCACTTGTTCTTTTGTGCCCACATACTCAACTCTTATGTTCTTTTATGCAAATTGTTCCTATAGAAAGTGATACTTGATTGGAATTTTCTTCGTCTTGGAGTGCATCACTAGGTTCTTTGAAATATTGATGGCGCTTGTATTATCGCAATAGATTGGAATGGGCTCATAATACCCAACCTGTATATATGTCAGAGTTTGTTTCATTCAAATAATCTGTGTACATCATGCTACTACTGCAATATACTTTGCCTCGACTATAGATAGATATATTGATGATTGTTTATTGCTTAGCAATGATAATAAACACTCACCCAAGTAGAACGATTCTCCATTGGTGCTTCATTGGTCATCAATACAACCTGGCCAATCTTCATCTATGTAGGCAATAAGAGAAAGATCCCTTCCTTTTACATACCATAATGAAAACTCTTTTGTTCCTTTGAGATATATGAAAATCCTCTTCACTGCTAACACATGTGATTCCTTTAGGGTTGCTTGAAATCGTGCCACCTGCTCAACTTCTTGCATTACATCTAGTCTGGATGCTTTCACATATAGTAGGATACCAATCATTGGACCATATTGCCTCTGATCTATAGACTTTTAATCATCATATTTTCTTAACTTGCAACTAGTTTGCATGGGAGTGATAACTGGTTTTCAATCTTCCATTCCAAACCTATTTATCATTTCTCTGATATACCTGGTTTGAGAAATAAAAAATCCTTGGTTTCTTTGACACATATGAAGTCCCAGAAAGAAGGATATTTCTCCAAGTAATGACATTTCAAATTCATTATGCATATCCTTTGCAACTTTCTGGCTCAACCTGTCATCATCACTACCAAAAATAATATCATCGACATAAACTTCAATTAATAAAATATTACCTTGAATTACCTTGATGTAGAGGTTTTTCTCTGCACTTCCTTTTCTGAGCCATGCTTGTTGTAGATATTTATCTAGTCTAGAGTACCATGCTCTAGGAGCCTATTTTAGACCATACAAGGCCTTCTTTAATTTGCACATATATTCTTCATTCTCTGACAACTTAAATCCTTCTGGTTGTTCAATGTAGACTTCTTCTTCAAGTTCCCCATTCAGAAAATTTGATTTTATGTCCATCTAATACTCTTTAATATTTGTGGATCATGCATAAGCTAAAAGAAAACAGATTGCTTCCATTCTAGAAACTGGGGAAAATGTCTCTTCAAAGTCAATTCCTTTAACCTATGCATATCCTTTACATACCAATCTAGCTTTGTTCCTTGTAACCTTTCTATCTTAGTTCAATTTATTCCTGTATACCTACTTTGTGTCGATCACATTCTTATCCTTTGGTCTTGGAGCCAATTTCCAAGTGTCATTTTTCTCTTTTTGATCGAATTCTTCAACCATGGCCTTGTTCCAAAATTCATCCTTGTTGGCCTCTTCAAAATAGGTTGGTTCAATCATAGATGTGAGTTCTAGGTGTGTTTATTTTGGTGAATGGATTCTTCTTCTAGTGTCAACTCCTGCATCTTTGTTTCCGATAATCTGATATGAAGGATTATTCTTCTATATTCGTGAGCTAGGTGTCTTTGGAGGCACTTGTTGAACTTTCTCTTCTGCTTCTGTCATATTCTCTTCATCTTCCTCTTATACTTCATTTTCATCTTTTGCTTCTTCTTTGAAAAGTCATTCCATTGATTCATTTTCTTCTTCCTTTGATTTCGGTCTGCCTGTTTCATCAATTGTTACGTTGATGATTTCTACAACTTTGTTCAATCTCAGATTGTAACACTTGTATCATTTCTGTGTACTTGAGTAAACAATAAGTAATCATTTGTCCACACGAGAGTCAAACTTTCCCATTTTTCCATCTTCTCTTTTGATGTAGCATTTGCTTCCAAAAACTTTTAATTTCTTCACATTTTTTGGTCTTCCTTTCCATAGCTCGTAGGGAGTTTTGTCAGTGTTGTTTCTAAGCATTACTCAGTTTTGAATGTGAACTGTTGTGTGCACTGCGTGTGTCCAAAATATATCTGTCAATTTGGAATTCATTAGCATTGTTCGAGCCATTTATTGTACTCTCTTGTTCTTTCTTTCAACAACTCCATTTTGTTGAGGTGTCCTAGCAATGGAGAATTTCCTTTTTATTCCATGATTTCTACAGTAGTCCATAAATTCCTTTGAAGTGAACTATTATCCATTATCAGATCTCAAGCATTTGATTTTTGAATCCATTTCATTTTCAACCATTTCCTTGTAGATCTTGAAGTTTTAAAAAGCTTCTGACTTGTTCTTGAGAAAGCAAACTGCGTTCATTCTTGTATAATCATCAACTAATAACATAAATTATTTTTCACCTTTTAATCCTTTTGTTGTAGTTGGTCCAACTATATTAGTATGCACAATTTCCAGTGGTCTTGTCATTGAATATTCCTTTGATTTGAACCTGGTCTTTGTTTGCTTTCCTTGTTGACAATGCTTGCATAAAGTGTTGGTTGGTTTCATGATATGGGGAATTTATCTGACTGCTTCTCTTTTGTTGACTTTGACAAGGTTATAAAAATGTATGTGACCCATTCTTTTGTGCCATATCCAACTTTCATCTTCCTTTCTTAGACAACACTTTTCATTTCCAATTTCACTTAACATATATATGTTGCTTGAAGTTCTCACAGCTGTAGAAATCAATTTTCCTGGGCCTTCTTTTCTTATCTCACACTTTTTTGAATCGAAAGTAAATTTATGACCTTGGTCACACATTTTACTCACACTTAGAAGATTATGTTTCTTATCTTCTACTAGTAGAACATTTTCTGCCTTTGTATTCTTGTTCCCAATTCTGACTGTGCCTTTTCCAATGATTTTGGTTGAATCATCATTTCCGAAGGATATTGATCCATCTCTTTCCTTTCGTAATGTAAGAAACTTGTCTTAGTTGTTGATTATGAAATATGAATCTTCTTAGTGGAGCAGTGTCCTTGTAATCTTCCTACCCCCCTTGATTGTTTATGCATATCTTTTTGGATATCTTTCTTGCTCTGTTGTTTTGGAACTTGATCCTTTTTTTGTATGATTGTATCTAAGTCTGGATTTGTCATGATGATATTTTTTACTGCTAATAGTTTCATCCAAAACTTTTGAGTTGTTCTTGATATTTTTCTTTTGATAATCCTTTCTTAATGTGACAATCTATGCTTCCAAATTTCCAATGATCTTGTCTTTTTCTTCTAGTTGTTCTTTGAGTGTTTTTTCAATTATTTTATCTTCTTCTATTTGAACCTTCAAATTTGTGATTATTTGTTCTAGTTATTGAGTGTCTTCTTTCTTGTCTAGTTCTTCTTGTAGTTTCTTGTTTTTCTTCTTTTATCTTCTGATAACTTCTATGGCACACATTAATTCCTCTCAGTAGTAAACTTATGCCTCTTCAATTTCTTCTTCGACTTCTTCATATTATTCTTTGGATTCTTCTTATTTTTTTTCAGAGTCTTCTACTGCCATGAATAGAACTCTTTTTGTCTCACTATCACTAAATTCATCTTCATCTGATGATGAGATGTCTTCTTTGGTGCATAAGATTTTCTTGAAAATTTTCTTTGTGGTTCTTTTGTCTTTATATGTTTGTTTTCCTTTTGAGTAACCTTCATCATTTATCTTTTTATTATAAGGAAATTTGTTATAAAAATGACCAATACCATCATAATTAAAACAAATTAAAGGAATCTTACCTCTATACCTACAGTCAGTTTCCTTGTTCAGTCTTTTGACAAAGTTGGCCACTTCTTCATCATCTTCTGAGACATCACTCATGTTTCTATGTTCTTCTTTTTTCCTTCCCTTTTGCTTTGAATTTTTGGATACTTTGAAGGCTTGTTATTTTATATCTGGATGTTCCTGTTCAGTTCTCATTTCATATGTTGTGAAGATTTCATGTGATTTGTCCATTTTTATTCAATTTAGTTCTAATCTCTCTTCTAGTGTTGATATCTTAGGGTCAAATCTCATAGGAAGAGATCTTAGTACTTTTTGAACAATTCTTTGATTTCTTCTCCCAATCCTATGATTGCATTTACTATTTCATCAACTAGTAAAAAGTAAGCTACAATATTCTCATCTTCCTTCATCTTAAGTTGTTGTAACTGACCTCTATAAGTTTGAAGCTTTGTTTCTTTGAATTTTGAATCTCCTTCATAAATATTTTGAACTTTGTCCCAAATCTCTTTAGCAGATTTACAATGTGAAACTTTGGTGAATACTATTTCACTAAGACCATTCAGAAGTGGATTCCCTGCTTTGTCATTTGTTGGCGGAACTGATGGTGTTGTGTATCTATCTACAATTGATTGCCAAATTTCAAATCCCTGTGCCTATATATATGTTTTCATACTTATTCTCCAAAATGAATACTTTTGTCCATTGAATTGTGGTATTCCATTTTGATACAAGTTGTTTCTCTCCATGATCTACCTTTCAGTGGTTAAACTGATTTATGAAGGAACCTTTTGTAATACCAATTGTTGGATTACTGAGAGGGGGGGTGAATCAGTAATAACTCAATTTAACCATTTTTAACCATATAATCCAAGTGTTATATCAATGTAGCATTATCATCCAATAACTGCAGAGTAAATACAAAATGAACAAATGAACAATCATACACATGCACAATACACTAGTGTTTTATGTGGAAACCCAAAGCGAGAGAAAACCACATAATGTTTTTTCTAATATGTCTTGAAGAATTACATTCATTGGAAGCACAAACTTCCTTTTTTTTCCAGCTGCAACTAGGAGGAGGCTCCAAAGCCCTTGTTTCTCAGGCTACAACCTGAAGGAAGCTCCAACTCCTCTATTCTTTGGCTACAACCATAAGGAGGCTACAACCCCCTATGTTCTCTGGCTACAACGGGAATGTGGCTACAACCACCTATACTTACCTCGTCCAACCGCCCTAAAGTAGAATTATAATGACGAAACCATTGTCACACTATCACTGTGATATATATCATTGTAAACCTGTACTAATAAACCTGAACCATGCATCTACCATGCATCAACCTGTACCTCAACAAGTAATCAACTTGTACCATAAACAAGTGTAGAAACCATGCACCAACATGTACCAAACAACCTGTAATCAACATATACCATAAACAAGTGCATCCAACCATGTATTGGGTATGTACCAATCATGTGTCAACTAATCATCAATATGTACCAACATCATCAAATATACACCTCATGTATGTGCCAACTCATCAACTACTTGTCTCAACCATGTACCTCAACCAAAATCCCTCATCAATATCATCATCCAAATATGATTTGTAACTTTGTAATAGACCTGGTGTATATGATCACATACCTGAAAACCTTCCTTAACTTTAACAACAAGAGACTAGCATTTTCATCAAACTTTGTTTTAGTCTCACATGACTAGTTTTGGATTAGTCAACAACCCTAACTTGAAATAATCATAACTATGTACGTAGAATGAATAAATATCATCTGACAATGATACACAATGTTCTTCAATTTGATTTATGCAATTCCTCTAGGTGTCACTACTTGGAACCTATCATAAAGGGAGTTATAGAAAAAATGGCATACCTTGTTGAATTCTGGCTTATTGTAGAGAGAGACCTTGTAGAGTGTTCCCCACACGGAATTGTTTTTGAATGGATCTGAAAATTTTACACATAATACTAAAGACTATACTCTAATCAACAAATTTAGTCTTACGTAATTTGGATCTCTTATGAAGAATTTATGACATTTTTACCTGAAACACATGGTTTAGACTAGTTTTAGGACTAGCCACAAACCCTATTTTCCACCGAGTGTAACTCCAAACATACAACGACCCACAATCTAATTTTTTTACCACGAATACTTGGATATGTTTCTACAATGGCCTAGAAATTTCATGGTCTGAATCATTCTAGAAAAAACTTTATTGCGAAAATGGCGAGATGACCTGTAAATAACATACCTTTGAAAGCACCATCAAAATAATTTATCCTCCCTTGAATTCCAGCCTTGTTTTATTTACCTTCTCTTTGAAATACAGCTTATATATCCTTTGGTTACCTCGGTAACCTATATGTATTCAATATTCTCAAGTGTAATGTAAAATGAGAGAGCCTTGCCTCTTATTTATACTCTCCAAGTAGCTTCCTTAAAAGCATCTTCTAGGTCACTTTGCCCACTTTCCTTATTTTAGGGTTAACCCACTTCTAATTTATCCATTAAATTTATTATTTAAATAATTTATTTTGTATTCACTTTGAATTATAGTACACTCTTAACTTCACTTTATTATTTACCTTCTAAAATCTCTTAAACCACTTTGACTACTTTGACCTTTTGGGGCTTCTAGATGACATATGAGGGTCCTCCAACTTCATAAGGCCATAACTTTTAAACCATGAGGAATTATGTGACATTCCACATACCACCAAAAATGGCATGACATGAAATATCCATATAGAATAGTATTACCTGCAAATATGTCAAAACTCATACCAATATCCATCAAACAAACTTGGTTTCATTATCCAAACCTGGGTTCTCCAACTTCTCATGGCCCTAACTCTCTAACTGTGAGGAGTTACGTGGAATTCCACATACCACCAGAAATGGAATGACTTGTAATATCCATATAGAATAGTATTACCTTCAAATATATTAAAACTCATACCATTATACATGAAACAACCTTGGGTCCATTACCCAAACCTTTATGCTACTGGAATTCGCTATCGGACATTCTTCAAGGGTTGATATCAATGAAAACCAACCTTAATCAATAGTTTTATAACCATTTTTTTCATGGGATGGTGTGATTTTCATTGTTCAAGAAGATTCAACCTAAAATCCCTTGATCAATGTGCAAGTGAACCCAAGTGTATGCAAGGAAAATTTGTAGCAGCAAGAATAGGCAAATGATAATTTCCAAAACCATGGTTGAAGATTTCACTTAGGATCGAATCAATGATATCAGGAAAGAAAATATTTGTAATAAATTAAGAGAGTAATCTTAGAAAGATTACTCTATCAAAAATATCATAAATAGTTAGAAATAGAAAATAACAAAGGAGGAATTTTAAAGGGTAGATTTCTCTTGCCTGATACACATATGGATTCTCTCTGGAAGGTACCAGTGTATAAAAGTGGATTTGGTATATTTATTCAAGACTCTTTTATTATATGTGATTTCTCTTGAATTTTTCAAAAGTTAGATTAGAATTTTTTATTTTATCAAGTTTTAATCTAATTTCTAAAAAATCTATTTGTGAGCATTTTATGTTGAATGAAGCAGATTTGTTAGCATTTGTGTTTTTGTTAAACATTGATTAGTACACTTTCACTCAATCATCATAAAATTACTTATGCAATTATTATATTATCATAACAAACTAAATATTAAGGAGAAGAACATTCGTTTCCATCAAAGATTATTTTTATGACTTGTGGGAATTGTTGAATGTATTTTAAAAGATGATGATTCTTTAAGAATGCTTTCAAAAATCTTGTCATTCATATTTCTTTCTTATGCTCGATACTTGTTTCCTATCAACCAACATAAGAAACATTTCATCTAAACAATTTTTTGCAGGTTGTGAATAAACTCAATATGACTTTGGAAGATAAGTTATTAGACTATTGTCTCATGTTCACTTGTTTTCCAAATATTCTAATTGTTTCCTTGGATATAGTGTAGATATAGCCATTGCTATATAATTTTAGTATCAATTGTTATTGTACTTGAAGTATTCTTGAGGTGATGAATTCAAGTTCTAAGTTTTAACAATCTGCCTTTGTTTTCTACACTCTTTTAGATTTTCTCTCAATTGACATGGGATAGATAGATTAAGTATTTTTTTTAAAACCTATATTAAGACCATATCAGAGTTTAAATGAAAAAGCATCTTTACGAAGAGTAAAAAAATGCCATAACTGGAAAATCGCCCACAAATCGGTTGGAATCTACCATCCGAAACTAGATCAAGTTTAGTTAGGGATTGTGATAGGGTAATTGTCCCTTGTTGTGGGAGGGATTTTTTCTACTTGTCAACATAAACTAAGGGTTCAATGTCTAGACTATGAGATTTACTAAATTTACATGTGAATGTCTGACGCAAATGCACCACCCAGGCACATCCTCTCTCACAGGATCTTCTTCTTCTCGGCCCAAAGAACTCCAAGGTTCTTCTATTTCCCTATCGGGAAATCTGCACCCACAACAATCTTTTCATGAGGTCTCCCCTTTACCACCAGGAAATTAGTTGAATCTCGCGGTCTCGCGAATTCATGGCTCAAAGCCTCCCACTCTTCCTATCCAATCTTGCGATACCCGACCTGGCGATACAGGTATAGCTCCTTTCCTTGTTAGTGCCCTCTCCACATGCAACCGTGGGCTAGGCTTAAATGTTAGCCCATCTCGCAACTCGCACCTTCGTGAGTTTGTGGGTCAAACTCTTATGCCTCCCGTTGAGATCCTCCGAGACGCGATAGGTCAACGCTGAGATGACTCCTCCTTCGACGGATTGCACTACTCGCAACCTCGCAACCTCACCACCTCACAGGTTGAACTGTCAAGTTTTCACCCTCCTATTCCGTGAACCTCCAAGATACGAGAATTCAACGGAATGTTGATTTCTCTCTCTAGGAAACACATGTCCACTCGTCGACCACGCGATCCTCACCTTGTTTTCCGCCACGCATCCACACGAACCCTGCTCTCGGCACTTCGCGACTCGCGAATCCTAATGCCAATATTTCGGGACTTCTCGTGGTGAGATCCCGAGGGCTTCGTGCCACTTGGATTCCATTCATGCTCCGCTATGGCCCACACTGCTCTCCAGCTGTCGGGGTATCGCCTCTCACAACCTCGCGATCCCCGTGGCCAAATTCTCAAACCTTTTCTTACGAGGTCCCGAGACACGATCCCACGCACAGATCCAATGGTCCTCCTGCGATTTGGATCCAACAGTTGTCCTTCTCTCCCTACTTCTCCGCTTCATAACTTGGGATACCCAAAGCTTGGGCTCTCATCCGGCGAACTCTCGAGTTCACGAGATCCCTCGATCTCTCGCCACCTGTCCTCCTCAGATGGACAATTCTTAGCCTTCTCGCCACTTCGCTGCTCGCGAAGCTAAAGGACTTCTTGTTCTGTCCTCCAATGTCCGAGTCTGCGAGATGAGAGAATCTCCTTACACGCATCCTCCACAACGAACGTCTTTGATCTTGTAGGGATATCGCGTCTCGCGATATCGCTATTCTTGCTACACAACTTTTGGGGCTTCAACTCACGAGTTCCCGATACACGATAGCACGTGTAGATCTGACGGCTCCTGTGACTCTGAATCGACAGATCTGCCTCTCCTGAGCTTCAAACTCTTGGGACCTTCGCGCCGTAACCTCCTTGCACTTTTGCAAGATCTAACGATCCTCGAAACTTCGCGAAATCTCCTCAGAGGATTTCGACCGTCCGTTCTTCCTTGTGTAATACACGAAATGAAAGAAGTATCTCCCCACGAGATTCCTTCGCCGCTTCGCCAACCTGCACCGCTTCTCTCCGACTTCTGACAGCAACTTTCTTACACTTAACCTTCAGAAAATTCAAAGGTCTATTTCTCTTGATCTTTTCCACTCTGCTTCTTTCAGAGGGACTTGCGTGCAGTCCTTGCGCTCAACATTCAACAACTTCCCAAGTGTTGAATCTTTCTGACTCTACGCACTTCCTACGGCAGCAGTCTTCGATTTCCCTTTGCTCAGATTCAGAACTGAGACTTCTTCTTCAACCTGCGCACTCCTTGCACGACTTTAGCAACCCACTTTCACTTCTGAGAGCTTTGATAACAAGAGTTTAACTCCCTGAGCCTTATGTCAACGCACTCCTTGCAGACGACTTCAACTGCACTTCTTGCAGGAATCCTTGCTCAGATAGAGAAACAATTGAACCTCACTCTCTCTCCCTTTCAGACTTCAGTTTGAAACATGAAATCACATGCACAGCATATACAAAGCAAATGCATAAAAAGAAAGAAAACATTCATGAGAACAACATCAATACACAAAGAAAACAACACCAACCATGAGTTTGAATCAGAACTTTCTTCTATTAATTCAAATGCCTGTACATGGGTGTTCTTCATACAATATTCTCTGGTTTTCTCTCCTCTTTATCTTGAATTCTTCCTCTATTCTTCACTATGTTACAATGGTACAATGAGGGTGTCTATATCCGTTTTCCCTCTCGGACTCTAAACTATCAAATCTAGACTTAAAATCCTATCTACCAGCATTAAATCTATTAAATGACGACTATCTACCAAAGGACAAGAGCTTAAAGGCTCAAGGTCCAATAAAATATACAAATGCGCCTTCATAAATGGTTTCATTAAAGACTTGCACTACAATTCCAAAGCACTTCAAAAATTTGGGTTTGTTTATCCAGCTGATCTCCGCTTGATGTGCTGGCTCGCTTGATGAGTTGGCGATGCTCCTGCATCATACTCCTCAGCTTGAAAACTTTCATGGGCTCCTTTCCATGAGCTCCTGCACGGTCTGTCCATGCTTTTGAATCTCTGCTTCACTTTCCCAGTTGGCATCTTCCACTGGATGGTTCTTCCATTTCACCAGATACTCGAAGTATTGCTTCTGTCTGGTCTTTTTGCTCATTCTCTTGTCAAGTATACGCTCCATCTGTGGCTTTTCTGCAATCAACATCTTCTTCTACCACTGGACCTCTGGCTGTTCATCACTTCCAGCTCCTTCTTCCTCAGCCTTATATGGATATAAGTCTGATACATTGAATGTCGGAGATATTCCGATCTCATCCGACAACTCAATCTCATAAGCGCTTTCTCCCAATTTCTTTAGGACTCTGCATGGTCCAATTTTCTTCATTTTCAGCTTGTTGTATGTTCCCCTTAGGAACCTTTCCTTCCTCAGATGTTCCAGAACTAGATCACCAACCTCGAACTAAATTTGTCTCCAATGCTGATCCGCTCTGCGCTTATATTCCTGGTTTGATTCCAGCAATCGCTTCTTCACCCTGCTGTGAAGTTCCTTCATCGCCTCTGCGAATTCTTCAGTTCTTTCACTCTTAGTCATTATATTCTCTGAGTCCCTCAGTTCAGAAACTCCTCTTGGCTGCCTGTCGTATACAATCTCAAATGGAATTTTGCCTATGCTCCTATTCACTGAGTCGTTGTACGCAAACTCTACCTGTGGCAACACATTGTCCCAACTGTTGTGGTGCTCTGTCACCAAGCTTCTTAATAAATCTCCCAGACTTCTATTTACCACCTCTGTTTGCCCATCCTTCTGTGGATGATAGGCAGAACTAAACATCAAATTAGTCCCCATCTTCTTCCACAGTGTCCACCAGAAATGTCCAATGAATTTCGTATCCCTGTCCGATACTATACTTCTGGGTAACCCGTGAAGTCTAACGACCTCCTTGAAAAACAAATTTGCGATATGAGTCGCATCGCTGGTCTTCTGGAATGGGATAAAATGTACCATTTTGGAAAACCTGTCAACCACCACAAAGATCGAATCATGTCCTCTTTGCGTCCTAGGCAATCCCAATACGAAATCCATGCTGATTTCATCCCACGGCCCCTTGGGTATGGGTAATGATTGATAGAATCCTGCATTCTGCTTCCTGCCCTTTGAATGCTGGCAAATTCTGCACCTGTCAACAAACTTCTTGACTTTCGACCGCATCCCTGACCAAAAGTAGGCTTCTCTTAGCTTTACAAATGTCTTGTTGTGGCCAAAATGTCCTGCCAATCCACCACTGTGCTTCTCTTTTAGCAGATTCTCCCTCATGGAGCAATTTGGAATGCACAGTCGATTGCCTCTGAACAACAATCCCTCCTGGATCATATAATCTATCCATGGGCTTCTGTCTCTGAGAACTGGATTCTCAGTTGCTTCATATGCCTCTGCAAAATCCGTATCACCTGCATACATGTCCCTAAGATTTTCAAAACCCAATGTTTTGACTCGGAACTCCTGCAGCAACAAACACTTCCTGCTCAAAGCATCAACCACTTTGTTAGCAGTACCTGAAATGTGTTTAACTACAAATGTAAAATTCTGCATATACTCTACCCATTTAGCATTTTTCTGATTCAACTTCTCCTGTTGAGTCACAAACTGTAATGCATGATTATCACTATACAAAACAAATTCTTTCGGGATCAAATAATGCCTCCACTTCTTCAATGCCTGTATGATAGCATAAAACTCTTTATCATATGTGGAGTACTTCACTTTTGCCTCATCCAGCTTCTCACTGAAATATGCAATTGGTTTGTCCTCCTGGCTCAAGACTGCTCCTATGGCAAAGCCACTCGCATCACATTTCACCTGGAACACTTTCGTAAAATCCGACAACACCAAAACCGACCGTTCTGTGATCTTCCGCTTCAACAGATTGAAGCTCTTATCTGCCTCTTCAGTCCAATGAAAAGATTTATGTCTTTTCTTGACAATATACATCATCACTATGCTAATCCCACTGAAATTCCTGATGAATTTTTGGTAGAAACTAACCAGTCCATGAAAACTTCTCACCTCGAAAATATTTCTCGGTGATGGCCAACTTTTAATTACCTCCACTTTACTTGGATCCATATTCAATTCATTTGCCAATATGACAAACCCCAAGTAGATGAGTTTTGTCTTCATAAATGAAGATTTCCTCATGTTGACCAACAGCTTCTCCTACTGTAGCTTCTTCATTACTGTAGCTAAATGATTCAGATGTTCTTCTTTTGTTTTGCTGAAAATTAATATGTCATCCATATAAACAATGACAAACTTACCAATGAATTCCTTCAGCACTTCATTCATTAACCTCATGAAGGTACTCGGTGCATTCGTCAAGCCAAATGGCATGACTAACCACTCATACAATCCTTCATTGGTTTTGAAGGTTGTCTTCCATTCATCGCCTTCTCTCATGCGAATCTGATGGTATCCGCTTTTCAAATCAACCTTTGAAAAAAATTTGGCTCCACTTAAACAGTCCATCAAGTCATCCATCTGTGGCAATGGAAACCTGTACCTGATGGTTATCTTGTTAATGGCTCTGGAATCGGTGCACATTCTCCAAACTCCATCTTTCTTTGGACTCAATACCGTTGGAATGGAACACGGACTTAAACTTTCCCTGATCAGCCCTTTATCTAACAGTTCTTGTACCTGCCTTTTGACTTCTTCATTTTCCTACAGCGTCAACCTGTACGCAGCTTTGTTTCGAAAACTAGCTCCTGGTATGAGGTCTATATGATGACTCACACTCCTCATCGGCGACAATGAATGAGGTAATTTGTCTACCACAATGTCAGTGAACTCTTCTAGCAATTCCTGAATTTCTTCTGGCAAGTCATCCACTCTTGTGCTGGTCAAAACAATTTTTGGTTTCCTGACCACAAAGAATTGTGGATCTTCCTTCTTCTTTACTTCCGCCAGAAGTTCCTTCCCACTCATGAGAAGTACAATATTTCTCGGTTCTGGTTTTACTTCTTTATCTTTAATTGGAAGTAGCATATGTGTTCTTCCATTCTTCTCCAAAGTATACGTATTCATCTTCCCATCATGAATCACGTTCCTGTCATATTGCCATGGTCTGCCTAGCAATAAATGACATACATCCATAGGAATAACATCACAGAGTATTTTATCATTATATCCTCCTACCTTGATGTCAACTAAGCACTGTTTAGTGACACTTACCTGATGTCCCTTCTATAGCCATGAGACTTTATATGGACTTGGGTGATCAGTTGTCTCCAACTCTAGTTTCTCCACCATCTCGGTTGAAACGAGATTGTATGTGCTTCCATTGTCCACAATAACCTTGCATTTCCTGTCATTGGTCTTGCATGTGGTTCTGAAAAGTCTGTTTCTTTGAGCTGTGTCCTCCACCTCCTTCTCAGGTGTTAAGAGAACCTTATGCATCATCAACGACCTTCCGTCATTTGCGTCTTTTGCCTCAGCATATCGCCTCTGTGCCTCAACGATGTGAGATTCTCCTCCATCCCTCTTTCTATCTGGACAATCAAATGCCTTGTGTCCATTCTTTCCACATGTGAAGCATGTGATGACTCCACCTCTGCCTCTTCCTCTACCTCTGGTACGAGGAAATGTGTTATTATCAGCATATCCTCCGCTTTGTTCCGTTTGCTTCCTTCGCGATTCAGTGTGTTGGCCTCACTGCGAAATTCCACCTCTTTCTGTTCTAGTCTGAGGCTTCTTCCAGTCGTCCTTGGATTTCTGAAACCTATCTTGGGCAACTGACTTACCTTTTGGCTAGCTCCTACCTCGGCCTCGTTGTGTTGGCTTATGGCTTAGCTTCTCTTCAGCTTTCAACGCCATTTGATATGCATCCTCCACCATTCTGATGGTTGTCATACTCATCTTGTCCTGGATATCGTATCTCAAGCCATTCATATACCTGGCAACTTTTTCATCATCGCTCTCCCGATGACCTTCTCTGATATTTAGCTTGTAGAATTCCTCAGTATACTCTTTTACTGTCATCAACTTCTGTATCAGGTTCTGCATTCTCCTGAACAGTGTGATTTGATAATCCCTTGGGATGAACTTTGCCTTCATCTTCGCAATCATTCGATCCCATCTTTTGATCTTTTGCTTTCCTTTGGAATGTCTATCTTCTTGAAGCTCGTCCCACCATAATGCTGCGTGTCCCTTCAATTTTGTGACAACATGCCTAACCTTCTTATACTCTTCGATATCCTCATAATTGAAGTAGGTGTCAAGAGCTCTAATCCAATCTAGAAGCTCTTCTGCATCCAGATTTCCTTCATAAGTTGGAATGTCCATCTTTGTTTTCGAACCCATTCGGGCGATAGCTTTAATTAATCACTCATTGGTTGCATCTTCGACTGCAACTTCTCCTTGTTGTTCAACTTCAACTTCGCCTTCGGAGTCACTCAGATCTCCAGCACTGGCTGTGCATCTCTACGCCGCTTCCATATCTTCTAATCTCGTTCGGAGATCACGTATTTGCCTCTCCATTTCTGTATTTTGTGCTTGTCTCCCTCTTCCTCTCTGGTTCCGCCTATCCTCGGCGGCATGGTGAAATTTTCTCTTCTTCTCTGCTACATAAAACAGAGAAATTTTCTCTCTCTGATACCACTCTGACGCAAATGCACCACCCAGGCATGTCCGCTCTCACAGGATCTTCTTCTTCTCGGCCCGAAGAACTCCAAGGTTCTTTTATTTCCCTATCGGGAAATCTGCACCCACAACAATCTTTTCCCAAGGTCTCCCCTTTACCACTGGGAAATTAGCTGAATCTCGTGGTCTCACGAATTCATGGCTCAAAGCCTCCCACTCTTCCTGTCTAATCTTGCGATACCCGACCTGGCGATACGGGTATAGCTCCTTTCCTTGTTAGCGCCCTCTCCACATGCAACCGTGGGCTAGGCTTAAATGTTAGCCCCTCTCGCAACTCGCACCTTCGTGAGTTTGTGGGTCGAACTCTTATGCCTCCCGTTGCGATCCTCCGAGACGCAATAGGTCAACGCTGAGCTGACTCCTCCTTCGATGGATTGCACTACTCGCAACCTCGCCACCTCACAGGTTGAACTGTCGAGTTTTCACCCTCCTATTCTGCGAATCTCCGAGATACGAGAATTCAACGGAATGTTGACTTCTCTCTCCAGGAAACACATGTCCATCCATCGACCATGCGATCCTCACCTTGTTTTCCGCCACGCGTCTAGACGAACCCTGCTCTCTGCACTTCGCGACTCGCGAATCCTAATGCCAATATTTCGGGACTTCTCGCGGAGAGATCCCGAGGGCTTCGTGCCACCTAGATTCCATTCATGCTCCACTATGGCCCACACTTCTCTCCAGCGGTCGAGGTATCGCCTCTCACAACCTCGCGATCCCCGTGGCCAAATTCTCGAACATTTTCTTACGAGGTCCTGAGACACGATCCCACGCACAGATCCAACGGTCCTCCTGCGATCCGGATCTAACGACTGTCCTTCTCTCGCTACTTCGTCGCTTCGTAACTTGGGATACCCAAAGCTTGGGCTCTCATCCGGTGAACTCCCGAGTTCGCGCGATCCCTCGATCTCTCGCCACCTGTCCTCCTCAGATGGACGATTCTTAGCCTTCTCGCTACTTCACTGCTCGCGAAGCTAAAGGACTTCATGTTCTTTCCTCCAATGTCCGAGTCTGCGAGATGAGAGAATCTCCTTACACGCATCCTCCACAACGAACGTCTTTGATCTTGTAGGGATATCGCGTCTCGCGATATTGCTATTATTGCTACACAAATTTTGGGGCTTCAACTCACGAGTCCCCGATACACGATACCACGTGTAGATCTGACGGCTCCTGTGACTCTGAATCGACGGATTTGCCTCTCCTAAGCTTCAAACTCTTCGGACCTTCACGCCGTAACCTCCTTGCACTTCTGCAAGATCTAACGATCCTCGGAACTTCACGAAATCTCCTCAGAGGATTTCGACCATCCGTTCTTCCTTGTGTAATCCACTAAATGAAAGAAGTATCTCCCCACGAGATTCCTTCACCGCTTCACCAACCTGCGCCACTTCTCTCTGACTTCTGACAGCAACTTTCTTACACTTAACCTTTAGAAAATTCAAAGGTCTATTTCTCCTGAGCTTTTCCACTCTGCTTCTTTCAGAGGGACTTGCGCGCACTCCTTGTGCTCAACATTCAACAACTTCCCAAGTGTTGAATCTTTCTGACTCTGCGCACTTCCTGCGGCAGCAGTCTTCGATTTCCCTTTGCTCGGATTCAAAACTGAGACTTCTTCTTTAGCCTACGCACTCCTTGCATGGCTTTAGCAACCCACTTTCACTTCTGAGAGCTTTGAGAACAAGAGTTTAACTCCCTGAGCCTTATGTCAACTCACTCCTTGCGGATGACTTCAACTGCACTTCTTGCAGGAATCCTTGCTCAGATAGAGAAACAATTGAACCTCACTCTCTCTCCCTTTCAGACTTCAGTTTGAAACATGAAATCACATGCACAGCATATACAAAGAAAATGCATAACAAGAAAGCAAACATTCATGAGCACAACATCAATACACAGAGA
>ML787819.1:422668-480301 GCA_009831015.1 Picea engelmannii | reverse complement strand
GAGAGAGAGAGAGAGAGAGAGAGAGAGAGTTGTTCTTTAGTTATTTTCTTGTTATAATTCATCTCGATATATAGGTATCCTTAATAAATTATTTCAATTGTATTCCTACTGAAATAAGGTCAATGTGAAAGACCAACATGATTGATTTTGTAAAGTAAGGTGAATGCACACCTTATGACAAAATTTTATATTGTGTGTTATAAACATTTTTTGATGAGTGATAGGCGATTAAAATTTAGTGAATATAATTATGCCTTCAATATTGAGAATATTTATTTTCCTCAAATCAATGGTAGAATGTCTAGACTCTCAACATTATTGAATTTTCTTGTCAATGTTTGTCTTTTCTTTTGTATGAACACATGCTTGCAATAAGAGTCCAATGTTTCTTTTCTAGATTTAGATTTGTGATATGGATTTGTCCTTCAATTGTTATGTAGTTAGTATTAAGATTTGGAAATAGGTATCCCTAATAAATTATAATAGAAATTAGATGCTAGCTATGTCATTCAATTCTATTGCCAAAATTATGTTAGTAGTCCATAAAATTTGAGATGCAATCATAAGAAATGTAGGATCAGAACCTATCATAGCCTAACTAAATGCAAGAAAACAATATAAAACCCATACTTCAAGAATAAAAACTAATGATTCATGCATGGGAAGAACTAAGTGTTATAAAGGCTCAGATCACGATAACTCATTTATGCATGGTTCAATGATTGATCGTGAGTAACTAACTTTTAGTTTCCGGTCTTCCAATGGATTTCATTGTCAATCTAACAAATAAATGAAACTAAAATTTAAGGATTGTTCTTCAAATGTGCATAACAATAATAACATAAGCAATGGAAAAACAATGAGAATGAATATTACAAAAATAGATGATTGACAATGCTTAGATAATGATAAATATAAAGAAAAATCAATGGATAAAGAAAGCTATTGTGTATCTTCCATGTTCATCATATTGTGAAGATGATTACGTCTTTCAAGATGCACTATGTGCTCCAAGGGTGCCACTCTCCCTTGATTCAAATTTTTAATTACATGACATGCTCTTCAAGACGCACTCTGTGCTCCAAGGGTGCCACTCTCCTTTGGTTGGTTTTGGTAGCTGTCCACCCATTGGAGTCAACACTCTATTAGGCGACCTTGTGAGAGATTCTAAGGAATAATGACCCTGTCTTATTGCACACCCCTTAGAAATATTTGTGAGAGATTGTCTCAGTCTGCCCTCATGGAATCGTGGATCTATTGAACTAGGTAATCATTAACCTACAATTCGAGCCACGATGAGAGTGCTAGTAGGATGTGTGAGGGACTTTTCCACCCCTCTCCCTCAATATCGTTTCTATGTGCTTGGACCCTTTACTCCTTATGTGAGTCAGATTAACAAGCATTCATCAGCAGACATTCATTAACAAAACATTGTCAACAATCCATGTTACGAGGGAAAAACTCTTTATGGCCAAGGGTAAACCACAACAGACAGGTATGACTACAGAAATCAACAATTCCAACATATGCTATATAAACTAATGTGCAAGATAAGAAAGAGTCCTACCTCGATCCAACGTTTGATGGTGTTCCACCGTTGAGCACTTTGACCCAAAGCTTTATACCTACAATAAGTTATTAACAAACGAGTAGAGAAAGTATATAGTGATTATATAAAGGGGTTATCACATTAGATAGCATAATCCATCAATAAACATTACAAACATGCCCACAGATAATAATCATACATTTGCAATATACCAATAGGATGGGAAAGGATTATTTCTATTAATAATTGATCAGTAGAAGTGACAATATTATAGATTTTCATGTCAGCACGGTTCGAAACCAAGAAACCAAGTTCCTTCCAATTGGGCCTCCACCACTTCAATCCTCCACCAAAGGCAAGCTCACAAGAGAGAGTCAATGAGGTTCTCTCAACAATAGGGAAATATCTTGGGGGTTGAACACTATGTTCAAACTTGAGGGACAAAGGGATGCAGACTCGATATGAAGTAATTCCTCCAGAGTAACTTTGCTCTCAAAGTTGAATGCTTTCTCTCATTTTCCGTAGCTCAAAATTGTTCTTTTATAGCCTTTGGAATGCAGCTGAAGGGCCGAGTCGAAACGTTTCCAGTATGTGGAAGGCCAAGGATCAGAGATCTTATGTCATGACATGGAAACCCGACTTCATTTTGTATTTTCTGGGACAAATCCCGATGTACGCGGGTTGTAGTGGAGCAACCAACATATACACATCTTGCATAACTGATAGGGAGCGTATATGTGGAAAAATGTATATTTTTTGCTCTGGATTCATCAAAAAGGGATGACAAGTCTACATAGGGAAATGGAAAAAGGCCCTCTGTGTGAGATATCAATGGTGAGGTAAATATCGCTATAACAGATGCCCCCTAATGTGTGATATCAAAGGAGTATCTGCGATGGCTGAAATACATTATAAATAACCCAGAAGTGGAGTGGTAGAGAACCATTTAGACGAACTCAATTGCTTAACAGATTATGTACTGACTTTGCATACATGGCTGCCAAGAATACAATGCAGATCCATGTGGAAAATATACCAAACAAGTGTTCATGGCCATGAATAGGAAAATACAAATGTGGTTGTATTCCAAAGGTTGTCATAGTCACGAACAAGGCCCTGTGAAACTAATCTCAAAATCAATATGAAGATATCTGTATACCATGACATACAATCTTATCTTCCATGATCACTAAATTTGAACAGGTGCTGGTCCAATAAAAAAGAAGCAACAACTCAGGAAAGTTGCGGCCACATAATGATGTCTTCAAGTCCTCTACACAATCTGCCAAGGTGCAAGTCTATATCATGTGAAAAAAGGAGTTGAGGTCGAACATGATGAGACATCGTTTGATTATCGATCATTGAGGTATACCGTTAACAAATGAGAGACATCCTACCAATAATGAAAGAAGGTATCAAGGCACCGAGTACATTTCTACAAGTGCGAATAAATGAGTTGGTGTCTAACACTTGAGAAATCCATTGATCATGAGACATTGATGTATTCCCATCTGTCAATGGAAAGAGAGCATGCCACTAATGACTACAAGCCTTAAGGCACTCATGAAACTCTAGGTCCCATATCCAGAATAAATGAGTTGAAGTTGATGGAAAGAGACCCACTGAAAGGAGAGAATTAAGGCATCTCTCATCGGTCAGCACGAGGAACAAAGCAGGAGCTTCATGATTTTGTGGAGATCAAACGAAGAATATGTTCACGAACCAACGACTCTGTGCATCTTTCGCATGTACCAAGTGAAAGAGGTAGACGAGAAAGACCCTCTTAATAGCAACCAATGATGAAAACTACTAACAAAGGTGAGGAAACCACCAATAAGGCTAATGGAAACCAAGACACTGCATGAATCCCAAAGTGTGAATAGATGTCTTGTCGTCGAACACAAGGGAAACCACCTAGTCAATGACCAATGATGAAGTGTCGATTGTTGGCTTCAAGGTGACCTACCAATGATGAAAGTAGGGCCAGTGTGCATAATAAGACCATAGTATCATGTGATTATGAGACAAACTGAGGGTATGGCCGACATGCAAAGTCAATATTTCTGAGGACTGGCTGACGCAGGTTGATAGACTTCCTTTGAATAAGAGCATGAGACATGGTGGACTCTGGTAGCAAGACTCAATGATGTGATTATTATATGCAGGAGGCATCAATAATGTTCTCTATAGGGACTGGAAGAGTAACCAGTCGGTAGAGAAAACTCTGTAACTAGATCAGTTTCCTAAGGCCATGCTAAACCCAAAATTATGATGATGCAAGGACTCATTAACTTTGTGCTATGTTCAAAGGTGACACAATTGCTGGCAATTACAATATAGTACTCCATTCCTGGCCGTCTTTTTTTTTTTTTCATAACAAATGAATGCTATGATACAGAGGAGGGAACAAGTGTCGCAAGTAAGAAAAATTAGTTCCAACAGTGGAACGTACCTATGATCAATGCAGGGGAATGCATGCGGGAGATGGACACTCGGGGTGATGTTCCCTCCAGTGTATAGGGTGTCAAATCGCGAAGGATATAAACAAGACTTTGCTTGGTTGAGGATGCAAAAACTGCTTAGGCAATGGTTATAACACAAAGCGAGAACTAGCTAAAGGCTCAAAGACAGAAATGTTAACCAATGCAAAATGCCATATTTTTTGTATTTTCAATATATTAAAGAGAAAATGCATGGATTGTAAAGAAACCTGATATCTAAATTCTACTATGTATAAATGAAATAACTCAAGAAGAATAATAAGCATCCAAGCAAACAACCCAGGGTTCAAGGACAACAAGGATGAAAAACAAAAATAAATACTACGCCCAAAAATTCAACTCCCAACAGGTTTCCTGTCTACCTAGAGAAACTCAACAGGCACTACAGAGGCCTAAGAAGGCTCAACAATCCTCAAAACTCACCCAACAATCACTAAACCAAGCAAACAAGCAAAGGGAAGTGGTATATGTGACTATTCAAGAGAACATGGCGTATATACGCATCCTGCAGTAAGACAACAAGCGTGTATACGTGACTGTCTGGGAAAAAGGAGCATATATTCTTTAAAACAAGTCCAGGAAAAGGCAAGAAGGATGAAAACTCATACCCAGAGTGAACGGAATATGTCAAGTACTGATACGACAAGAAACATAAAGGAAAAAGAGCAATGTAGGAAGAAGTACTTCAACCCTTGGAAGGAATATCTATCCCTAGTGGATTCGCCAATTCTGTTATGAGGGGAAAACTCTCTATGGCCAAGGGTAAACCACAATAGATAGGTATGACTGCAGAATTCAACTCAATTCCAACATATGCTATATAAACTAATGTGCAAGATAAGAAAGAGGCCCACCTCAATCCAACGTTTGATGGTGTTCCACCGTTGAACACTTTGACCCAAAGCTTTATACCTGCAATAAGTTCTTAACAAACGAGCAGAGAAAGTATATAGTGATTATATAAAGGGGTTAGCACATTAGATAACACAATCCATCAATAAACATTACAAACATTCCCATGAATAACAATCATACATTTCCAATATACCAATAGGACAAGAAAGGAGTATTTCTATTAATAATTGATCAGTAGAAGTGACAACATTATAGACTTCTGTGTCGGCAAGATCTTCCCAATGGAAATAACTCTTCCCAATGTTTTTGTTGGTCCAACACATACATACAAAACATATCTTCAAAAATTTGGTTCGTTCTTTCTGTCAGACCATCTGTCTCAGGGTGATATGTTGTACTAAAGTTCAATTTTGTTCCCAAGGCCTATTGGGAACTAGTCCACAATCGTCCTATAAATGTCGACCCTCTATCGGATATGATTATTTTTGGCACGCCAAGCAGTCTCACAATCTTGCTGACAAAATTCTAGCTATGTATGGTTCCTGATACATCAGACACATAGTAATAAAATGTGCACTCTTCGTCAGAGTGTCAACTACCACGAAAATCGAGTTGTGGTTCCTTGCCATCAATGGAAATCCAACAATGAAGTCCATCAAAATGACCTCCCATTTTGATTCTGGAATAGCATGTGGTTGTAGTAATCTTGTCGAATGTCTATGTTCATCCTTCACTCTCTGAAATTCTAGAAACCTCAGCACATAGCTAACTATGACCTCTTTCATCCCTTCTAGAAGAATAAGGGCTTAAGGTCTTCCCTCATCTTCATAACTCCTGGATGAGCCATGTATACTTCTCTATGAACTTCGCTTAAGATATAATTTCTCAATTTTTCGTTAGGTGGTATGTAAATATGGTTATTATACCTCATCAATCCATCATTGTCCCTTGTATATACTTCAAACTTGGTACTATCATGGTGTCTTGTCTGATAATTTCCTTAACCTTTTTATACCAGTCATCATCAAACTGTATAGTTAGAATCCTTTCTCGAAGATTCGTCGAAAGAGGTATAACCGAGAATATTCATGGTCTACGACTCAATGCATCTGTTACTATTTCCACCATTCATTTAATGTACTTAATCTTAAATAGTATTTGCTAAGTAATTTTGACCAACGCTTTTGCCATGTGTTCAAGTCATTTTATGCAAAAAGTATTGCATTCCACAGTGATATGTTATTTGCTTTTTGAATTTTCATCCAATCATATAGTTTCTCCACATTCTCCAGGCATACATAATGGCTAATAAATCCCAATCATGCATTGTGTATTTCTCCTCATGCCTTCTTAATTTCCTTGATATGTAGGCAATCACTTGAACATGTTCCATCGATACTCTACCTAAACCTTTCTTGGATGCGTCTATGCATACCAAGAAATACCTGTCCATGTCAGGGACTTTCAGTATCAGTGTTTTCTTCAACATCCCAATGAGCCTTCGAAATGCTTCTGTGCACTTCTTGGTCCATACAAACTTCTTGTTTTTCTTCTGTAATTCCATGATTGGATTTCTATCTTCAAAAAACCTTCGATGAACCGTCAGTAATATCTTGCTAAACCCAAATCTTCGTACACTTGTTACGTTTTTCTACACATTACATTCCATAATTTCCTATACCTTCATTGGATCCATAGTGATTCCTTCGTCGTATATAACATTCCCTAAGCAATGAATCCTCGAGAGAATTTCGACAGTTTATCGTAATTTGTGTTCCCGTAAACATTGTAATACTAAGTGCAAATTTTCATCATGTTCCTCCGTCATCCGAGAATATATCAATGTGTCATCAATGAATACTTGAACAAACTTGTCCAAGTATTCACGGAACACCTCATTCATCAAACTCCTGAATACCCTCAGGGAGTTTGTCCTTCCCAATTGAAAAACAGTAAACTCGTAGTGTCTGAACCTCATATTGAATGTGGTCTTAGGAACATCTTCCTTTTTAATTCATAACTTGTGATAACCTGATCTCCGTTCAATATTTGAAAACAGTGTCGCACCCTTCATTTGATCAAAAAAATCGTATATTCTTGGCAACAAATATTGGTTCTTGATCGTTTCCTTGTTCAAATGGAAGTAACCAATACAGAGTCTCCATGACCCATCCTACCTTCTTATGAAAATAACAGGCGCACCCCAAGGTGACCACTTGGATGTAATTCGTAGGTCCAACAACTCCTTCAGTTGAATTTTCAACTCATGTAACTCAGGTGTCGACATCCGATAAGGCGTTCTTGTTATTGTTTCAGTTCCAGGTTTCTAGATGATTGTAACACCAATTCTCTTTCGGCGAAAAACTTGGCAAATCTTCTAGACACATGTCAACAACTCTCCTACTACTAGAAGGTTTTCTAATCCTTTTGCCTCGCCCCTTTTAATTTAGCCCTAAGATTTCATATAGCATGCATCCTTTGCACATGTTCTTTTGCAGTTCTAGGGAAGAATGAACCTCAAGGACACTCCCTGGTTTCTTCTTACAATCACCCATCTCTATCCCTCCTCATCATTCAAACTTAATTGTTTTTTCTTACAGTTGAGTATCGCATCATGCGATTTCAACCAGTCCATACTGATCACTATGTCATAAGTTCCTAAGATCGTGACATATAGGGTGGCCTTCATTACAAAATATCCCAAGTTAATGTGATAGTCTGAAACCCTTCCTCCAACCTTATTTTTGGCATCGAAGCCAATTCTACGTACCTAAGCTCATCTTGTTCAACTTCCTTTACCTTAATTCTTTTCAGTGGTGCACTAGAATACAACTCTCGAGTCTCTATAACACCGAGATCTATCAAAATACTAAAAGTTTGTTCGGTGATGGTACCCTACGTCTTGAGCACAGTGGATTGTTTCTCATCCTGGAGGTTATTGACCGTTGCTTGTAACCTATGGACCTTGCCCAAATCTAAAAATGTAGTGTGTTATGTTGAACTAGTCGCTCTGGCCTTCTCAACCGAAGATTTGTATTGGTAATGTGGCTCTCCACATGTCCAACACTCGATATTCAGTCCAGTACTTTTGACCTCGAAGTATAAGTTGTTGGCCCACCTGAGGTCATCTGCCCAGTCAGTCTTGCAAGAGTTCTACCCTAACCCTAACTGGTTGGCTCTTCCTCAATTATGAGGGCCTTCTGGACTGCATCGTGTAACGTCTGAGGCATTAGGATCCTCACCTTCGCACGAATGTTGAAGTTAAGGCCAAACACAAACTTGTTTACCTTCAGCCTCTCTATGTTCAGATGCGATGCATCCCGAAGTAGCTCCATAAATCGAGCCTCATACTCCAGCATCGTACGACCACCCTATCGTAAGGCGTTGAATTCATTGAGTTGGCGCTCGATGAATTCCTCTGATAAATACCTCTCCTGAAACCGTTCCTTGAAAAATTTGCATGACACACCTTCGACAACCATGTTTAGTTGAGGTAGGAGTGTCTTCCATAATAGAAGAGCACTCCCTTTCAACTAAAATACTATCATGCAAACCTTCATGTTGGAGGTGTAGTCACGAAGTTAAATGCACATCGCCACGTTGTCCAACCATTCCTCAACGGCTGAGATGTTCGTGGAACCCATGAACTCAGAAAATTCATCTTTTCAAGTTCTATATGAATGCTACGACTTCCAGCTGGAGTGCAATGTGAACCCTCATTGGGTACAGGTGCCTTGGCCTCATCTCTATCTAGTCAGTTAATCAAGGCCTTTGACATCCTTAGAAACAACCTCATCTAACCAACCACATCCCCCACAACAATCTTATCCTGCCTAATGACTTGTTCTTCTCCTTGGGGTTAGACCCCTCCGGCGTCTACCCCCTTGGTGTGGAGGCGTCACGCCTCTGCCCCTAGCCCAATGTCGTCTACCTCCACGGTGTCCTCTAATCATGATTTCATATGGACACATTTCAATTTCATTAGCAATAAGTTATTAATCAAGTGTTTAATATAGTGGAAGGCGTAATGACCCCAAGTCATAGGTTTATACCCACTATGATACCATATGTAACGCCCTCATTGTTACAACAACAAACAGAGCACACAAGGTAAATATTTTATTTTATTTTATTAAGATAATATAATCGTCACAACATAAACAGGTAGCAATGCAAGCGGTACATCATCATTACTAATAATGATACAATCACGGCATCAACATACTTAATACCGACACATCATAAAAATTAATAACAATATATAATCAACACATCATCACATTAGATAACGACACATAGTCGACAAGTATCATAAAAATAGAAAAACAAGATCAACTCATCACAATCAATGGAAACATGAATACTTTTATTCAATCACCTCATCACATAAATATATCATAAAGGAACTACCTTCCCAACCTATCCTGCAAGGCTAGGACCTCCAAGACACATAAGGAACACTCAAGCCCATGATTCATCCGATTTTTGTTGACCACTTAAAGTCCCAGGGCTAGCGATTGTTCTGAGGAACAAGGAGATGTCTCATTCCCAGTAATCCAATCAAGCCAAACCTCAACTAGATCAATCAATCAATCTTAATCATCAATTATTCATGGCGCAAGAGTAATCATCAACTTTATTAATCATGTAGTAACCTTATTTTCAAGGCACGCGAGTAATCTAATCACATATATTCACATTACTTTCAAGGTGCGCTAGTAATCTAATCACTTAATTAATCATACATTAATATTAATTTCAAGGAATGCGAGGAATCTAATCACATATATTAACATTATTTTCAATGCACACGAGTAATCTAATCACATAATCGATCCTATATTAATATTGATTTCAAGGCACAAGAAGAGCATGATTACAGTGACAAACCAACCACCATAAAAAGGAAGAGTTCCCCCTAAGGGATGTAGCCTCCTCATAAAACTTAAGGAGTCCAACATTTCTCAAAAGAGAACAAACTTGTTTATTGTGGATAAATCCATCCTACGGATAATCCAGACCTCCATTGTATATGCCCTTGATTCAAGACAGACAGCGGGGCCAAATTTTTAAATATTTTTCCCTAGATCTACTAAATTTATTTCCTTTTACACTAAGGGAAATGATGGCATGCCTATTTTTTTAAGATTGTCCTTGTGCATTCGATTGATGCATCTCTCGAGAGCTCAAATCTATCTTCTACAATTGAACTCAACAACGTGGATAGGGTAAAACCATAGATCTATATTCATAAATAAAGAGTGTTACATCAATCAAATTTCCATACCTTGAGTGAATGAAAGAGATGCTCCTTTGACCCTTTCTATTTCTCCTCCTCAAACCTCACTCAAGAAAGGAAAACTTGATCTGAAGGATGAAATATATGGAGAATCTCCTCTTAAAATCTAACAATATTTCTCTACAAATGATTCTTCCACCCCTTTTCCCATGAATGAACTTCCTTGTATAGATTGATGGAGGAGGCTAGGAGGTGGTAATGGCTTGGAATGATGTCTTCTTTAAAATTCCTTCAAAGATTCCCTACACAGTGAAAATATTTTCTATCAACTATAGGTGGGGTTGATCCCTTAGAGTCGAGCCTCATTACCTTTGATTCAAACTGATTTCATCATAGGATTTCCCACCAAATATCGTTTCTAATTAAAGTGAGGTTAAATGGGAGAAACATCCTTCACACCGTGGTGTATGAAAGAGCCTCAACTTGCATCATGTCCATTTTATTTTGGAAATCTATTGGCTCTCCAAAACTTGATACACCTAACACCATGTTGAAATATTTCAATGGAAATATGTTTCAGCCTCATGGTACTATCATTGCATTGACTTGATCTAGGTGGTAATATTGTCTCCGTTGTCATGGAGGTCATCGATAGACCTCTTGAGTATAATATTATACTCATACGTACTTGGCTATATGATATGAAAGCATATGCACAGGAGTAATTTTTAGGGAAAGGGATGATGGGGGAAGGGGGAAATTTCCCATCAAAGAAGAGTATTTAAACATCCTCAGACCAACACTCATGAAAGAAATCTGGGAATCACCAACAAAGAGTACATTAGAACCCAAATTTTAACCAAGGTTTGGGGTGACAAACACCAGTTGATCGATAGTAACTATTTTCCCCTGATGAGGAAAGTGTAATACCATGAGGATGGATGATACAACCATAGTCATATCATAGAACCAAGTATGTATGAGTAGAATAATATACTCAAGAGGTGTGTCGATGACCTCCATGACAACGAAGACAATCTTACCACCTAGCTCAAGGAAATGCAATGATAGTACCATGAGGAATTACCCCAGAACTGATTTCATTAGACACAAACTCAATCCTAAGGTGAACTAAGGAGAAAAAAACAACACACGCTAATTAATATAGGAGTCAAGGATGCAAACAAACCTTCTCACAAAGAAGCACTAGTTGGTGATGGAATCCAACATCACAGGATCGATGCACGAAGGGGTTGAGTTTCAAAGGGTGGGAAAGTTACGTTGACAACATGCTTAACAAACTAACACCCTGGTGCAAGTTACCTCACCGAGAAGTGGGCCACCTCCAAGGAGTCCGAGTGAGTCTAGCCAACGCCGATACCAGGTATAACACCACCTTCCCTATGTTGTCACCTTGTGTAGGAAGTCTAAAATATTATGGCCTCTATATTGCCACCTACTATACCAAAGCACAAGGGGGACAGTCGACAGTTGACACCGATACCAACAAAGAAGGGTTGATTACTCTGTCGACCCCACTGTGACCTCATGCTTGACCCTTTTGTTAGAAGGGATTCCCAAAGTCAGTGATATAGCAACTGGATTTCACTCCCTAACTCAAAGCTTTATTTTTGTTTAGAAACTTTGGAATGTTATTCTCACAATCCTATTCCAAAGCTCTACACCTAAGATAAGATGGGTTTGAAGAGCCCTAAAAAAGTTTCTAGATAAATTTTAATTAGCGCTTGATTTTAGGTTGTTGTTACTCAAAGGAGTGGTCATGAAACTAATGGTGTTTCGACTCGACTCTTTAAACCATTGAAGAGGAAAATGAAATGCAACAATTTCAACTTCAATGAAACCTAGATATGTGAAGGAGCAAGAGGTTTCAAGCAAATAAATGATTTATTGATTGATTACTATGTGTGCACTGCTAATGAAAACAAATATGAGCTAATTATCCAGATAAATGGATGCAATATTGCAATATATTTCAACCCATTTCATTTTGATACAGAGCAATAAAAAATACCATTAAAATATAAAAGTATTAAAATGGAAATTCATATTGAAAGCATACAATAGTCATGAGGATAAAACCATAAGGTTCTTGTCTAATTAGTATCTTTTCACTTCACTTAGATGTCCATCTACTTGGGTTGGACAATACCTATGCATCCAATGATTTAAATAAGTAAGAAACATTTTGGAGATGGATGGCTAATGAGTTTCTATAGGCCTCGTTGTTTATTTGTGGCTACTTTAACATAGTTGAAACACAGAAGCATTAACCACCATATCAAAGAAAAAAAATATGGATAAAGGATAAATTATTCATGGATGATAGAATTCAAACTTTAAAGCCGACCAAATGGAGAACTGTGTGGCATATTAATTCATGGGGTGCACAATTGTGTCATAAATACTTTGATACTCACATAATTCTTGTTACACCAAAATGTACTAAATTACATATCCCAATGAATTGCATAATCACTTCAAGAGCTAGTTTGGTCAAGTTGGGCCCATAATAGTCGAATTTATTGACCCAATGAAGAGTACAAAGATGTATTTGGAGTAATTTCAAACGCATAGGTTATACATGGTCTAATATTTGACATGGGACTATGTTTCCTCTTTTAGAAACTCTATAAATGAAGATCAAAAAGTTATTCTCACCATTGTTTCCCAATATTTCTTACTATTGTAGACTATGATCAGAAATTTATTCTTACTATTGTTTCCCTCCATCCTATAACTAATAAGGATGCAAGAAACATGGTGGAAAAATATTATGACACTACTACAATTAATATTGACATGAATCAAGTTCCTACCATTGATATATTAGTGTTCCATAAATAGACTATGATATTGTTTATAAGGACTATCTTATCCAACAAATGGTATAGCCATATGTGTAACATAGGTGTTCAAAAACTAAAGTGATGTTCTTAGTTTTCACCCTATTTAAAGTGATGTTCTTAGTTTGCAAGATTTTATAGCCACTCTAACTTAACTTCTATCGCTAATTGTGGAGACCCAATTCTACCTTATGATATTTCCCATCACATGAAATAGTTTTTTCACCCAATATTGGAACTTGAAAGTCAAAGATAGGGTGCACTTATTATTTCATGCTTTAATCTATTCTTATCTTACATTTTGATTTGGAATTTTAAGTCAATATTTAGGTTAAACTCATATTTCTTAATTTCTTAAATTAATTAACTCAATCTTTAGGTTCAACTCATATTTCTTAGTTTCTTAAATTTATTTACCTCTTTCCTAATTTATTTTATTTATAATTTGGTTTTAAGATTCTCACCAAACTTAGAATTAGTATTAATTTTGAATAGACATAGACTTCAATTGGGGTTACAATTACTAATTTCATTCTTTAATGAATTAATTAATTAATCCGACAATGCTCAAGATTTTACAAGGTTTAATATTTGCTCAAATTTTTCTAGGCCACCTAGATTCTTTGACTCAAATTTTAATTCCGCGACATTCCCTTCAAGACGCACTCTGTGCTCCAAGGGTGCCACTCACCTTTGATTCAAATTTTTAATTATGCGATGTGCTCTTCAAGACGAACTCCATGCTCCAAGAGTGCCACTCGGCTTTGACTAGTTTTGGTAGTTTTCCAACCCTTGGAGTCAACACTCCATTAGGAGACCTTGTGAAATATTAAGGGATTCTAAGGAATAATGACCATACCTTATTGCACACGCCTTAGAAATATTCATGAGCGACTGTCTCAGTCTACCCTCAAGGAATTGTGGACCTCTAGAACTAGGTAATCATTAAGCTATAATTCAAGCCAGGATGAGAGTGCTAGTAGGTTGTGTCAGGGACTCTGCCACCCCTCTCCCTTAATATATTTTCTATGTGCATGGCCCCTTTACTCCTTATGTGAGTCACATTGCAAGCATTCGTCAACGTGCATTCATTAACAAAAGAATGCCAATGATCCATATACAACATCATAATATAATCGATCATATGTCACGTAAGCATAAATGAAATATTCAAACCAATACAACCCACTCCCTCACTCAATCCATAGTCTAAGGAGGTCCATTGATTCCATTGGAATCCACACTCGGTCAATTTCCTGCACACTCAACAAAAAATTGTCAATAGCATCTATCAATACACATATAACAAATAACATTAAATCATAATCCATCAACATCATCATAAGAATCCATAAGTGAAATAATAACCATGTACTATAACCGGATCACTTTCATGCAAGTGTCCTCAAATAGTAAGTCTATAATGTTCACTTGCGAGAGCGGGATGTTACACTACTACCGAGGTAAATCACCAATCCCGACTCTACACATTTTCTGAATTTATTGAACCAGATTTTGCATTACTGCTTATGCATGCTGATGAAAGTAGTAGGATATGGCACGAAAGGTTTGAGAATTTAAATTTTAGATACATGCAACAAATTAGCAAGAAGGGAAGGGTTGAAGGTCTACCCTACATCCATTTCTCCAAAGGAAGTTTTGAGGGATGTGTTCTTCGAAAACACCCTCAAGAGGAATTCGACAAAGGAAAGACTCAAAAGGCCTCCTATCCTTTGGATTTGATCCACAACGGTATCATGGGTCCTTTTTTGAATCCATCAATCAATAAAGGAAGGTACATGCTCATTTGTTTTGATGATTTTCCATGTCAGACTTGGAATTTATTTCTCAGGAAAAAATATGAAGTCTTTGAACATCTCAAAGATTTCAAACCCCTTGTTGAGACACAGTCATGAAAGAAGATCAAAGTCCTTTGAACAGAAAATTGGGGGGAGTATGTCAAACATGAGATACAAAATATTTGTCTTGAGGCCAAGATTCATTTGCAGTACACGGTTCCTTATACTCTGCAAAAAAACAAAGTTGCTAAGAGAAAAAATATATCCCTAAAAGAGATGGCATCTTGCATGTTGCATGAAAAATCACTTCGATGGATATTATGGGTTGAAGCACTTAATTGTGCAACCTACATCCAAAACATATCTTCCCATAGATCTATCAAGGATAAGACCCCCTTTGAGGCTTAGAGTGGCCTCAAACCGGAAGTGACCCACTTCCATATTTCCGGTTCACGTGCATGGGCCAAGATTCCCTATGAGAAGAGGAGGGAACTTGATCCGCAGAGTACAGAGTGTATATTTATTGGATACCCTGATGATGTGAAGGCATACAGACTCATTGATCCCTCTATAGACCATCTCATCATTGAGCACAGTGTCCAATTCGAGGAAAGTATATCGCATGAACCACATGAGCTGCATGCAGACACTTTTGTTCTTCTGTCTGTCAGTGATCATGAGCATTCACATGCCGACTCTTCTTAAAATGAGAGTTCTGATTCATAGGATTCAGTTGATTCATATACCAAGTTAGTACAATCAAATGCAGAGTCACTGCATGCAGATGCAAATGCAGAGATAGAGTGGAGAACCAAGTGGGACAAGACTACTCTTCAGGATGCATGAGATCTTGTTGGGGATCTAGTTGATACTAAGATGACTCGATATGATTTATGGGATCCTCCTCTTGCACTCACCGCCACTAAACCGATGCCACCTAGGCATATTTTCTTGGTTCAATATTCATATCTACAGTCCTATGGAGAGACTGTTGGGAATCCCTTTTGGGAATCCACCATGCAAGAGGAGTACAACTCCCTCTTGGAGAACCATACTTGGGATCTGGTTCCCCTTCCTTTTGGAAGGAAATTTTTTAGGTGCAGATGGGTCTACAGGAAAAAGATCACAACATATGGATAGGTTAGAAGATACAAATCCAGGCTAGTTTCCAAAGGATTTCAGGAGGTGCACGACATTGACTATGATGAGACCTAGGATCCAGTAGTGAAGATGGATTCCATATGCTTGGAACTTTCCATTGCGAAAACCAAGGAATGGTAATTCCATCATATGGACGTGAATAATGCATTTATTCATGAAGATATCTCTGAGGAGATCTATATGGAGCAACTCTAGGGATTCATGCAGGATTCATCTTTGGTCATCAACTCAAGAAGTACCTTTATGGCCTCAAGCAAGCCCCGAGGGCATGGTATGCCAAGATGGAATCCTACCTTCTGTCAAAAAACTTTGTATGTTGTAAGTTAGACATGAATGTTTACATGCTCAGGACGACTGATTCACTTCTACTCCTAGTTATGTATGTTGATGATTTTTTGATCACTGATTACTCAACTTCATTGATTGTTGCAGTCAAGAGGATTTTGTAGGATAGGTTCTTCATGATGGACATGGGTCCACTACATTTTTTCCTTTCTCTCGAGATTAGTCAGGATGCATCATGCATTAAACTGTCTCAAGCCAAGTATACATAAGATATCCTTAAGATATTCCACATGACAGACTACAAGTCTTCCCCGGCTCCTTTCCTATAAAGAGTCAGAATTGAGGATGGCAGGGACAATCCACTAGTGGATAGAACACTATACATAAATCTAGTGGGGAGCTTGTTGTATCTCACACACTCCATACCAGACCTCACCTATGCAATTGGAGCAATCTCCAGGTTAATTTAAGAGTTGCATGAGCTACATTGGAAGGCTTCAAAGTGTATCCTTCGATACGTACATGGAACCATCACATTTGGGATTCACTATGCAATAGAATTTGAATTGGACCTCACCGGGTTCAATGATTCTGACTAGGCTGGAGACAACATTGATCGCAAGTACACATCTGGTTACTCACTCAGTCTTGGTTCTGGGCCCATCTATTGGCCGCACAAGAAGCATGATGTTATTTCTCTATATTTAGCCAAGGCATATAAAAGAGGCGTAATTAACATAACCATTGAGGCTATGGCACTACAACATTTTCTTACTGAGTTGGGAATTCAGTTTTACTAGTCGATCGTCATCTGGTGTGACAACCAGAGAAATTTGAAGTTCTGAGGAAATCCAGTCCAGAGGAAGTGAAAGAATAACATCGATATCAACATGCACTACATCAGGGACTTAATACACAAGGGAATCATCGGCCTGTAGTTTTTTCCATCTGCAGAGCACACTGCAGACATCTTCACCAAGACCTTCACTAAGTCGAAGTTCCATTCTCTACGCAGTCGTCTTGGAGTGAAGGACACAGTTTCCTAGCAACTATCAGTTCTTTTTTGATACATTTTACCTTGAGGGGGGGTTTTCCCATGAGGTTTTCCTTCTTTCCTCATTTATTTCAGTGTGTCTTTTATTTTTCGGGTACCTAACATGGCCTTGTTTCTAGGACCCATTCTTTATTTTCACCATAGTGATGTTTAGGGGGTTTGTTGGAGATACTTCACACACACATAGGATTTATTTTTCCTAAGTTTTTGTCTATGTTTATTAGTCTTTATTCAGTCTCCTATAGTTTAGGGAGAATATTCCTTTTTCTACAATCTAGGAGAATATTCTCTTTAGTTCACAATTCAGTTAGATCAATTGAGTGGAGTCTTGATGCCACATTGGTTCCATCTCCATGCAACATTGGGATCATCACTGCTAATGCAAATTTTCCTTGGGATTATCACCAGACTAGTGCATTACCCTCACTTCACTCTCTTTCAGTCAGTTAACTAAATATTGAGAGGCTAGTTAACTAAACTAGGTGGCAGTTTACTCCCATAAATATCGGTGCATGTCCATATCACTCTAGACCACCACTATGGTGCATTGGATTCTATTCCAGTGCACATTAGTTGAGTTATACCTATTATATCATGTGTAATTTATCATTTATTCATTCAGTTAATACAATTATTTGATTATGTCTCTCTCTCTCTCGTTTTCATCTTTTCTCATTTTTCTGCAAACTGTGTATGTCCTTTTCTAACTAGATCTTATATGTGTAGGTTCATCCACATTTACATCTAGAACCATAGAATGTCATTGATAACTCAATGATCCCTCTCCCCCACACTGAGGATGATGCATGTGGCCATGTATCCTTCTGAGATCTAATATTTACATCATGATGGAGTCTAAATGGAGAGGACTATCAAAATATTGAAGTGCTATGGAAATTTTTCATGTTGAACATATTGAATGGTGGCAATATGAAAATGCAAGCTGAAATCAAATAGCCATAAGCTGATGTTGGATATTGATTTTTCTATAGAGATACCTCTACTAAAATGATCTATTTTTTGAATTTGATCTGAACTTTGTTTTTTTGATTAAAGTTTTTATATGTAACAAATATTGTTGGAACCAATTCCAAATAAACTCCATGAATACTACTAGAGGGAACAAAAAATTCTTCTACAAGGAAAGGTACTGCAACTAGAATAACATTCCATTTTTATTTGTAAAATGTTAAAAAGGATACAATTGTTGATACCATTAAACCATATTAGTCTTCATCAAAATATGAATCCATGGTACAATTCTTACCATGAGAATGGATTTTCTAACGTCGAGCATGGAAAGAAATCATTGGATTATCAACCATTAATGTATGTCATTAACCAATGCGAGATCACTCACCATTGATGTCAATGAGCATCAAGGTACCCATAATGCATCATGTAAGGAATGAACAAATGTGTTGGTATCATGTAACGTACAATATATGATAGTAAATAGGAATTAATGCATCCCTACTTCTATTAGTGAAGAAACCTGTCATTAAGGCATACAAGTTCCAAGGAATGATAAATATCTCTTGATCTTGATCCCAGATAGAGTGTTAAAGTCAATGGGACAAGACCTAATGGAAGGAGGGCCTTAAGGAATCACACATCATCGAATATGAACATAGAACAATATTGATTTAAAGAACCAAAATATAATATTGAACCAACACGAAGAAATTATCGAGAATTTTTCCCGTCAGTTGCCTGGTTTTCAAGCAAAACTCATGTCTAGTTGTGCCACTAAACCTCTTTTCACAAATTAACTTTTTTTTTTACTATTCTGTTTATTCATTTATTCTTCTACTCTATCCTACTTTCTTGAAAAAACAATATCTTGCAAGTATAGGCATACTTCCAATGGAACCATATGTTTAACATGATTACAAATAAATTCATATTTAGGTTTGAAATATATTGATCCAGATGAATATCGGTGGTCACCCACCTTTTCCAACTGGCTCAAAATAGTTTTCTGACAATTTTGGTAATTTACTATTTTTAGCAGTTTTAACTTCTGGGGCCATTTTGAGGGCCTAAATGAAGGTATTTTGGGATTGATCTCCTCATTGATATTTGGAGGCATGACTGAGCCCCTAAAATGAATCTCCTCGATGATACCTTTCCAACGGGCTATCACATGCCTAAAACGGAGATCGTATGCAAAAGTTACGACCCCAGGAAGTTGATGTACTAACTTAACCAAACAGGGCCCACATGACTTTTGGCGCTTCATCTCCTAGGGTTAGGTTTTTCGATGTCTAGGGTTTTTGGAATTCTTTCTTATTGTAAAAATTCCTTCAGGGCCTCATTGTAATCTTATTCTTGTGAATGCGCGCTGTCGTCACATCTCTTCTCAGAGATAAGCCGCCACCATTCCACCAAGCTTGTTTCCGCTGCATTTTACAGTTTCATCTTATTTCGTTATTGAATAGAAAACTAGTTTTACTATATCTCTGTTATTTTGTGTTAAGAACTTATTAGTAATATGTATTCATTTCGTTCTGCTCATAAAATCCATATCAGATATACTTTAATATATACCAAAATATGAGAAACCAACTGCTTTGATTGATATTATGTCAAGACTTGAAGAGTTAAGGAATGTTGTGAACTGATAGTTGTTCGAAACCATGATTCAATGTAGTCGTGATCCCCTTCATTCTCTTGTTTACTACTACTTCTTTGTATGTCCTTCTTTTTCATGCCATGTAGATATTCTACTATTTTTTTATTGGTATCTTGAGCACATAAAGGATCCGATGACACACATGATATAAATTCCTCGATCTTAGGTTCTAGTGTGTGCTCTCCATCAAATGTTTTCCATGGTTTTTTGATCTCTTTTATGTCTTCTTATCGATGTTGTTAATGGAATTTTTGGTTTTCTATCACTTCCTGGAGTGCAGGTGTGTTCTTGAATGCTATCAGGATTTTCTCCTTCTGAGATGCAAAGATGTTCCCAACCACCGACAAGATTTGTGAGATTTCTTGGAGTATCATTTCCTCCTTTGATCCAAAAATTCTTGAGCATACTTAAATTCTTATTGTTGGTTGATATTACTTGTCTTGCACATGTATTAGCGCATGGGGGTTCTTACAACACACAATATGATTTGAAATCTAATCCTATTGAAGAAATGGAATGTGATTAACTACAAAAATACTTCATGTATGTGAAACCATCATGCGATTAAGACCTTGTTGTCACCAAGTTATTTTTTAACATGATTTAGTATTTCAATGAATAAAACACACTTTCATAAAGGAAGAACTAACAAAAAAAAATTATGAATGCTCTAATCCCTTTATCATATCCCGAAAAATGATGTCAAAAATCTCAGTCAATTTTATTGCCAGAATTGTGTTACATTAAATTCATCAATCCTATAGCCTGTAAAGTTTGAGATGCAAGAACATGAAATGCAGGATCAAAACCTACCCTAGCCCAAGTAAGTGTTGTGAAAAAAATCTCAAACCCAAAATTAGGGAATAAACACTAATAATCCATCCATTGGGACACAAGAAGAACTAAGTGATATAAAGGCTTAGATCACAATAACTCATTTATGCATGGTTATGTGATTAATCGTGAGTATCTAAATTTTAGTTTTCGTTATTCTAATGGATTCAAGTAGTGTTACAAACGAAATTAAATCAAACAATGTGAAAACCAAAATGAAATGAAAAGACAACAATCTAGCAAATAAATGAAACAAAAAAAGTTTAAGGATTGTTCTTCAAATGGGCATAGCAATAATAACATAAGCAATGGAAAAAAAGTGAGAATGAATGTTACAAAAAACTAATGCTTGACAATGCTTAGATAATGATAAATATAAAGAAAAATCACTGGAGAAAGAGAGGTCATGTGTATCTTCTGTGTTAATGACATTGTGAAGATGACAATGTCTTTGTAGAACAAATCAATCTTAGAAGCGAAAAATATTGACAAAATGAAATAGAACAATATAATGGAAGTGAGTCGAATTCTCATTGTTTTGGATCAGTATTTCAATGAGCATAAATCTACACAAATAATTGTTGGACGAATTGGATGGAAACAATATACCTTATGTAGTTAATCTTTTTGTAAAATGAATTTAATCTAGGTGCAATGACTAATTAGAGTTTTATTGATGCAGAGCAATGATTTTATAAAAAATGAGGTAATAAATATAATTGCAATAATGCAATGAAATTTCACACAAGTAAAGAATATATTGTAACATCCCATCCGTACACAACATAAATGTAAGCGACTACAACAAGTAGCAATTTTTGTTTTTTGTAAAACATGTTAAGACAAGTCAATTATGAACATTACATAAATATTTCAATCAAGTAAATGATCTATGATTAATCAATGATATTATTATTAATTAACATCAACTTCATAATAAGTTCAATATACAATATCAAGAAGGAACTATCAGGTATAACACGTGAACATATATATCATCATATTACACAAAACATTTCCAGACAACAATGTCTACTCGCCCAATCCTACCCTGCAAGGTTAGGACCTTCAAGAAACAGAATCGACGCTCAAGTCCAAGATTCATTCGATATATTTTGACCATTTAAGGTCTCAAGACTCGTAGTCATTCCGAAGAACATGAATATATATATTACCCAAGCCAATCCTAGTCTAAATTCAAGACAAAATTCAAGTAGTGACTAAAGGAAATCTTCATCTATTGTAATGGAACGAAAAATTAAAACATAAAAATTTACTCATGACGACACCGAGAGAGAGTAAATTGAGATCTAACTAAAGGACGTAAAACAACATTCTTCCATACACCTTACGTTTTCTTCTAGTCACATTGTTACTTGCACAACTATCATTCTCATTTAATAACATAAACCACTACTCTACTCAGTAAGAATTCTCAATTCCAATTATAATTCAGTATAAGAACCACAAAAATAACATGGCATGAAAGTTTACTTTCCTAAGAGTTTTGGTGTAACTAAAACCCAACACAACTCTTCATATCTATTATTAGTGTGGCCCTGAGATCACACCTTGAGATAATGTCTACATATGTATCAATGATAAAGCAAGATTATTAATTCTAACTGTAATTACATTTTGTATGGTATAAATCAATACACCTGCTCAAGTCATCTAAGGAGTCAATTTTTTTATAAAGCTAACTTAATTGATCTAAGTTCCAAACTGGATTCAATTAAGTGTATGCCTAAAACATGTCAAATCAATTAAAGGGAATTAGTAGGAAACCCTAAATAACTCAACTGTAAGTATTACTTAATTGGGAGACTTAGAGAATAATTACAAGACCACCCAATCAGGTATTACAATCAATTAAGTGTCAAGATTTTGTGTAAATTTGAAATTATAGGAAACCCAAATTTTATGAAGGTAACCAAATTCCGCACAATCATATGATAAAGGTAAGAAAAATGGAAATAGGTTCTTGATAAAAAAAAAAGGGTAAATCAACATCATGCAATGAAATATGTCAAGAGTTTAGGCAATGGTTTACGGTGCTCACATCGTGTACAGTGGCAGGTGATGTTCCTGATTTTGTACTTTAAGTCTTTGAAGTACACCGTCAAGGCATCCGACAAGATAGAGAAAGCTAAGGATAAAAAGGTAAGTTATGTGAAAAGGGCTATTGTTGGTTCTTTAATTGTCTCTGTCTAGCTTCCTAGTTTTCCTGGATACTAAAGTCTCTTTCAATTACTTCCCATGAACATTCTAACTCAACCCAGTTATTTGTTGTCTGTAGGATTGTGTGGAATAAATTTAAAGCAATGCCTGTTTGATCTGATAGTCCAGGTTCGATATTAGGTTGTCTTGTAACTGGAACAGTCATGAGGGATAAAAACTAAAAGAATAAAATCTTGTGTTTTCTTTTAAGGGTTAGCTATTTCTGCTTCAAAACATGTCAGAAGAACTCGAAAGCCTTGAATTAATAGTATGAAGAAAATAAATGTCGTTTCTGGTATCTGAGTTAAATTTCGAAAAGAGAATATGCATGAAATGAAAAGAAAACATAAAGCGGCCGAAAAAGGTGATGCATCGATTGAAGAGGAATCTCACTTTGTGACATAAGAAGAAAATAGTTAGGATGAACTCTTAATGACACATATGATATTGAAATCTTAAACATCTACAGGTCTTGTATCTGCTGATAGCCAATGCCGAGGGAATAATTAATTACCACGATAGAGGTTGTACTAAATCATAGTTAAGCATTCATTAAAGAGATATATGAAAAATATGAAACAATGGAGAAACACATAACTAAAACTTGACTAGATCTAGAATCTTCAATCTGTATTTGTATTAATTCAAAAAATATCTTCAAAAACTTCTTTACAATGCATCCAGAAAAATCCCTCTTTCAGTCTTCTGAAATTATACTTATACCGGATCACTCATGATTGTTGGTTGGTGATCTCCTAACTTCCTAGGGGAAAATAGTTACAAAAATGCAAACCTAAACCATTTGCATGATTATCATTTATTTTCCTATCATATTGATAATATATGTTTTCAAAATGATATCTCATTGTTTTATTGAAGTATCTCCTTCTTTCAACCCAATACATTCAATACATTTTTCAAGAAAGTGTACAAAATTTCTAGGAGGCTCTGGAAAATCCTTTGCTTCCAATAAATAAACTTTTCTCTGAATTTTTGGAAGCCGGTCTTCGATCCCCTCACCAGCAAACTTAATTGATTGAAATTTCAATTTTGGCTTTACTAGCCACCTGTTTATTAGGGTAACATCCATTTCCTTTAATTGTGAAATTTCCATCTGAATTTCATTCAAACCCTCTTTGAAATTCAACTGGTGTCTTACAATGTTTATTTGTCCTAATTGCCCAGTGCAATTGTCTCTTCCAATACCTAATGATCCCTTTTCTAACAAATCAAAGATTTCTTCGCAATCGTCTTTGATTTCTTTGGCTATTTTCTTATTTTCTGCTATGTTGCTTTCCCATAACTTGAGCATGATATCGCCTCTGATCTTCTCTATGACAGAAAGATTTGGGATTTTCGATACTTCTTCGATTTTAGAACATATAACTGCCTTTTGGAAAGTGGCCCTTGATGTTTTAGCTTATTTTTCTTTAACAATAATACTATCAAGAGCATTGCTTTCTTCTTGAAAATAATTTTGAATAATCTCTACTTGGGAGATTACTTTATGTTGCTCAACTTCTACCTTCGCATGTATTTCCAGTGATTGGTCCTGAAAAACTTTCAAGTCTATAACCTGGCCTTTTATTGAATTCAATTTAGCCTATATTTGTCTTACTGCTTCTTCTTGCCGAATAACCTGTATTTGGCTAGTCTGCATTTTCTCGTTCATCTCGTCTAGACTTGACTTAAGTGATTGAATTTCTTGCTTGTCAGTAGCTCTGGCCTACTCTAGACATTTATTTATTTATTCTTTGATATTTTTCTCAGTATATTTTAATTGGTTTTGAAAATGGACTATCCTGTCGTTACTTTGTTTCAACCTTGTTCTCATATTGTCAAAGATGAATAGATTTTTCGTTGCCAGAGCCCCCATGGAGCCTACTACCTCTGTAGTGAAATCTCCCTCTTCCAAGTTTTTCCCATCTACCAGTACCCTTTGTTTCTTTACCATACAACCTTCTCTCATATACATCTCCTTCTTTAATACAAGCTTCCTCTTTTTATTGAAGAAGTAATCAGAGGGAGGTATTTATTCTCTAGAGATAGGTTCGAGGTCACTAGAATATATGACTCCTACCTGAGGAAACCCAAAAGTAGATTGTAAAGGGGTGAAGAAAGTGATGGGATTACCCAACTCTGTGGATTTGATTTCCCGTGCTCTCTTGGGGGTATTAACATGAATAGTAGATGATGAAGGGGGGGGGAGATTGACTGGACTGGGGAAGTGTCCCAGAATTTCTTTTTGTTTCTGCTCCTGGATTCTCGGACTGTGGGACTTATTTGTTTTGTGAAGATCCTTCTGCCCCCTATGTATTTTCCTCGGTGAATTATTTATCCTATGCTTTATGTCTGAAGCCTGGGGGAATGTTTTCATTTTATGGAGGAGATGTTCTTGCTTCGCCCTGCAATACCTTGGGAAAACTGCTTCGTCTGTGTCTCTGGAAGGTTAGAAGACTGTTTTCCAAGTCGGATGATAACGTCTGTACCCTGTCTAACACCTCCTCATAGGTTTTGACCCCTTTGAAAATCTCATCGCAAGGGGATTCCTCATGTTCAAATGCTTTCATGCCACAGTGAGCCATGTGGCTTCCCACTATTTGGTAAGGGTCATGTTTCCTATGTTCAAGATTCACCAACTTGTCCTACTCTATAGCTACAGCTTCAACTTTGGAATGACCCAGGTTTAGTAGCGAAAACCTTCCAATCTTCATGGGAAAGACTAGTCAAAACTTCTTTTGAGTTGTCTTCAGTTCTATCCCAATCTTGCCTATTATTATCTGATGAGCTACCTCCCTGCACACCAGTATGTCAAGGAGGAATTTTAGAAGTGCATGAGGAGGGATAGAACATCCTAAAACCCTAATATAGGAGAAATTATCCTCAATAAACCAATTGGCGACCTCCTTGAGGTTTCCTATGACCGAATCTGAAATACGGGGGGTGTGCATAGCCATACATCATCTGATGCACCGGTATCACCACGAAATGACAAATTTCATAAAAACAATCCTTAGAATTTTCTTCCCATGGCTTGGAATGATATTCATGAATAGGTTCAACGCATGTATGGTTCCAACTCCAATTCATCAAAGGAAAAGGAGTTGTGAAACATATAGCGTCCATGATATATGCCAACATGTAAAAGGCTACTAGTCAGCCATTGGATCTTGCGGTTTGATACTCCATAACCTCCTTAGCTAGGTTATCTGATATAATTTTGTTCTAGTTGAAGCTATAGCCTTCGACTACTTCATGTAAAAGGCACATCCATTCTGCAGGGAAATGGGTAGGACTTTTCTTCCCAAAAAGTCTACATAACATCATAGCCACATAAACCATGTACTCATTCAATGAATTTGTAGCATAAACGTTATGGGTATCAGCCCTGAACTTTGTTGGGTGTCTCCACCAGTCTTTGATTATGTCGGGGTATGTTTGATCTGCCTATGTGAATTCTTTCCTTTGAAATTCACTTACAAACTCTTTATTATAAATGTACTTAGAATTGGGAGACAGTTTGTACATTACTTGTATATGCTCCGATCTAAAAGAGTTGATGATGACCTCTTAGTTGTCTGAAATGCTTCTCGTCTGCACATTTGTCCTCTCTAAAGCCCAACTGATCATATCGTTGTATGTCATGAGTGCATGGCTACTTTGTGAAGTTCGGACTCTACTATATCTCGTAGTTTGTTTTCAGAATCATCAGGAAAATTATTGATTTCGTAGTCCAAGGTTTCAAAAATTTGCTTCCATGATTTGATGGAATCAATGGCATGTGGTGTACTATTAGACACGACATCTCCTTATGGGCTTGATCTTTCAAATGCTTCTTCACTTTTCTTAGGTGCCTTTCTAGGTGCCATAATGTTCATGTTTAGAATGAATTCCTGTTGCAGAGAAAATGCATAAGTTTGTTGAATGCAATTCACTTCTGATTCTAAACAATAAGAATGAAAATTCAAACAAACAAAACCTTTATTAACCTTTAACTCTTCTTACGATGGATGTACCGAGACAGGTGGTAAAACTTTAATGTTTTAATGAGGAAGATATGCCCAAAAATACATAGTCAAGTTAAAAATATCTCTATTCGTTCGTTATAGATATTACTGTATATCGGTGATTTCAAAATAGAGCTTCAAAAGGACTGCTTTCAACAAACCCCGCAATGCGAAACACGAAAAGTAGTTTAGTCATTATTAATCTCGTTTTAAACTAACTTAATTCATTTTAAACTTTGTTATAAAATTCGCGATTTCACATTTTGGAATTTCGGGGATCTTGTATCCAAGAAGTATGTCATAAGAAAACCCCGAATCGCGAAATCGCGATGGGATTAATTTAGGCGCTAATCCCTCGTATTAATGCTTTAAATAATTGAGGTTAGTAATTAATTTCTTGTTTTCAGAGATTCAGGGATTGGGCATTCGAGGGTCGACGTTTTGAAAGCACTTTGACACAGGAAAACTCGAATCGCTAAATATTAATGAATTTTTTTTTGTGTTTAAGAGTTTAATTGGTCACGATTTAAGGTTACTTTGTGGAAAGCGCGTCGAAACTTAAAACATTCATTTTTCTCCCTTTTTTCTCTTTTGTTACTTTAATTTAAAGCCTTTTCGGGATTTCAGCACCGAGACTCTATAGTTGCTAACTAGAGATCATACTTCGTGGAAAGATGAATCCATGACTAAGGGCGGCTCCATGACTAACCTAAAGAGAATCTTTAGGTTTAAAGGGTAAAAATTAAAATTCGTGTCAACATTAGGCTCCATATAGGGATCTCGTTTCCTTGTGGGATGAGAAGAACATGTATACCAAGTGCCTTCATTGGGTAAATGGGGTCAATAATTCAAATTTGTGAAACAAACCAAGAGAAAAATCAAAACAGGATTTTAGGATCTCTACATTTGATTTTGAAAATTCTTCAAAAATAAAACATCTGATTTTCTCGAGTTAGGTTCTCAATAGATTTCCTTTTGTGAAACTGACCTCAGATCTGTGTAAGATAATCAAAATCAAATTAACCATTCTACTAGGTTTCACCTAATTATGTTTGCATCAAGGTAAAGTAAATTTAAATGTGTCAAATTAGGGGATCCCAAAAACCTATAATGTGACTCCAGTTGAAAGAAGAAAAGTTACCAGAGTGTCTTGCAATTCACTGTATAACAACCTCATCATATATAAATATATTGCTTCACTTCCAGGGAGCCTATTGATCCAGATTATTTTCGGCACGAAATGAGATCGGAGATATAATAAAGAAATGCACAGAGATATTGTAGATATTCAATAATATAACAAAAATATATCAAAGATGAAACCATAAACACAGATATACAGTAATACACGATTTCTCTTAATGAAATAAATGTACAGAGACTGTAAAATACAGAGTGAAAGACTCGATAGAATGGTGGCATTTTATTTCTGAGAAGAGATGTGACGGCTACTCGCATTCATAAGAAGATGATTACAATGAGGCTTTGAAGGCCTTTTTACAATAAACAGGAATGTCAAAATTCCTAGACATCCAAAAACCTAACCCTAGGAGATGAAGCGCCAAAAGTCATGTGGGCCCCGTTTGGGTAAGTTAGTACATCAACTTCCCGGGGTAGTAACTTTTGCATACGATCTCCGTTTTAGGCGTATGATAGCTCGTTGGAAAGGTATCATCAAGGAGATTCATTTTGGGGGATAAATTATTCCTTCAACTATCATTGAGAATATTGATTGTGAAAAACCTTCATTTGGGCCCTCAAAATGGCCCCAGAAGTTAAAAACTACTAAAAATAGTCAATTGCCAAATTTGCCAGAAAACTGTTTTGAGCCAGTCGAAAAAGGTGGGTGGCCACCGATATCCACCTAGATCACCTGTTCAGTACTCCAGTGAAGTTATTAGACTTCCCATATTGAATTTCCTTTCACCACTTCATTTTTTTTTAGCATTTAAATGTTGAGATGAGAGCAATCAATATAATGAATTTCCTTTCTTCATCTCTTTGGACTAGATGGAGGCAATAAATATTGAATTTCTTTTCACCATCTGTCTGTATATATTTTATTTTAATATGAAGTGGGGGAAATCAATCAGTATGTAATATACTCGGGAAGATATCTACTTGAAATTTTTAACTATAGATCCCTGTCAACTCACTTAAATAGCTCTGGACTAATCTTCTCTCTTTCCTTAAAACATCATCTGCTTCAGGGAAATTCTTGAGGGAAAATTCTTGACATATTTTTAAGGAATTTCCTCGAGAAAAACCAATCAATTTATTCCTATTAGGGAAGATAATAAGGTTAGGATTAACGTAGACATACTTCTGGTTCAACTAAAGTTAAAGAACTATAAACTCAACCTATTCTCATTTTTGAAGGTTTGTTTGAGAATTTTCAGAATCAAAGTGAGACCTTTCTCTTCTCAAGGGACTTGTGATAAAACATCCAGGGTCAAGCGAGGAGTGGGTGTTACCGTGACTAAGGGGGAAGTAAAGGGTTTCATAAAAACTACTGCACACATGACCTCTCTTAAAGACTTTCTTAGTTATTTTTTATAACTTTTTCTTAAGTCCCCCCTTCTTTTTTACTTCCTTATTTTGAAAATTTTGAGTGATAACATTAGCATCAATTGAAATAATGATTTATTCATTTATATCTCTCGGGGTAATTTAGTTGGAACTTTCGGAGAAGAATCTCATACCTTGGTAACTCCTATGTTGCCGGCCAAAAAGGCTATTAATTTATTACCTTTTTCATCAGAAGAAATTTAATACACTTATCTATTCCTATCACCTTTTTAGCATCTCTAGTCTCTTGTTTGGTCAACAACTTTCCTGCGCAATAAATTAACATACTAATTGTCAGGAAATCTCATGAATAATATATATATATATATATATAGATATATATATATTTGAAACTAAAAACTTACCGAAGCAAAATGAAACATTAAAGTAAGCATGAAAACAAACCGATATGTACAATGAGAGTTTAGAAACACATTACTGCATGAAGTGTTTAAGATGTCACCCATTTATAGGGGCGTTGAGAATGTCTCCATCGAGATTTTCTAATAAAAAAGCATTTTTTCCCTCAGAAGCTGAAATCTTATATGGGTCAGACCAAATTGGATCAAACTTGTCATGTTTACCAGTGTCTTCTCTCCTGGCTTCCCATTTCAGGACCATATCTCCAGGGAGAAAATCTATATCTTTAGCTTTTCGATCAAATAAGGCCTTCATAATATCCTGATATCTCTATAAACTTTCATTTACTTCGGCCCGATTTTGCTGAACTTCAACCAACTGGTTTATCCTCCTGGTAACATCGTTGGGTTATTCGTTTGAATCTTTCCAAAGTTTCATTACGGTCAGAGCAAGATTTATTGGTAAAATGACGTCGGTGCCATATACCATCTGAAAAGGGGAAATCCCAACTGATATTTTGGTACTTATCTTGTTATCCCATAGAGCATATTTTAAATAGATATGCCATGCTTTCTTATTTTCATTCAAAACCTTTTTTATCACGGTAATCAAACTTTTATTAGACGATTCAACTAGACCATTACCATGTGGATAGTAAGCTATGGAGTGTCCTAATATGATGTTGTATTTTTGGTAGAATCTTACCATGGCCATTGATTTAAATGCTTGGGCATTATCAATGACTATTTTTCAGGGACAACCAAACCTGGGTAAAATATTTTCTTCTAGGAAACTGATTACTACTGAGTCAGTTGCATTTCTCATGGGAATAGCTTCCACCCATTTAGTGAAATAGTCTGTAGTAGTTAGAATCCACTTGTGTTGTGTGATGGAGTGCGGATGAATGTATCCAATGAAATCAAGACCCCATTGCTGAAATGGAGCTTCGGTTTTGACCAGGACTAAAGGTAAAGATAGGACTTTTTTTTTTCCTATAAACAACTGACAAGGAGTACAAGTTCGGACTTTAGTGTTTACATCTGTGAATAATTTAGGCCAGTAATACCTGACTCTTAAGATTTTATAAGCCATTGCCTTCCAAGCATGGTGCCCTCCACACACTCCCAAGTGGAATTCATCTATAACCCTTTCTGTTTTAGCCTCGACTAAGCAGCTCAACAGGAAGCCCAGGGGGTCTTTCCAATACAATTTACCATCTATGATACAATATTTTACAATGTGTAACTTCAATGTCCTAGTTTTAGATGGGGTTAACTCATTGGGACATTGAAGGCTCAATAGGTGAGAAATGATATCGTGATACCAGACTGAAGAAGAGAACTTGTCTTGAATCTCAGTTGTGGGTGCAATGACATCAAGCTCATCTATTTCTAGAAATCCCTCATTCTCCTGCAGCTGATTTATCCCAAGTGCTTTTAGATTTTATTCGGATAGAAATTTTTCCAAACCCTGACCTTTGATAATTTTAGTTGGTTTGAATTCCAGGTCAAACTCTTGAATTTTAGCCAACCACCTTCCTCTTCTTCCGTCACTGTCCGACTACACCAATATATCTTTAACATAACTTGAAGGCACATAAGCAATGATCTTTGAGTGTAATACATAGGTTCTTAATGCCTTGAGATATTTTACCATTACATACACTTGTTTTTCCAATATGTCATATTTCAGCTCAGTGTCTCTGAGACTTCCAATAATAAAAGCAATAGGCCGCTCAAAAACTTCATCACTTTTCTGTAACAATACAGCTACGATTGTATTTTCGGAGGAAAAAGAGAAAATCAAAAATTCTTTTGTGTAATCTAGGCTTGCCAGGACTGGTGCTTTGCTTATTACTTTCTTGATACGTTGAAATAATGCTTTGGCTTCGTTTGTCCACTTCACCTCATTGTTCTTTTTAAGAATATCTGTAATCAATTTTACAATTTCGGCAAAGTTAGGGATGAATCTTGTCAAGAAGTTTATTTTTCCTAAAAAAGACTGAATTTATTTTACGTTTCTACGAATATTTATGGTGTCTATCACCTCGACCCTTTTGGGATTGATTTTGATTCCATATCTAGACACGATATGACCCAAGAGTTTTCCTTCTTGCATTGTGAAATGGGATTTCTTAGGATTAAGCGACAAACCAAATTTGTGAGATTTCTCGAAAGTTTGTCTGAGGTGTGTTAGATGTTCTGCATCAGATTTAGAGAAAATAGTCAGGTCATCAAGATAGATAACGACAAACTTATCTCTTTCGCCCACTAAAGCGATATCCATGGCTCGTTGTAAAGTTGCCCCTGTGTTTATTAAACCAAAAGGAATTTTTTCGTACATAAAGGTATCCAAGGGGGTAGTGAATGTAGTTTTTTCTTGGTCATCTTGATGTACTGCAATTTGATTGTAACCTGAAAAACCATCAATCATAGACATTTTGTTTGCTCGAACTACTTTTTCTAAAACATGGTCCATCTTAGGTAATGGGTAATTTTCCTTGAGTGATGATCAATTGAGGTTTCTAAAATCTACACACAGCCTAATCTCACCATTTTTCTTTCTCACTGGGACTAAATTGTCTACCCACTCATAATATGTTAATGGGACAATGATTTTAGTGTCCATGAGTTTTTGGACTTCCTTTTCTATTACCGGTAGTAGGATAGGGTTAATCTGTCTGATTTTTTTCTTGAAAGGTTTGACACCTGGTTTCAGAGGAATTTTATGTTCCATTATAGTAGTGTCATAAGTTCTCATTTCATCATAAGACCAAGCAAAAACCTCTTTGTATTGTCTAAGAAACTCAACATACTTACTTTTTATTTTGGGAGACAAATATTTGGACAATTTCACTAACCTAGGTTTTTCTTTGGTACCAATATCGCAATCCTCAACCTCCTCTGGCTGAGGTTGTAAGGTAGACTTCAAAGGGATGTCATCATGATTAAATAACCTTTCCAAGGGGATCAAACCCTTATTTATCTGATTATTTTTTAAAACAAGCATCCGGTGGTTAGCGATTTTATCTTAAACTCTTGGGGGTCTTCGCCCTCTTGGATGATCCAAATAGGGTCATTCTGGTTTTCTTGGTCGGCATTGGTTTCGGCAAAGTCATATACTGTCTCTAAAAATTTCCGAAGTTGTTCATCGTCCTCAAAAACTTTCCAATGTTGTATGTTATTCAGTATGGAAGGCCTATGTCTCATTAGTATAAGGTAGTTTAATTTGAAAGCAGTGGGAGGTGTGAACGTTGAAGCTGCTTTGGCTAACGCGTCCGCCTGTTGATTTTCTGTTCTTGGAACATAATGAACATTAACAGAGGAGAAAAAAAATTCGATCAGATCCCAAACATAGTTCCTATAATATCTCAACCTAGGATGTTTGGACTGGTATTGATGATTTACCTATTTCACGATTAGCTCTGCATCGCCAAAGACTTCCAAGTTTTTAATTTTCATTCTCCTGGAATCTTCCAATCCTAACACTAGGGCTTCATACTCGAATACATTGTTAGTGTGGTCAGTGTTCCACTGTAATCTATAAGAGAAAGGGATAACAAATTTGTCGTCGGGTGCCACAAAAATCACCCAGCTCCAACCCCAAAATAAGATGAGGCACCATCAAAAAACATCTTCCAAACATTAGTGATATATACATCTTGTTTTACTTTCTCATTTTCTTTTTTTATTTTATGTACAACTTTCCTCTATACATATATCAATATTGTCATCGATAGATAAAATACAATTTCCTAAATCTTGATCAACAATGTAAACAGGGTAGTTGTTTTGGTTATGTGGTTCACTTACCATGAATGCTAACCTGGTTTCTCTGTACAAACTCATGAACTATCCTCCAAAGACCGGGATTGTGGCATACGTCATGTCGAATTGGAGGGATCCTCCAAGATTAGTGCCCCAATATCTGGATAAGAGAATACCATACTTCGGGGGTATATCAGCGATGACCACATCCATTAGAATGCCTTTCACAGGTATCTGTGAAAGATTAATGACTAAATATTTCATCATTCCTATACACTTAAATTTTCTTGAATTGAATGAATATAAATCTCCTTAAGGTCTGGTGATTTCAAGACCAAGTCTTTCCATAATGGATTTAGGCATTACAATGTGAGAGGCTCCAGAATCTAACATGCAATTATGGAGTAAGTGATCGTGCACAGTCAAAGTGATATAGAAAGGAGCAACGATGTCTTTGGCACCTTCGAGATATGGGCCGAAAATTATGTTAGGCTTGTCATCTTCTAAATTTATAACATCGACCTAGCTTTCGTTTTCTGAAAAACTAATCATTTTAGCGATCTGTTTTTTGTAAATTGGATTTTTTGCCAATTCTACAAGTGGTATAGAGATTTTGATTTTATTTATTTCATTTTCCAGATTAAAACTTCCTATGGTTTTGTCTATCTATATGGTTTGGACTTCTAGCCCCTTCTTGTCGGCCTTCGTTTGTAGTGAGGTTTTAGTTTCAATTACAGGGACCTTCGTTTTCTGCACGTTTACGGCTGATGTTTCCGATGGCTTTGTCTTGGTGGGCTGTGTGTCAGTGGTCTTAGTTCTTATAGTCTGTTTTTCAACACTTTTTTAAACTGACTCGTCTGTTTCACCCCTCAGCAAAAAAAATTTCACTGGGGAAGTTGCGAGGCTCTTGTTTCTAGGCCTTAGATTGTACTTTTGGTAGAGTTCGTCCATTATATCATCTGCAATTTCCTGATAGGTTGAATCTTCAATAATACCATTGTTTTCGTTATTTTTGGATCTATATTTTGTAGTTGCATATTTTTCATAATCTTTCCTCATTAAAAAAGGTTGTAGGCAGTCATCACCAAGATTTTTAATGTCTTCTTATAATTCCTCAAAATTGCCCACATCTTCTCCTCCTATAAATCTTTCTCTTTTAAAGGGGGCTTGGAGTTTTTGATCTTCATGTTTAATCTGTCTTGGTGGATTTTGAGGGTTAGGATTCCTTTTGAAATCCTTTCTGGGAAAGTGCTCATTCTTCGATTGGTCTAGCTCCATTCTTGAGATCTTATTGGATAGCTCTTTGATTATTCTCTCCATGTCATCCATTTTGTCTTTTGAAGATCTCCCAGATCCAGACGCCCCCCTTGATCTCTATATCTTTTGGTTTCTTTGTTTCCAGTTTCAAATTTGGTTTTCAAATTTCTTGATGCCATCATGTTTGACTCGATTTCTAAGGAATAATCTTGCATCTTGGTGAGGTCCACCGATCTCCTCTCCCTCAATAACAGGGAAAAATCAGGGTCGAAATCTCTAGCAAAGGTTACTTTCACAGCAGGTTGGGAGGTTTTGACCTCGGTTGGAATCTTATTATACAATTTATTGAACCTCTGGGTGAACTCAAGGACTGACTCAGAGTGTTTCTTTCTTAGAGCCCCAAATTTAGTTAGATAATAAAGATGGTTTTTCCTTTCCCCTCACTGTCTAATAAAATCATTTTCAAGTTCCTCATAAGACGGTATAGATCCTGCTTCTAGGCCTCAGAACCAGGTTCTTACTTGTCCTTCAAAAGTATGAACCAAGAGTCTTGAATAAACATATTCATGTTCGAGTCCAAGGATATCGATGAATTGGTCAAACAAATTGATGTGTTCGGTTGCAGTCAAATCACCTTCTCCTGTGAATTTCGAAATATTCTTCATGTAGATTTCAGGTAAGTCGTGTAGGGGGGCTGGGAGGACCAAAGGGGCATATCTAGCAGCCACCTTTGCAAAGATTCTAGGGGGTGGTACTTGGCCGCCTACTCCTCCTCCTGCAACACCACCTCCAGCGGTGCCTCCTCCGGCTGTAGCCATTGATGATTTAGAGGTTGTTTCTTGGAGACTATGAAGAAGGGTTTCAGGAAAATGGTTATCAAGGGACAGGAAACTCAAGGAAGAGGAACTAGGGAAAAATGGACTGGTTTCTTTAGACTCACAGGGTGAATATAAAGGAGAGTCAATGGGAGTCGTGTCGGGAAAAATAGGATGATCGTAGGAGTTCTGAGAGATAGGAAAATGAAATTCGTGAAGCGAAGAAGTGTCTATCGAAGCGAGAAGTGATACATATCTTTTACCTCTATTGGTGAAAGAAACGGTTGGGAAAATTTCAGTTTTAAAATCAGGCGAGACCAAACCAGGCTCAAGGGTTGTGGTCTTATTGGTAGGTAACCCCCCACAAGGAGGAGGGGTATTAAATCCTTCGAAAAGACCTCTAGTGTTTGAATCTGTAATTTTAGGTTGATAAAACCTATTTGTCAATGATAGATTCGGTTTAAGATATCTTCTTGATTTTAAAAATTTTTCTGGATCGGGAACAAGCGAAGTTTGTTTGTCGTCTGGGTTTTTCCTGGTATTCTTTTGGTTAAAATCTAGTTTATTTATCGTGGAGTCTCCAAGTGAAAGATAAAGGTAGCCTTATAAGGTTTTCAATCTTTGTTCACTATCAAAGATAGAAAGTGTCAATGTCATTCTTCCCAGGGAAAAGCTTTGTTTCTTCATTCCTCGACAATGGCTCCAAAAAGATGGTGTTCCTAAGTTTGTACTTTAAGGATATAAAGTACACCGTCAAGGCATCTGACAAGATAGAGAACGATAAGGATAAAAAGGTAAGTTATATGAAAAGGGCTATTACTGGTTCCTTAACTGTCTTTGTCTAGCTTCCTAGTTTTCCTGGATACTAATGTCTCTTTCAATTACTGCCCATGAACGTTCTAACTCAACCCAGTTATTTATTTTCTGTAGGATGGTGTGAAATAAATTTAAAGCAATGCTCGTTTGATCTGATAGTCCAGGTTAGATATTAGGCTGTCTTGTAACTGGAACAGTCATGAGGGATAAAAACTAAAAGAATAAAATCTTGTGTTTTCTTTTAAGGGTTAGCTATTTCTGCTTCAAAACATGTAAGAAGAACTCAAAAACCTTGAATTAATAGTATGACGAAACTAAAGGTTGTTTCTGGTATCTGAGTTAAATTTAGAAAAAGGAATATGCATGAAATGAAAATAAAACATAAAACTGCCGAAAAAGGTGAGGCATCAATTGAAGAGGAATCTCACTTTGTGACAGAAGAAGAAAATAGTTAGGAAGAACTCTTAATGAAGCATATGATATTGAAATCTAAAACATCTACAAGTCTTGTATCTTCTGATAGCCAATACAAAGGAAAGGCTGTAAACAATTAAATAGCAACAATAATTAAGTACCATAGTAGAGGTTATACTAAATTGTAGTTAAGAATTCATTAAAGAGATATATGAAAAATATGAAACAACGGATAAAAAAATAACTCAAACTTGACCAAATATGGAATCTTCAATCTATATTTGTATTAATTCAAAAAATATCTTCAAAAACTTCTTTACAATGCATCCAGAAAAATCCCTCTTTCAGTCTTTTGAAATTATACTTATACCGGATCACTCATGATTGTTGGTTGGTGATCTCCTAACTTCCTAGGGGAAAACAGTTACAAAAATGAAAACCTCAACTGTTCACATGATTATCATTTATTTTCCTATCATCTTTATAATATAAGTTTTCAAAATGATACATCATTGTTTTATTGAAGTATATTCTTCTTTCAACCCAATACATTCAATATATTTTTCAAGAAAGTGTACAAAATTTCTGGGAGGCTCTGGAAAATCCTTTGCTTCCAATAGATAAAATTTTCTCTAAATTTTTGGAATTCGGTCTTCGACCCCCCTACCAACAAACTCAATTGATTGAAATTTCAAATTTGGCTTTGCTAGCCACCTGTCTATTAGGGTAACATCCATTTCCGTTAACTGTGAAATTTCCATCTGAATTTTGTTCAAACCCTCTTTGAAATTCAACTGGTGTCTTACAATGTTTATTTGTCCTAATTGCCTAGTGAAATTGTCTCTTCCAATACCTAATGATCCCTTGTCTAATAAATCAAAGATTTCTTCGCAATCATCTTTGATTTCTTTGGCTATTTTCTTATTTTCTGCTATGTTGTTTTCTCATACCTTGAGCATGATATCGCCTCTGATCTTCTCTGTGACAGAAAGCTTTGGGATTTTCAATACTTATTCAATTTCAGAACATATAACTTCCTTTTGGAAAGTCGCCCTTGTTTCTTTAGCTTCTTTTTCTTTAACAATAATACTATCAATAGCATTGCTTGCTTCTGGAAAATAATTCTGAATAATCTCTACTTGGGAGATTACTTTATGTTGCTCAGCTTCTACCTTCGCATGTATTTCCAATGATTGGTCCTAAAAAAAATTCAAGTCTATAACCTGGCCTTTTATTGAATTCAATTTAGCATGTAGTTGTCTTACTTCTTCTTCTTTCCGAATAACCTGTATTTGGCTAGTCTGCATTTTCTCGTTCATCTCGTCTAGACTTGACTTAAGCGATTGAATTTCTTGCTTGTTGGCAGCTATGGCCTGCTCTAGACCTTTATTTATTTCTACTTTGATATTTTTCTCGGTATATTTTAGTTGGTTTTGCAACTGGACTATCTTGTGGTTACTTTGTTTCAACCTTGTTCTCATATTCTCAACAGTGAATAGATTTGTCATTGCAAGAGCCCCCATGGATCCTGCTACCTCTGTAACAAAATCTCCATCTTCCAAGTTTTTCCCATCTACCAGTACCCTGTGTTTCTTTACCACACCACCTTCTCTCATATACATCTCCTTCTTTAATACATCCTTCCTCTTTTTACTGAAGAAGTAATAAGAGGGAGGTATTTCTTCTCTAGATATAGGGTCAAGGTCACTGACATATATGAATCCTACCTGAGGAAACCCAAAAGTAGACTGTAAAGGGGTGAAGGAAGTGATGGGATTACCCAACTCTGTGGATTTCATTTCCCCTGTTGTATTGGGGGTATTAACATGAATAGTAGATGATGAAGGGGGGGGGAGAGATTGACTGGACTCAAGAGGTGTCCCAGACTTTATTTTTGTTTCTGCTCCTGGATTCTCTGACTGTGGGACTTCTTTGTTTTTTGAAGATCCTTCTGCCCCCTGTGGAGTTTCCTCAGTGTTTTCTTTATCCTGTTCTTTCTGTCCGAAGCCTAGGGGAATGTTTTCTTGTTCTGAAGGAGATGTTGTTGCTTCGCACTGCAATACCTTGGGCAAACCGCTTCATCTATGTCTCTGGAAGGTTAGAAGACTAGTTTGCAAGTTGCATGATAATGTCTGTACCCTGTCTTACACCTCCTCGTAGGTTTTGATTCCTTTGAAAATGTCATCGCAAGGGGATTCATCATGTTCAAATGCTTTCATGCCACAGTGATCCATGTGGCTTCCCACTGTTTGGTAAGTGTCGTGTTTCCTATGTTCAAGATTCACCAACTTGACCTCATCTAGAGATGGATCTTCAACTTTGGAATGACCCAGTTTGAGTAGAGAAAACCTTCCAATCTGCACAAGAAAGACTAGCCAAAACATCTTTTGAGTTGTCTTCAGTTCTATCCCAATACCGTCTATTATTATCTTATGAGCTACCTCCCTGCACACTCGTCTATTAGGGAGGAATTTCGAAAGTGCATGAGGAGAGATAGAACATTCGAAAACCCTAATATAGGATAAATTATCCTCAATAAACCAATCGGCAACCTCCATGAGTTTTCTTATTACCAACTCTGAAATACTTGGGGGTGCACAGCCATACATAATCTGATGCACCGGTATCACCACGAAATGACAAATTTCATAAAAAGAATCCTTAGCATTTTCTTCCCATAGCTTAGAATGATATTCATGAATAGGTTCAATGCATGTTGGGTTCCAACTCCAATTCATCAAAGGAAAAGGAGTCGTGAAACATATAGCATCCATGATATATGCTGACATGTAAAAGGATATTGGTCAACCATTGGATCTTGCGGTTTGATACTCCATAACCTCCTTAGCTAGGTTATATGATAGAATTTTGTTCCAGTTGAAGATATAGTCTTTGACTGCTTCATGTAAAAGGGGAACCCATTCTGCAGGGAAATGGGTAGTACTTTTGTTCCCGAAAAGTCTACATAACATCATAGCCACATAAACCATGTACTCATTCAATGAAGTTGTAGCATAAACGTTATGGGTATCATCCCTGAACTTTGTTGGGTGTCTCCATCAGTCTTTGATTATGCCGGGGTATGTTTGATCTACCTCTGTTTCCTTTGAAATTCGCTTACAAACTCTTTATTATAAATGTACTTAGAATTGGTAGACAGTTTGTACATTACTTGTATATGCTTCGGTCTGAAAGAGCCGATGATGACCTCTTGGTTATTCGAAATGCTTCTCGTCTGCACGTCTATCCTCTCTAAATCCCAACTGATCATATCGTTGTATGTCATGAGTCGTGGGCGCGTGGCTACTTTGTGAAGTTTGGACTCTGCTATGTCGCATAGTTTGTTTTCAGAATCATCGGGAAAATTCTTGATTTCGTAGTCCAATGTTTCAAAAATTTGTCGCCATGATTTGATGGAATCAATGGCATGCGGTGTAGTATTAGACACGACATCTCCTTCTGGGCTTGAACTTTCAACTACTTCTTCACTTTTCTTAGGTACCTTTCTAGGTGCCATAATGTTCGTGTTTAGAACGAATTCATGTCGTAGAGAAAATGCATAAGTTTGTTGAATGCAATTCACTTCTGAGTCTAAACAATAAGAATGAAAATTCAAAAAAGCCAAACCTTTATTAACCTTTAACTCTTCTTACGACAGACATACTGAGACAGGCGGTAAAACTTTAATGTTTTAATGAGGAATATATGCCCAAAGATATGAAGTCAAGTTAAAAATATCTCTATTCATTCATTATAGATATTACCATATATCTGCGATTTCAAATTGGAGCTTTGAAAGAACTACTTTCAACAAACCCCAAAATGTGAAACGCGAAAAGTAGTTTAGTAATTATTAATCCCATTTTAAACTAACTTAATTCATTTTAAACTTTGTTATAAATTCATGATTTTGCATTTCAGAATTTCGAGGATCCTGTATCCAAGAAGTATGTCATAAGAAAACCCCGAATCACAAAATTGCGATGGGATTAATTTAGGCGCTAATCCCTTGTATTAATGCTTTAAATAATTGACGTTAGTAATTAATTTATTATTTTCCAAGATTCGGGGATTGGGCATTCAAGGGTCGACGTTTTGAAAGCACTTTGACATAGGAAAACTAGACATCATACTTCGTGGAAAGCCAAATCCCAAAACCCGAAAAATCGAAAGTTTTTTGACTTTTTTTTTTTTTAGGACTAAGGGCGGCTCCATGACTAACCTAAAGCGAAGCTTTAGTTTTAAAGGGTAAAAATTAAACTTCGTGTCAACAACAGACATAAGCACAGAATTGATAACACACATATTCACAAAGGAAATAATCACTACACTTACACCGCACGTCATTTCATGGTAACAATTTTTGTCACCGATTATCACTCTGGAGTGTATCATATATAAACGATAGCAATTACAAGGCATCGAGTGGAATCCAAGGGAGATATCTTCTCAAGAATAATGTACTGCAACAAAATTTAGGACATAAGAAGACTGGAACAACAATTGGTTTTTAAACATGAAGGATTCAATAAGAAAACATGAGATCTTAACATAATTAGTAAAAAAATTAGGATTGTCTTCCTGGGTTGAATCATTATACTTGATGAGGTTGTGGAACTTTTAATTATTGATTAAGGTTGGTTGTCATTGATGTCAACCCTTGAAGAAAGCCTCATAGCACAAAGGTTTGGTAATGGACCAAATATTTTTTTATTTAAAGATGACTCGTTATTGTCTTGTCATGGTTGATAATAAGTAGAAATGAATGAACTCCAAAGTGGTCCCCTTATGGTGAAACCCCTCACGGAAAGATGCTTTGCAGATTGATTTATCCTAGAAGTATGGTTAGAGAACCCATGCTTATTTGTGGAATAATGAGATGAATGTTAGTGAATTTGTCATTGAAACTATCCTATATGGATATTTATTGTCATGCCATTTCCGGTGGTATGTGGAATGTCACATAAATCCTCATGGTTAGAGAGTTATATCCATGACAAGTTGGAGAACCCAGGTTTGGGTAATGGACCCAAGCTTGTTTGATGGATAATGGTACGATTTTTGATATATTTTCAGGTAATACTATTCTATATGGATGGTACATGTCATTTCATTTCTGGTGGTATTTGGAACGTCACATAACTCCTCACGGTTTGAGAGTTATGGCCTTACGAAGTTGGAGGACCCTCTTATGTCATCTAGAAGCCCCAAAAGGTCAAAGTAGTCAAAGTGGTTTGAGATATTTTAGAAGGTAAATAATAAAATGAATTTATGAGTGTACTATAATTCAAAGTGAATACAAAATAAATTATTTAAATAATAAATTTAATGGATAAATTAGAAGTGGGTTAACCCTAAAATAAGGAAAGTGGGCAAAGTGACCTAGAAGATGTTTTTAAGGAAGTTACTCAGAGAGTATATATAAGAGGCAAGGCTCTCTCATTTTCGACACACTTGAGAATATTGAATACCTATAGGTGTCTGAGGTAACCAAAGGATATCTAAGCTGAATTTATAAGGGAAGGTGAAGAAAAGAAGGCCGAAATTCAAGGAAGGATAAATTCTTTTGATGTTGCTTTCTAAGGTATGTTATTTACAGGTCATCTCACCATTTTCGCAATAACGTTTTTTCTAGAATGAGTCATAAAATTAAATTTTTATTCCATTGAGGAAACATATCCAAGTATATTTGGTAAAAAAAATCATCTTGTGGGTCTTTGTAGTTTTGGAGTTACACTCCGTGGAAAATTAGGTTTGTGGCTAGTCCTGAAACTAGTCAAAAACAGGTGTTTCGAGTAAAAACATCATAACTTATTCATAACATATCCAAATTTAGCAATACAAATTTTTTTCGTTAGAGTAAATTCTTTAGTATGGTTTTTAATAGTTTCATATCTATTCAACAAATATTCTGTGCGGGGCACGCTCTACAAGGTCTCTCTCTAGAATAATCCAGAATTCAGCAAGGTATGCCATTTTTTCTATAACTACTTTTATAAGAGGTTCCAAGTAGTGAAACCTGGAGGAATTGCATAAACCACATTGAATAACATTGTATATCATTTTCATATCTTTTTTCATTATAGGTACAAAGTTATGATTATTTCAAGTTAGGGTTTTTGACTAATCCAAAACTAGTCATGTGAGACTAATGAAAAGTTTGATGTAAATGCTAGTCTCTTGTTGTTTAAAGATAAGGAAGGTTTATAGGTATGTGATGATATACAACAGGTCTATTAAAGAGTTATAAATCATATTTGGATGATGAAATTGATGAGGTATTTTGGTTGAGGTACAAGTTGGGTACATGGTTGAGACAAGTATTTGATGAGTTGGCACATACATGAGGTGTGTAGTTGATGATGTTGGTACATATTGATGAGTCATAGTTGATGAGTAGTTGACACATGATTGGTACATACTTGGTACATGGTTGGTTTCACTTTTTTATGGTACCTTTTGATTACAGATTGTTTGGGACAGGTTGGTGCATGGTTGATGCACTTGTTTATGGTACAGGTTGGTGCATGGTTGATGCAATGTTTTATGGTACAGGTTGATTATAGGTTGAGGTACAGGTTGATGCATGGTTTAGGTTTATTGGTATAGGTTTACAACGGTATATCTCACAATGATAGTGTGACAGTGGTTTCATCATTCTACTTCTACTTCAGAGTAGTTGGATGGGGCAAGGACAGGTGGTTGTAGCCACCTTCCGGTTGTAGCCGGAGAACATAGGGGGTTGTAGACTCCTTCTGGTTCTAGACAGAGAATTGGGGATTTGGAGCTTCCCTCAAGTTGTAGCCTAAGAAACTAGGGGGTTGGAGCCTCCTTCCAATTGGAGCTGGAAAACAAAGGAAGTTGGTGCTTCCAATGAATGTAATTCTTCAAGACATATAAGAAAAAGAATTATTTGGTTTTCTCCCGATTTGGGTTTCCACGTAAAACACTGGTGTAATGTGTATGTGTGTGATTGTTCATTTCTTATTGTTCATTATTGAATAATAATTCTACATTGATATAACACTTGGATTATTTGAAGAAAAAGGATTATAATTACGCTACTACTGATTCACCCCCCTCTCAGTAATCCAACATAAATATTTCAAAAGAACAATCCAGACTCGAGGAGAAGTTTGGTTAAGGTGACGATGTGGTATCATGGATGGAGAAGATGGAAATATTCTACAGGGAAAGTGAAATATGAGACGAAGGAAAAACCAACAAATATCATGATTAAAGTAAAGTGATCTATAGTTCTACATTGGTACTGTTAAACGAACTGTAGTTTAATTATCGGTTCTGTCAATTTATTTTCAAATTATTTATGAAAGACAAAATTTGCAAGGAATTTTTTTTTGTTAGTTACTATCCAAGTTTTCTTTAAAAAATGCACGAAACAAGAAAAGAGCTCTCAGAACACTTTGGGCTCATCATCTAAATTTAAATCTACACGTTATGTAACCCCGACAATGTAACCATCATTAATCATAAGATAGAAAGAGCTTAAAAATGAACATTGCTCCCATTATCTTAGAAACAGAAATGGGTCTCTTGGTTCCTGAAGAGTTGATGGTCAATCCTTATACTTTATTCTCCCCAAGAAAGTTTTATTTATATATATATTCTTTTGGTTCAAATTAACTATTACATAATAGAAAATTAGAAAATCGGATCAATTTAGGAATAGGATTAAGAAAAATGAAATTTCAAGAACCTGTTAGAGTTTAGAAGGTAAACAAATTTATGTTACGAATGAATAGATGCCCAATTGCATTGGAAGTTCCAATGGTTATTTTTAAATTCAATCTAGATCCTTCATAATAAACATTTATTTCTCCTTCCTTGCAAAATCCAAGACTTCACCAATACCTCCCAGCCAACGTTAGGGGCACTCTTCTTCCCCCTTAGCCCTCAAAGCCACAAAGGGGCCACACATAGTAAACCAAAAAACAATAGCACAAACTTTCCCTCACAAGGAAGAGCTTCCACTCTTTACACAATTTTTCTAACTGAACTCTCAACAAGTAAAGTAGTCCAAAAAACTTTTGGCAGCATAAAAATACTTCCAAAAGTTAGATCATTTATCTCTTTCTCTCCAATTCATTTATAGGAAAATTAGCAATGACACTTGTCCTCTCATGCACAAATAAATATTTTTTTTAATAATTTAATCAAGGATTATTCACCCACCACTTGTCACACTCTCCCCAAGTTGCACATGAAAAATCTCTTTTATTTTGATTAATTAGTCATTTTCCCTCACATTCCCCAATGTGTTCCTATTTTTTCTCGTAGTTGTCCCTTAGTTCCCCAATCCTTCATTTATTTTGTGTCCCCTAACTAGATTTTAGTTTGAGTTGTATGGGAAGTCTTATTTTAGTAAGGATTAGTGGTTGTTTGAGTCAAGATACCAACTCTAGGTTAACCACCTATTCTCTGATGTTCTTATTTTATTTTTATTTAAAATCTCTCTTATAATAAACATGCACACATGTTCATCTTCCCAACTTTTGATTCTTATTCCCCCTTTTACTAGAATTTGTTTAAATTTCAATTCCCTAAACTTATTTAATATTTTATTTAGTCAAACCTCTTAGACTTAGATTCTTTGTTAGTTTCCTTATTTACAATTTAATAATCATTTGCATGCTCTTTTCTAATAATGTCTAAGTATTTTTTTATTTTACTTTCTAGGCATTCTAGATTTTATTGACTCACAATTAGATTATGCGATGTTCCCTTCAATATGCACCTTCGTCCTCCAAGGGTGCCACTCACCTTTGACTAGTTTGGAAATTTTCCCGACACTTGGAGTCAACACTCCACTTCGTTGACCTTGTGGGAGACTAAGGTTTGTCTAAGGAATAAGGATTATGATTTATTGGGCACCCCTTATAATTATTCATGAGGGATTTTCTTAGTCTTCCCTCATGACATCCTGGACCTATCGAACTAGGTAATCGTTAACCTATAGTTCAGGTTATGGAGGGAGTGCTAGTAATCTATGACAGGGATGATACCACACCTCTCCCTCATCTGTCTAGTTTCTATGTATGACCTCTTTAGTCCATATGTGGGTTGGATTAGCAAGCATCACCAAGACTTCATCCACTGACAAGAACAATCTCAATAATCCATATACATAAAATCCATATTGAAATCATTATATAACTCATACATGTAAATCAATACTCAAGACTCAAACCAAATACAAGTCCTCTCCCTAATTCAATCTGGATTCCAAGGAAGTCCATTGATTCCATCGACATCCTCAACATGTCATGTATCCTTCACACTAAGGAGAAATCATCAATAATACATGTCAATATATATACATCTAGATGTTAACATATAATCACAATGACATCATAACATAACTCATAATCAAGTAGAAATCATAATGTACCATAACCGGATCACTTTCTCACAAGTGTCCTCAAAGAATAAGTCAGTGTAAAGTGTGATCAATGGAACTGGATGTTACATACACCCCCTCTTATTTTAAACTTTGACCCAAAGTTTGTATAGTCTAATAATGAAAGTAACAACCATATCTGACACAAATCTATATATCCAATGTATCAAACAAATAAGGAAATCGTCGATGCATCTCATATGCATCCTTCCATGTAGTCGAGTGTGGACTATAATTTTCCCACTGGACCTTGACCTGGTTGATTATTCAATTGTTAGAAAACAGGACCACGGAGCAATAAAATAAAATAAATGCGGAAACAAAACACAAAAGATACACAATACAATAGAGACACAAATTTACGTGGTTCACCCAGTGTGGGCTACGTCCACCAGAGAAATTGCTAGGTCCTTCTTTTATTATTATCCAGCAAATGAAGGGATACAACCTACAACAAAACCCGTTGTAACTTCATTTTCTTTCTCTCACAATATCCTCTCTCAGAATACAATACTCGCCATCATGCATAGCTGCAATACATTTCCCTCATAACAAAGGGTTGCCTTCTAGGGAAAAAAACCCTAACATAATTTCTATCGTTAGATCTGCGACCTTATAATGAACGGTCCAGATTTACAATGAAATTACAATATATATTTACAAGTAAATTTTTCCTTCGGGGGGGATAGCCCCCCCAGACCCCGCAGAGGAGGTAACCCCCCTCTGCACTCCCTCGCGTGGAAGAGTGTACATAATTCTGGGGTGTAAAGTCTTCATGGGTTATAAACATGGTTGAAAGTGAGGACCTCTGAATTGGGAAGATAATCAGACTCCACAACCAACAATCTCCCACTTGGAGACTGATCTCAACAACTCCACCACTGTTGTATATGCTGGACTCTGAAACTTCTTGGACCTAGCAAATTTATCATCTTCATCTTCATTCTTTAAGACCAACTGAAACTGAGCAGGTACCCATTTTCTCTCTGGTTACTCACTTTGTTAACATGTCTGCAAGATTCTAGATAGTGTGTATATTTTCCAACTTCAAATTTCCATCTTCCAAGGTGGATAATATGAAGTGGTACTTCAATTGTATATGCTTAGTCTTCGAATGGAAGGCTGAGTTCTTTGCAATATGAATTGCACTCTCACTGTCATAGTACAACCTTCTATTCTCCTGCTTCTTTTCCAATTCCTCCATAAACCTTTGTAACCAAATCATCTCTTTACTAGCCTCTGTAGAAGCAACATACTCTGCCTCTGTTGTTGAAACTGCAACAACCTTTTGTAGTTTCAAAATCCAACTTACTGTTGTTCCAACTATAGTAAAAACATACACTATGGTGCTCCTCTTGTTGTCTTTATCACCTGCCATATCTGAATCAACATATCCCTGTAGAAAAGTGTTTGAACCTCCAAAACATAATGCATGAGTAGCAGTACCTCTCAAATACCTGAGAATGCACTTTACTTCCTCCCAATGTTCTTTACTTGGATTGTTCATATACCTGCTCACAACTCCCACTGCATGTGCAATATATGGTCTTGTGCAAACCATTGCATACATCAAGATGCCAACTGCTGATGAATAAGGGACCCTGGACATGTATTTTATCTCCTCTTGTGTCTTGGGAAACATTTCCTTAGTTAATTTGAAATGACTGGCCAAATGTGTACTAACTGGTATTGCATTCTACATTATAAACCTCTCCAACACCTTCTCAATGTACACACCCTGAGACAATGTCAATTTGTGGTTTTTTTTGTCTCTTGTTATTCTCATGCCAAGGATTTTCTTTGTAGCACCCAAATCCTTCATCGCAAATGAATTGGCTAATTTCTTATTGAGTACATTTATATCCTGCATATTAGACCCTGAAACAATCATGTCATCTACATACAATAGCAAGATAATATAGCTTCCATTTTCTAGCCTTTTAAAATAAACACAGTGATCAGAATGACATCTACTATAACCTTGTTCTGTCATAAACCTGTCAAACTTTAAATACCACAACCTTGGAGCTTGATTTAGGCCATACAATCTCTTCTTCAACCTGCATACCAAATTCTCTGTCCCTTTTACCTCATACCCCTGTGGCTACTACATATAAATCTCTTCCTCCAAATCCCCATGGAGAAAAGTTGTTTTTACATCTAACTGTTCAATATGCAAATCTTCTACTGCCACAAGACATAAAATAGTCCTAATTGAAGTCATTTTAACAACAGGAGAAAATATTTCATCAAAATCTATACCTTTCTTTTGTGCAGACCCCTTTACAACAAGTCTATCCTTGTACCACTTTTCTCCTCCATCTTCTTCCTTCAACTTGTAAACCCATTTATTCTGCAATTCTCTTTTTCCCACAGGAAACTGAACCAAGTCCCAGGTCTGGTTATTTGCAAAGGAATCCATTTCCTCTTTCATGCCTTTCTCCCACTTATTTTTGGTGTCTACCTGCATTGCCTCTTCATAACATTTTGTTTCATCAGAATTAGTCAACAATAAATAATACAATAAAGGAGAGTATATTTCAAGGGGTATACTTAACATGGTAGATCTTCTAACAACACTTTTAGGTGTTTGAGGTACCTGCTGCTCCTGTTGTTGTACATTTTGATTTTTAGGTTCCTTTGGAATTTTGTTTTCAGTGATCTCATCAAGAACTGTGTATTCTTCTTTTTCTTCTTTCTGTTTCTTTCCCTGCAACTGATCTTTTTACATGACCTACCCATTGAATATGACATCTCTACTCCTAATGATTTTTTTATTTTTATAATCTAATAATTGATAACCAAAATCATTAACACCGTATCTAATAAAGGTACACTTCTTGGATTTAGACTCAATATTTGTTCTATTTTCTTTTTCAATATGGACAAATGCTTCACAACCGAATGTTTTCAAAAAAGAATAGTTTACCTTTTTTCCTATCCATTCCTCCTCTGGAATTCTACCATCCAAAGAGCTTGAAGGTCCTCTATTTATTAAGTAAACAACAATATCTATAACATCTGCCCAGAACTGTAAGGGAAAACTGGCATGCAATCTCATACTCCTTGCATGCTCCATGATTGTCCTGTTCATCCTTTCTGACACACCATTTTCTTGTGGTGTTCTTGGAATGGTCTTCTCTCTACGAATCCCATGGTATGAGCAATAATCATCAAACTCCTTGTTTCAATATTCACCTCCATTATCTGATCTGAGACACTTCAAACTTTTTCCTGTCTCATTCTCAACTAAAGCTTTCCATTTCTTAAAAGTATCAAAAACATCAGATTTTGTCAAATGCAATAAACCCAAGTTTTTCTAGTTGCATCATCAATAAAAGTAACATAATAACGAAATCCACCAAGAGATGATACCTGAGCTAGTCCCCATACATCTATATGCAAAAGCTATAACCTTTCATTCTTATTTTCTTTTTCGACTCTAAGAAATCTGACTCTCTTATGTTTTCCATAAACACAATGCTCATAGAAGTCCAAATCAATTTGTTTAAGATCTGGAAACAAATTTATTTTGTGAAGTATCTACATACCATTCTCACTCATGTTTCCCAGCCTATGATGCCACAATGTTGTATCCACTCCTATAGAAGCTAAAGAGATAGAAGAGTCAGTATTACCAGTACATAAATACATTGTGCCTACCTTCTCTCCTTTTTCTATCACCAATGATCCTTTGATGACCTTCCACGTCTTATCTTTAAATATGGATACACAACCTTCACTTGCCAACTACCCTGTTGAAATTAGATTTTTCCTTAAATCTGGGACATGTCTTACCTCTTTCAACAACCATTGGTTTCCATTGTGTTTCTTTATTTTTACCTTTCCCATTCCAACAATTTTGCATGGTGTATCATCACCCAAATGAACCTGTCCAAAATAACCTTGAACATAATCTAGAAAATGTTTCATATGGGGTGTGGCATGAAATGAAGCCCCTAAGTCTACTACCCAAGACTCAAAAATATTATCTATAGAAAGAATCAAATCATCTTGTAACACATCACCTGCTACATTTGCTTCTTGATTTCTCTCTTGTTGTCCATCTCTTTGTTTCTTTGGAGCTCTACAGTCTTTCTTCCCACAATTCCAACACTCTATCTTTCCAAGTCTGGATTTGGATCTGCCCTTTCTAGAATTCTCGCGGTTCCTTGATCCCTTTCCTTTATCTGTTTGTCTTCCCTTATTCTCCATGTTCAACGCATTACCTGATGTCTCACATGTGCTTTTCCATCACATTTCCTCACTAAGGATAACACCAACAACATCATCAAATTTTAAAGTATTTGAACCAAAGACATAGTTACTTACATACATGACCAAGTCATTCTAGCTTTCTGGCAATGAGCACAAGATTAGAAGAGCCCTAACCTCATCATCAAAGTCCACTTTTACATAACTTAGTTGATTAGTAATCGTATTAAATTCATTTAAATGATCTGCAAAAGACCCACCTTCTAACATCTTCATATTAAATAATCTCTTCATTAGAAATACCTTATTAGACACTGAGGGTTTTTCATACAGTTTAGCCAATGCGTCCATCAGATCCTTCGTTGCCTTTTCTTTTGAAATATTGAAAGCCACTGATGCTTCCAAGCTCAGTTGTATCATTCCTAGAGCCTTTCTATCAAGAATATCCCATTCTTCATCCTTCATGGCCGTCGGCTTCTTTTCTACTCCGCCCAATGGTAGGAATAGATCCCTCTGATACAAATAATCTTCCATCTGCATCTTCCATAACTGGTAGTTTTGGCCATTAAATTTCTTGACCCTAAACTTTCCATCTTCTGACATTGCTCCGACTCGAACTAGGAACCCTCTTTTCCTGCGAGTTACCTTTCACTCTGATACCATTTGTTAGAAAAACAGGATCATGGAGCAATAAAATAAAACAAATGTGAAAAAAAAACACATAAGACACACAATACAATAGAGACACATATTTACATGGTTCACCCCATGTGGGCTACGTCCACCAGAGAAATTTCCAGGTCCTTCCTTTATTATTATCCAACAAATGAAGGGATATAACCTACAACAAAACCCGTTGTAACTTCCTCTTCTTTCTCTCACAGCCTCCTCTCTCAGAATACAATACTTGCCATCATGCATAGCCACAATACATTTCCCTCATAATAGAGGGTTTCCTTCTAGGGAAAAAAACCCTAACATAATTTCTACCATTAGATCTGCGACCTTATAATGAATGGTCCAGATTTACAATGAAATTACAATATACATTTACAAGGCAATTTTTCCTTCGGGGGCTTCGCCCCAAAACCCCCTAGCCAAGGGGATAGCCCCATGGACCCCGCAGAGGGTGTACCCCCCCTCTGCACTCCCCCACGTGGAAGAGTGTACATACTTCTGGGGTGTAAAGTCTTCATGGGGTATAAAAACGGTTGAAAGCAAGGACCTCTGAATCAGGAAGATAATCAGGCTCCACAACCAACATCAATGTCATATTTGTCATGTATGATGGTCCAGTATGTAAATAGGCTCCTCCATGAGATAACCCTCTTCTGACACCTGCAAAGAAATCAAGTCAATAACATGTGATGGATCTGAAATATAATGTCGCAAAATAGACACATGAAAGACATCTTGCATACACCTTAAAGAATCAGGAAAGGCTAGTCAGTAAGCCACATGTGCTTTCCTTTCTACAACCTCAAAAGGCCCCAAAAAAACTATGATAGAGTTTAGCACCATTTCCAAACTTGATTGAACTATTATGCGGTTTTAGCCGCAAGAAAACTTTGTTGCCCACCTCATAACTACGGTCAATGCAATGTGCTTCAACATAACTCTTATGGTGATCACTTATTTAATCATTTTTCTTATAGCTCGCATATTCTCTTCCATTTATTGAATTATGTTTGGTCCCACCAAGACCTTGTCCTCTAGTCGATCTCAACTCAGAGGTGTTTGACACAGTCGTCCATAAAGAAACTCAAAAGGTTCCATCTTTATCGAACTCTGTTAACTGTTGATGTACATGAATTCTGCCAATGGTAAGAATTCTTCCCAACATTTTTTCTGATCCATTACCATTCACAACATATCCTCTAAAATATGATTCCTTCTTTCATTTTTTCCATCCATTTTAGGGTGATATGTTGTGCTAAAATTCAGTTGCGTTCCCAAATCCTCTTGGAATCTAGTCCAAAATCATCCTATAAACACCAATCCTCGATCAGATATGATATTTCTTTGTACATTGTGCAACCTCACAATCTCGCTAAAAACTACTCTAGTTATGTATGGCACCTAATACATCGTACAAAATGGAATAAAGTGTGCACTCTTCATCATAGTGTCAACGACCAAAAAAATAGAGTCATGTCTCATTTCCATCAATGGAAGTCCAACAATAAAATCCATTGAAATGACTTCCCATTTCAATTCAGGAATCGCGCGTGGTTGTAAAAATATTGTTGGGTGTCTATGTTCATCCTTCACTTGTTGGCATTATAGACATATTGCCACATAGTTTACTATATCAATCTTCATTCCCTTCCAAAAGAATAAAGGTTTAATATCTTTTTTCATCTTTGTGACTCTCAGATGAGCCATGTACACTACTCAATGAGCTTCATTCAAAATAACAATTCTCAATTTGTTATTAGGAGGTACATAAATTCTTCTATTATATCTTAGTATTCCATCAAAATCTAATGAACAACCTTCATACCTCGGTACCATCATAGTGTCTCATATGATATTATTCTTAACTTCCGTGTACCATTCGTCATCAATCTGCAATGCTAGAATACATTCTCGAAGATTTGTCTTAAGATGTATTACTGATAATATACATGGTCTCCGAATCAACGAATATGCTACTCTATAACCATTCATTTAATGTAAGTGATTTCAAAAGCATACTCACTAAGTAGTTTTGACCAATGCCTTTGTCACGTGTTCAAGTCACTTTGAGTAAAAATATGTTGTTAACCACTATGATTAATTTTTAGTTCGAATTTTCGTCCAATAAGATAATGTCTCCAAACTTGCAAGGAATAAACAATCACTAGTATCTCCAAATCATGTGTCGCATAATTCACTTCATGCTTTCTTAATTTCCTTGAAATCTAAGTGATCACTCGACTGTCTTGGATAAAAAATCCACGTAAACCTTCCTTGGATGCATCTGTGCATAGAAATAATTCCTTATACATGTCAGTTCAATATTAGTGTTTTCGTTAATAACTCCTTATGTTTATGAAATGCTTCCATGCATTTCTCTGCATATACTATTTTATTTTCTTCTTCTGCAATTATGTGATCGGACTCGCTATGTTTGAAAAACCTCTGACGAAACGTTGATAGTAACCCGCTAAACCTAAAAATATGTACTTCTTGTACATTGGTAGGTTTTGGACATTCCATAATAGCCTCAACCTTCTCTAGTTCCACAACAATACCTTCTCTAGATATAATATGTCCCAAATAATGAATCTTCTTTTGGTAAAATGAACATTTCAACAGTTTCCCGTACAACTTATTTTCTCTCAGACACTGTAAAAATAATCTCAAGTGCTCATAATTATTTTATTTCGTCTAAGAATAAACTAATATGTAGTTGATAAATACGTGTACAAACTTGTCCAAGTATTCATGGAATACCCCATTCATTAAGCTCATGAATATGCCTAGGGCATTCGTCAATCGAAACGGTAAGACAATAAACTCATAGTGTATGAATCTCGTATTAAATGTGGTCTTAGGGATATATTCCTCAATTAGCAACTGATGATATCCTTGTGTTACACATTATTTTGGTCACCCCAATGATCAACTGACAACTTGTGATTAACTCATTTTCATGTTCCCTGAAAATATTAAAAGAGAATTTCCCCATGAGAAAAGTGGTTTCCTTTTCCTCTTTCAAAAACTATAACAAGGAAGGTCGTAGCATCCTATTGTATTCATGGGGTACGATGATGCCTGATTGTTTCTCTCTACACTGAAGCTGGACTGTGACGTTGTCGCAAGATGCCTATGCATAGGGTGCGACAATGCTTAAGCAAAGGAAAAGTCAAAATTTATGAATGTTCTAGAAAGGAATATTCTATAAGATGAGGTGGCCTTCAATCGGTTTGGATCTTACTCGCTTCTCCGATTTAGTGGGATAATCCTAATCCCCTCATCTATCTCTCTTTCACCCTATATAAAGAGGGATCATCTCTTATGGAAAAGGATAAGTTTTGCAAGGTCTTGCATGTGCATGAAGAGTTCTACTACATATTATACTTGAGATCTTTTCTTTAGTTCTCTAAGTCAGATTGTGGATCTTCTTCATCAAAGGCATTGAATAAAAGGTGTGTGTATTGGAGAAAAGATCCATTGAAAGGGACCTTGCAACATCAAGCCATGGGTTGTATTCTCCACATTTCATTTAATATAATGCAACAATATATTTCTTCCCTATAAAGGTGTCTTAACGTTTATTGTATAACTCATTGATCTTATACATAGAATTCATTGGAACATATATATCTTTGTTCTCTCTCTCTTTCTTGGTTTTTTCTTCTTAAACAGGTTCACCATCCAACAAACTGAAAGAAGGAGCTACAAGGAAGAAACTAGAGAGGATCAAATGTCATTTAAAAGGATTGTCACGTGTACCTCTCTAAACTAGTTTATATGACAATGAAGTCTAAGGTGAAATTTGTATTTTGTCTTGTTTTGTTCCACCTTCCTGTGGAAGTTAGGGAGATCAGTTTCTGTTCGCAATTACCGATTAGTCCGATAAAAAAATTGGTGACCATACTGGGGAAGCGACCTTTTTTGGATTTTTTCCTCCTATTTTCTTTTAGCCTGCCTTCTTTTGGTTAATTTAATTCTCTGAGTCTGTGGGTGATCCATCTTGACTCCCTGGGTCTGAAGATTCATTGAGAATTTTTTTCTTTCTTCCCATTTTTCTTTATTTTCAAAGATCGTCGCACTGTGTCCTATTCTCAGCCTGCGACAATCCTCTGTCGTCGCACTCTACCGGTGCAGACCAGTGCGACGATGTCACATTGTACCTTATTGACAGCCTATGACTATATTATCTCATCGCACTATACTCCTCTACAGCCTGCGATGATTCCTATAGGAATTGTTGGGTGATAGCCATTTTTCTTTTCTCTACCCAATTTTATCTTTACTACCTGGGATGAACTTTTGAAACTAGTGAATGGTTGATTTATAATTGTTAAGCCTGCATTTGATTGATTTTCATAAATTGAAAGTCTTCTTTATAAGCTTTGCAATTTTTTCTTTTGATTTCTTGTCACAAGGGTATAATCTCAAGATTTTTGTCCTGAGTGCTTGTTTGATAAAGGGGTCCTTGATTTATTTTGAGTTTTGGATTGTTTTTACTTTCTGGATTGTTAATTGATTACGAGACAAAATTTTTTTTATAGGTTTTCTTATTGTTTCATTTTTTGCTTACATTGTGAGTTTGATTTGGGAATAGTGTTGAGAATGTGTTTCCCTTTTGAGTAAGAAACAACCTTTAAAATACATCGTAATTTTAAAATCTATTAGCAACTTGTATTTTCTAGAACTTTTCTACACCAACATTAGCTAGGATAGTGCTTTGGAATAGGTTGTAAGGCACACTCTCCAAAGAATCAAAACACACAATAGTATCTTGTGATAGGGAGAGTTCAAATCCACTTGCTACATTTTTTCTTGGGAAGCCCTTCTAACACAAGGGTCAATCACAAGGTCGCATTAGGGCCAACATATTTACTCATCCTTCTTTGTTGGTCTTAGTGTAGAGATTGTGCGTATTATTGGGGGTCACTTGAGAAGAAAATCTTGTGGGGACCTTATTGAGTTGATTTCGGCCTTAGATACCCTGCCTTTGCACGTGGATTGGACTATCGATTGTTTACCTAGGCATCATTGTCATAATTGGTACCCTTAGTGGCCTATCTCTTTAGAGTCTTTAAATGAGGTGAATGTGGAGGGGAAATTATTCATGGTACCTGGAATCGACGTTGGCCAAACTCACTCGGGATCCTTGAAGGGTATACCCATGATTATGTGTGGGAGTTTGCACCAGGGTGTCAGCCTATTAAGAAGGTCATCAACGTAACTTTTCCACCTGCTTTATCCTAGCCCCTTCTTGTCTTTATTTCTCAACGTTGAATTTCATCACCAACTAGTGACTTTGAAATAAGAAGGTTTATTTGACTGTTTGATATATAGATTTTATTAGTGAGTGTTATTTGTTTCTCTAGTTGGTCATAGATTTATTTCATTCTTTATTTGGTGCGGCCAACATCGACCCTCGTCGTTCACGTAGGATGCAAGGGTTACCTCCTGAAGATCCGAAAGAATACACTCCTTTTCTTCCTAAATCACTGTAGGGTTCTCCTGAAGGAGAAATCAATAACGGTGTAGCCTCTGAGATTGGAAGTTCTACTCCATTGGAGGAATCAATACTTCCTGTAAATCCATTATTGAGTGTTGTACGAGATCCACTTTTTCTCTGGATAAATTCATTGGGAGATGTTGCTGTTGAATATTATACTAGAATACCTATTGGACCTCACGCAAAGTCTAGTGTAGACGATCCACTTTTTTAGAGTGATTCGTTTAGAACTTCGGTTCATACTGCTAGAATTATTAACCCTAGCTTTGTCCATGTTCGTTCTCTTTGGAGGACCTCTTTGGGACACAATATTTTTGATAAACTAGGAATGAGTCCTAATGAACCCATGGCATCACATACACCTGTGACATCCACTACCTATATAGTACCTTTATATCATTTTACTGGAATGACCAGTAATGTTGTCACAGTTTCAGACCAATTGTTGGTTGGTTCTCACACAATTCTTCCTCTCCAGCTCGCTAACTCTACCATGGTCCCACAAGCTTTGCATGTCTCTACCGGAAATGCAGTAATAACTCAAGCTCCTATTGGAACACCAGTTCCTCTTATATCAAATCTGTCACTTCCTCCTGGGTATAACACTTTGAATACTTCCATTTCTAATCCTGCCCAGATTCCATCTAGAGGGTCTAATATTTTTGTTCCTCTTAGGTGTTAGGACCACATATTGTACCCTTTTTGCCCATACTTTTTGCTATTATTTTACCCTTCATCACCTGCATTTTGACTTATGCTATCATTTCATCTGATCATTCCAAGGTATACAACGTCCTTTCTCATTACTTTATGCTTAAT
>ML787819.1:406246-420689 GCA_009831015.1 Picea engelmannii | reverse complement strand
ACTACAACACTAAGTGCTTTTGGAATTGAGCATATATAGTGCGCAGCTATCTTTGAAACAAAAGACTTCCCTGGGTTGATAATTTATGTTTCACTTGGTTGTTTGAAATTAATTAAGCAATTATAGTGACCAACATTAGGTATAATGTTGCTAGTAATTTCATTCCTACAGCTACGCAAGTTCTCTCCAGGGGACCAAGTATTCCTCCTCCACCTTAACCTGGAGGATCTAATCGTCCTATAACTAGAATCTCCAATAAAGTTGGAGGAACAAGTCATTTTGTCACTTCTGGTTTTCAAATTCATGTTGGAGGTCAACCTCTAGTTGGGGGGAAACCTCAAGTTAGGGGGAAACCTCAAGTTGGAAGCCATAACCTAGTGTATGCACAAAATATATCTGGATTACAATCTCAACCTTGGAATTTTCATTTCCAAGGTAATCAACGATTGCCCGAGGGGGAAAATATTCAGGTTAATTCTTTCATAACCCCTAATCTAGGGAAAACATATCCAGGATATATGAATCCAACTTTGGGTCAAAAGTTTCAGTCTAATGATCCTTTCCAAGGAATCTTACCTAATCAATCAACTTGTGTTGGCTATTCGACTCAAAATCCTCCACCATCGAATTCGTCAGGACTCTCTAACTATCTACATAATGATTATGGTCCTACTGGTATATCTACAGGACTACCCCCTCAAAACTACGAATTTCCTCAAGTGAACAGACAATTGTCGTTTCTTGCTACTTTGGATTTATCGAATTTATCTAGTATTTTGAATGATCCTATTTTGCATTCTCCTTATTGGCTCATCATACCTGCCAAATTTCCATCAGACATTCCTAAGTTTAACGGCTGATCAAGAGAAGACCCAAATAATCATGTCATGACATTCCATATTTGGTGTTCATCCAACTCCTTGATGGATGACTCTATAAGATTATGTCTTTTCCAATGAACTCTTACGGGTTCGGCAGCCAAATTGTATATTGAATTACCATGAGGATTCTTCAATGAATTCAAAACCTTAGTTATTGAAGGATCATATATTGTCATTGAGAGGGGGGGTTGAATCAGTGACACAATAATTTTAATAATTTTCTTTTCTTAATGCAAACAAAATTTTAACACAATATTTTATCGTGGAACCCAATTGGGAGAACCACAAACACTTTTCTATTAACTGCAAAAAAAAAAATTTACATGTTACATAGAAGGAAGATGTTCTTCCTCTTAGATCAACACCAACTAATCAGGATGCACCCACACCCTTGTTCACTAGCACCAACTGGTCGGAGGGTTCAACACCCTGTTTAGTCAGCTACAACTAACAAGGAAGCACTAACTCCCCTGCAGGCACCAACCTGCCCTTGCACCACCCAACCACCATTATTTTCTGAATCTAGAAACTTTTTGTATTATGTCTTCAATGCATCTCTCTCCCTGCTTTTGTTATTTAATATCTTCTAAATTAGACTGTATAGACACATTCTTCTCATCACTCTTTCTCCTTTATATAATGATGCAGGAGCATCTACAACTCATCAAGCGAGCCAGCATGGAGCGAAAAACTGCTGGACAACGCCAACGCATATTACTTTTGAAATATTTTGGAAAGTTGTTGCACCGCCATTTAAATAAAGGCATTCATAAGAAGCGCACTTATACATTGTAACGGACCTTGAGCGGATAAGCTCTCGTCCTTAGGTAGCTGAGACATTTATTAGATTTAATGCAGGTAGATAAAACAATTAAGTCTAGATTAGACAGTTTTACTTTCGTGAGGGCAAACGAAATATAGGCACCCTCCTTTGTATTATTGTAGAATAAGCATAAGCATAAGCATTAGCATTTGCCTTCATATGAGAAATAGGAGCAAGAAGTGAGCAAGCAGAGAACTTGTGGAGAACACCCATGTACAGATTGAATTAATAGAAGGAAGACTTTGGTTCAATTCCATGGCTGTGATTATTCTCTGTGTATTGTTGATATTATGTTGTTGCATTTTCGCTTCTTGTTTTGCCTATCTTCTATATGCTGCGTATATGATTTCATGGCAGGTTCGAAATCTGAGGGAATGAGGAAGTGAGTTTCCATTGTTTCTCTATTTGAGCCAGGAGATTCCTGCATAGAGTGCAGTTGAATTCATCCGTATAGAGTGCGTTGATGAGGCTCAGCAGTTTAACTCTCATTCCTATTCACCCAGAAGTTGTTTTGGGTAGATAGAGCCGTGTAGGGTGTGCACAGGCTAGAGGAGGTCTCAGAGTTGTGATTCTGAGCTAAGGCATTGACAGACTGTTGCTGCGGGAGTGCGCAAGGTAGAGAAGAATTCAACACTTAGCGTGTTTGAAGTAAGGCTGCAAGGAGTGCGTGCCGGGAGTTTCCAGAAGAAGCTCAGAAGTTGTGAAAGCTCAAGAGAGATAGGCCTTCGAAGTAGTCGAAGAGCAGTGGCAAGAATATCCGTGGAACAGGTCACAGGGAGAAGCGAGTAGGATGGCGGACGGGTCCCGTGGAGAGACGTTCCTTATTCCAGATTTGAGTAAGGAGGAAAAGTGGACGTGAAGTCTACAGTGTAGATGGAAGAAGGTTCAAAGCTCAGATTGGAGAGAAACCGTCAACCGAAACCATGAGGAGCGTGACTCGATTCGTGGATTGGACGCATCGAAAGTTCGTGAGGTGATCTTGGGACATCGGGTCTCGGGAGTTGAAGGGTCGAGAGATTGGTATCGCGAGTGATGAGGAAGCGAGAAGACGAGATAGTGCGTTTGTCGGCATCTCGGTGTTTCGTATCTTCGGGAGTTGGGACCCCGAAGGTATAGTGACGCGAGTTGCGATAGCACGAGGTCCCGATACGCCGAAGGAAGGTCAACGTTGACCAGAGACATCGGGTCTCAGGGATCCGAGGGTCAAGTATTCAGAGTTGAACTCACGAAGTCGCGAGGGCCGATCCTCCGATAACCAAGGAAGGGAGGATCGCGCGGGTGAAGAGTCACTGTGGGTACGAAGGATTCCCGCGAGGGGATCAGGAGAACCTTTGCGTTCTTCGGGCCAAGGGAAGAGAAGGTCCTGGTGGGAGCGATCGTCCTCCGTAGAGTGGGAAGGGAAGCTCATCAAGTGGTATCAGAGCGGGAGTATCTTTTCTTTCTGTAGCAGAGACAGAGATTCACATTATGCCACCCAGAAGAGAAAGGCAGTCACCTGATCGTGAGGACAGGGGTGCCCGAAGAAGGGGTAGGCCGGCAGGAAATCCAGAGATGGAACGCCAGATACGAGATCTCAGGGCGAGACTCGAAGAAATGGAAACAACTCAGCGACGCGGAGTCGGCGCTGTAGAGTTCAGTGATTCCGAAGTGGAAGAGGAAGCTGGACACGAAGCAGAAGAGGTCACAGCAGAGGATTCCTCGACAGAGAGGTTGATCAGAGCCATTTCCAGAATGAGCTCAAAGACCAAGATGGACATTCCCGTCTATGAGGTAAGTCTAAATGCCGAGGAGTTGCTGGATTGGATCCAAGCACTCAACACCTACTTCGATTATGAGGATATCGAAGAGGACAAGAAGATAAGGCATGCTGTTACAAAGTTGAAAGGACATGCAGCCTTATGGTGGGATGAGTTGCAGGCTGACAGGCGCTGCAAAGGAAAACAGAATATCAAGAGCTGGGATCGAATGATCGCTAAGATGAAAGCGAAGTTCATCCCCAGAGATTACCAGATCACTCTGTTCAGGCGGATGCAAAACCTGAGACAGAAGCTGATGACGGTCAAGGAGTACACCGAGGAGTTCTATAGGCTCAACATCAAAGCTGGTCATCGGGAGAGTGATGATGAAAAGGTGGAAAGATACCTGAATGGTTTGAGGTACGACATTCAGGATGAATTGAGCATGGTTACCATCCGAACAGTAGAGGATGCGTACCATATGGCTCTGAAAACCGAAGAGAAGCTAAGCCGCAAGTAGGGACAGCGAGGGCGAGGCAGGAGTTAGCCCAGAGGCAAGGAAATTGCCCAAGAAAGAACACAGAAGCCCAAGGAGGAATGGCAGAAACCTCAGGGAAAAGTTGAGAGAGGTGGAACCTCACAACAAAGGAAACAATATGCTGAGCCAAGGAGGCAGCAGACGGAGCAGGGTGGMGGATATGCTGACGTCAATACTATTCCTCGTACCCGAGGTAGAGGAAGAGGCCACGGAGGAATTATCACTTGTTTTACATGTGGGAAAGACGGACACAAAGCCGTTGACTGTCTAGACAGGAAAGTGGACRTAAGTGAAGCTCACATCACTGAGGCGCAGAGGCGTGATGCTGAGACAGAAGATGCAGATAGCGGAAGATCGCTTGGATTGCATAAGATTCTTTTGACACCTGAGAAAGAGGTGGACAGCTCAGTGCAGAGGAGCAGACTATTCAGAACGACTTGTACAGCCAAGGACAGAAAATGCAAGGTCATCATTGACAGCGGGAGCACTGACAATCTCGTTTCATCCGAGATGGTGGAAAAGTTGGAGCTGGAAACGACTAAGCACCCGAGTCCATATAAAGTCTCGTGGTTACAAAAAGGACACCGGGTAAGTGTCACTAAACAATGCTTAGTCAAATTCAAAATCAGGAATTATCATGATGAGATTCTATGTGATGTCATTCCCATGGACGTATGCCACATGTTGCTGGGTAGACCATGGAAGTATGACAGGAATGTTGTTCATGATGGAAGGATGAACACCTATACCTTGGAGAAGGATGGGAGGTTACATAAGTTGCTTCCGATAAAAGATAAAGAAGTGAAGCCGAAAGTGAGAAGTACCATACTTCTCATGAGTGGAAAAGAACTTCTCACAGAGATGGAGAAGAATGAAGATCCACAATTCTTCGTTGTTAGGAAGCCAAGAATAGTTCTGACAAGCACAAGAGTGGACGACTTGCCAGATGAGATTCAGGAACTGTTGGGAGAGTTCACTGATATCATCGTGGATGAACTACCTCGTTCATTTCCACCGATGCAGAGTGTGAGTCACCACATTGACCTCATACCCGGAGCAAGTTTGCCAAATAAGGCAACGTACAGATTGACACCTCAGGAGAATTAGGAAGTCAAGAGGCAGGTTCAGGATCTGCAGGATAAAGGGCTGGTCAGAGAAAGTCTTAGTCCATGTGTTGTTCCGACAGTACTAAGTCCGAAAAAGGATGGAGGCTAGAGAATGTGTACAGACTCCAGGGCCATAAATAAAATCACCATCAGATACAGATTTCCACTGTCGAGAATGGACGATCTGATGGATTGCCTAAGTGGGGCAAATTACTTTTCGAATATTGATCTCAAGAGCGGATATCACCAGATCCAGATGAGGGAGGGTGATGAATGGAAGACAACATTCAAGACAAATGAGGGTTTGTACGAATGGCTGGTCATGCCGTTTGGCTTGACAAACGCACCAAGCACTTTTATGAGGCTGATGAATGAAGTCCTGCGGGAATTCATTGGCAAATTTGTGGTCGTGTATTTGCATGACATACTGATATTCAGTAAGACCAGGGCGGAGCATTTGCAACATTTAGCCATTGTGATGAGAAGGCTACAATAGGAAAATTTGCTGATCAATTTGAAGAAGTGCTCATTCATGCAGACAGAACTCATTTATTTGGGTTTTGTAATCTCGGTGAATGAATTGAAGATGGATCCTGAGAAGGTAGAAGTGATCAGGAATTGGCCATCGCCGAGGAATGTTTTCGAGGTAAGGAGCTTCCATGGACTGGCTAGTTTATACCGAAAGTTCATTCGAAACTTCAGTGGAATTAGCGCAGCGATGATGGACACGGTGAAGAAGCGGCATAAAATTTTTCAGTGGACAGTCGAGGCTGAAAGAAGCTTCAATCTGTTGAAGCGGAAGATAACAGAGCAACCAATCCTGGTGTTGCCTGATTTCCAGAAAACCTTCCAAGTGAAGTGTGATGCGAGTGGATATGTTGTTGGAGGGGTCTTGAGTCAAGATGACAGACCTGTAGCATATTACAGCGAGAAGCTGGATGATGCCAAGCTGAAATACTCCACGTATGATAAAGAGTTCTATGCCATCATACAGGCATTGAAAAAGTGGAGGCATTATTTGATACCCAAAGAGTTTGTGTTGTATAGTGATAATCATGCATTGTAGTTCGTAAGTCAACAGGAGAAGTTGAACCAAAAGCATGCGAAATGGGTAGAATACATGCAGAATTTCACATTTGTGATCAAGCACATTTCAGGGACTGCTAACAAAGTAGTTGATGCTTTGAGCAGGAAATGTTTATTGCTGCAGGAGTTCAGAGTCAAAACCTTGGGTTTTGAAAATCTGAAAGATATGTATGCAGGTGATGCAGACTTCGGGGAAGCATACGAATCAGTCGAGAATCCAGTTCTCAGGGATCGGACTCCTTGGATAGATTTCATGATCCAGGAAGGATTGTTGTTTAGGGGCAATCAACTGTGCATTCCAGATTGCTCCATGAGGGAGAATTTGGTGAAGGAAAAACACAGCGGGGGACTAGCAGGTCATTTTGGACATGACAAAATGTTCGCCAAGCTGAGCGAATCATATTATTGGTCGGGCATGCGAGCAGATGTTAAGCGCTTTGTTGACAAGTGTCGGATATGTCAACATTCGAAGGGCCGAAAACAGAACACAGGGTTCTATCAGCCATTGCCCATACCTGGGAGGCCATGGGAGGAAATCAGTATGGACTTTGTGTTGGGTTTGTTGAGGACACAACGAGGAGTTGATTCCATCTTCGTGGTGGTAGATAGGTTTTCGAAGATGGCACATTTTATCCCATGTCATAAGACCAGCAATGCGACCCACATCGCGAATGTGTTTTTCAAAGAGATCGTCAGATTGCATGGATTGCCGAGAAGCATAGTCTCGGATCGGGATACCAAGTTCATAGGTCATTTTTGGAGGATGCTATGGAAGAAGCTAGGGACTACTCTGGCTTTTAGTTCGGCATACCATCCGCAGACAGATGGCCAGACGGAAGTAGTCAACAGAAGTCTGGGAGATCTGTTAAGAGGCTTAGTGATGGAACATCACAGCAGTTGGGATCAGATACTACCACAGGCAGAGTTTGCGTACAACGATTCGGTGAATCAGAGTACAGGTAAGAGCCCGTTTCAAATTTTGTATGGGACACAACCGAGAGGAGTTTCTGAGCTCAGGGAGTCAGAACAGGCTGAAACTAGCAGCGCGAGAGCTGAAGAGTTTCCGGAGGCGATGCAGGAACTTCACAGTCAGGTGAAGCAGCGGCTGCAAAAGGCAAATCAGTAATATAAGCGCAGAGCCGATCAGAGAAAGAGGCATCTTCAGTTTGAAGTTGGAGACATGGTTCTGGCGCACTTGCGGAAAGAAAGGTTTCCAAGGGGAACGTATAACAAGCTCAAGATGAAGAAGATTGGGCCGTGCAAAGTCCTGAAGAAGTTCGGGGAGAACGCTTATGAGCTTGAGTTGCCATAAGGCGTCGGGATATCTCTGATTTTTAACGTTTCAGATTTATACCCCTACAGGGCTAATGAAGTAGAAATTGAGACTGAAGAACCAGAAGTCTAGTGGCAGAAGCAGATGTCGATAGCTGAGAAGCCACAGATGGAGTACATACTGGATAAGCGGATAGGCAGGAAGACCAGGCGAAAGCAGTATTTTGAATACCTGGTGAAGTGGAAGAATCACCCAGTGGAGGATGCCAGCTGGAAAACAGAAGAAACAATACAGAAGCATGGGCAGACTGTGCAGGAGATCATGAGCAGGAGCCCATGAAATCTTTCGAGCTGAGGAGTATGATGCAGGAGCATCTATGACTCATCAAGCGAGCCAGCATGGAGCGAAAAACAGCTGGACAGCGCCAACGCATATTACTTTTGAAATATTTTGGAAAGTTGTTGCGCCGCCATTTAAATAAAGGCATTCATAAGAAGCGCACTTATACATTGTAATGGACCTTGAGCGGATAAGCTCTCGTCCTTAGGTAGCTGAGACATTTATTAGATTTAATGCAGGTAGATAAAACAATTAAGTCTAGATTAGACAGTTTTACTTTCGTGAGGGAAAACGGAATATAGGCACCCTCCTTTGTATTATTGTAGAATAAGCATAAGCATAAGCATTAGCATTTGCATTCATATGAGAAATAGGAGCAAGAAGTGAGAAAGCAGAGAACTTGTGGAGAACACCCATGTACAGATTGAATTAATAGAAGGAAGACTTTGGTTCAATTCCATGGCTGTGATTATTCTCTGTGTATTGTTGATATTATGCTGTTGCATTTTCGCTTCTTGTTTTTCCTATCTTCTATATGCTATGTATATGATTTCATGGCAAGTTCGAAATCTGAGGGAATGAGGAAGTGAGTTTCCATTGTTTCTCTGTTTGAGCCAGGAGATTCCTGCATAGAGTGTAGTTGAATTCATCTGTATAGAGTGCGTTGATGAGGCTCAGTAGTTTAACTCTCATTCCTGTTCACCCAAAAGTTGTTTTGGGTAGATAGAGCCGTGCAGGGTGTGCGCAGGCTAGACGAGGTCTCAGAGTTGTGATTCTGAGCTAAGGCATTGATAGACTGCTGCTGCGGGAGTGCGCAAGGTCGAGAAGACTTCAACACTTAGCATGTTTGAAGTAAGGCCGCAAGGAGTGCGTGCCGGGAGTTTCCAGAAGAAGCTCAGAAGCTGTGAAAGCTTAAGAGAGATAGGCCTTCGAAGTAGTCGAAGAGCAGTGGCAAGAATATCCGTGGAACAGGTCGCAGGGAGAAGCGAGTAGGATGGCGGACGGGTCCCGTGGAGAGACGTTCCTTATTCGGGATTTGGGTAAGGAGGAAAAGTGGACGTGAAGTCTACAGTGTAGACGGAAGAAGGTTCAAAGCTCAGATTGGAGAGAAACCGTCAACCGAAACCATGAGGAGCGTGACTCGATTCGTGGATTGGACGCATCAGAAGTTCGTGAGGTGATCTCGGGACATCGGGTCTCGGGAGTTGAAGGGTCGAGAGATTGGTCTCGCGAGTGACGAGGAAGCGAGAAGATGAGATAGTGTGTTTGTCGGCATCTCGGTGTTTCGGATCTTCGGGAGTTGGGACCCCGAAGGTATAGTGACGCGAGTCGCGATAGCACGAGGTCCCGATACGGCGAAGGAAGGTCAACGTTGACCAGAGACATTGGGTCTCGGGGATCCGAGGGTCAAGTATTCAGAGTTGAACTCGCGAAGTCGCAAGGGCCGATCCTCCGATAACCAAGGAAGGGAGGATCGCGCGGGTGAAGAGTCACTGTGGGTACGAAGGATTCCCGCGAGGGGATCAGGAGAACCTTTTCATTCTTCGGGCCGAGGGAAGAGAAGGTCCTGGTGGGAGTGATCGTCTTCCGTAGAGCGGGAAGGGCAGCTCATCATATAATCTTCAAAATGACATGAGTTATAACGCATTGTGTCCTTTTCTTTGGACCATCACACCTCTTCATTTAACTTAACCATAATCACTACAACTATTGCAAAAATTGAGTTCTACTGAGGTGCTTCCTTCAAACCATTAGATATGGTCGACAACACAAAACCACAGGATTATAGACTTAAGTGATGTATAATTGTTTTCATTTAATTCTCTTATTCTATATGACCATAGGCGGTGACCAGGCGCTAGGACCAGCGAGTACTTGATCACATATTAGAATCAAGGGCCACATTTTAATCTCCCGATTAGATGGATGGTTCTCATTTACTTCAGGACTTCGAGGGTTTAGAGAATTGTTGCTCCATTTTCCTCTGGAGTGATCACCTGCTGAATAAGTCATAAAACAGTGTATATCGCTTGTTGTCGGTTAAGACTTACACTTACACTATCCTTACACTATAATTTATCAATGGTCGAGAACGCTCCCAAAGTGTTCTTAAGATCATACGACTCATGTACACTTCAGAACTTCGGCCTTCGATACTTTGGGACATATGGCATTTGCTGGTGGTGAAACTCCCGAAGTGATATAACTTGTTGACATCACTTGTTGACATGGCATGGGCCAATTTCATCTTGACACTTCTCGTCATATGATTACGCCATGTGTCCTTGTTGACGTCATTTTTTATGACATGGGCTCTCAATGTGAGTGCTACGTGTTTTAACCTCATGACTTCAAAACTTCAGCCTTCAGGTGATTTTACATGTTCTCAACTCCATTTCATCGAAGTGATCAACGTCGAAGTTGATCATCATCCTGATCCAACAGTCATCATGTATTGTCCAAATCTAATGGTCCTTATTCATTTTGGCCTTCAGGACTTTGGGTAATTCGATTTCTCCACTTCCCAATTCTCCCGAAGTGAGATTCACCGAAGTTTAAAAATCGAGTAAATTGACTTGATCTGTAAAGTCCTCCTCGTTACGACAACTGCTCTAAGAACAGGTGCAAAAAAAAAAAATTAATTTTTTTTTTGTTTAAGGTGTGTGCGCGCGTGTAGAAGTAACAAACACACTTGACTCTACGTTGCCACCCGACAACCAACAAGACGCAACCACGATGTTCAACACAAGAAGACGGAAGGCACACAATGAGTAACTGCAACAATATACGACCAAAGGCATAAGGCGCACAACACAAACATTAAGACATACTGGGGGTGCATAGTACGAACACAAAGGCAAGAATCCATGGTGCTAGGCTTACTATTTCTGCACAGGAAAGCAGGGCGTTTAGTCTTATGTCTTCTCGAAATAAGATTAGATAGGCTCCTGGCCAACTTCTCAGGCAGAAACTAGTAACCCAACCTAGAACAAGACGCAAGCAAGATGAACACGACAATACGATCTCGACATATTACCGTGACAACAACAATAAACGCCCCTAGACATAAGGCGTACAACTAGCAGCTGTAAGCAGAAAATGACACCAGGTGTTAAGTACAGTACAGTCACAGAAGGAAGAATCCATTAGTAGAGTTTACTATTTCTGCACAGAAAAACAGGGCTTTTAGTCTTATGTCTTCTCGGAAGAAGATTAGACAAGCTCCTGGCCGACTGCTCAGGCAGAAACTAGTAATCTCTGTCAGGTGTGTCACAAGAGTGGAAACCCTGCCTTTAAAGGGCCCGAGACTCTTGATACGGCACTGGATTCCCTACATAGAAAAATCACACACACAGACATGTCTCCTAAAGCTACCACGGGGTGACTATATCCCGCCCGACTCAAGCAGACCAGGCAAAAGAACGATCTCGTCCAAGTACAACAACAACTCAAGACCACCACTAACTCTACGGACGCGCAAGTCCGAAGGACTCCGACAATGACCAATCAAGTTAAGAAAAGGTAGTTCCCACGACTCAAGGCATTTAATACTGGCCCCCTGCTCCATTGAACTCCATTAGTAGACGAGATACCCAACCCAACCGTTTAAGAAGGTAAATTTAAGTAATTGCAGAATCCCCCATTACAATCTTAGTAAATCAAGGGACTTGGTTCTAGGACCTTATTTTTATAACCATCAGTAATCAAGTTTTAATCGTATTAAGATAAGTCCACCACGCCATTATTTTTCATAAAGTACCTAACACTAAATTTTGCACCTTAATCTATAATGACATATATTACCCTTACACTAAGGTCAATATAGAAGGATAACCTCCTCATTATAATCAACGTCATAAATAAACTAACCATGTGGCATCATGGTTAAAAACTGTCCATATATAAATTTGACCATAATTAAAGTGTCCATGTAAAGGTGTCGACTTTTAGAAGACAATGTATAAAATAGCGATATGTTTCTTTATAAATGACAAGCTTAAAAGACAATACTCATTGTCGAAACCTCAAGTTACAATTAACGTCAATTAAGATAACAATGGGACATCATGGTTAGAAACTGTCCATATCTAGAGATGACCATAACTAAAAGTCATATTAAAAGCATCAAAAGTTTAGGAAGACAATATATGTAAACCGTTAGAAACTGTCCATAAATAAATATATAAAATGTTAGAAACTTTTACATATGATCCTTCCTTGCCTTCCAATCTATTACCACACCTTACAAAATATTACTAATGCGATTTAACATGGTAATTGGCATTCGATTTTAAAAATATTAACATTGCTGTCATCCATTAACATTCAATTTAATCACATAATAATAATGCAAATTAGACAGCATCATTATCATTGCAATTTAAACAAATATTTATCTTGCGAATTAAACAAATGTTAAAACTGCGATTTAACAGATTTAAATTGCATTTCATATTCACCATTAACATTTCAAACTAACCTATAATAATATAAAGCATGCTAGTTGTATCAATGGACTGGGAGTTCATTGATTTTAATGACTGGAATAAAAAGACAACATTATGTGCATGTAACCTCAATGAATGACATCTATCTAGAATGAATGAAAGCCTGTTTAAGTAAGGCGTTATGTAGCTACTTAATTATCTCCAGACATTATAATTGAACTGTCCATAAAGAAGCAGATACGCTACCCTAACATATTATAACCAGGGTAGTTGACTCATTGAAGTCATAGCTCATAAGCGAAGGATAAGTTTTCAATAAATTAATTTCAATAACACAGGGATCTATTGATTAAGTCACGGTTCAGTATTTTAGGTGCAATTAAATTCTGTCCCGAGAGATGGACGCACAGGTGAGAAGGACATATGTCCAAGCAGCTAAACGCAGCTCGTTCAATGCTCAACACATACAATACATGCTATTTAAAAAACGCCTAGATAACCAGCAAACGCAAATCGTTTACACGCCCAATACATGCAATGAAGGCCATTTAAAAATAACGCCCAGGTATTAAGTGCCCACACTGTAATAAAAAGGGATGCCCAAGACGAAATGTCATCCATGCACCACGAGATGACAGTGTTTTTTTTTTTTTTAAGGACTGACAGTAAATGGTACTCGAAAGACGGAAGGTTTATAAACAATTTGACAGAGATCTGTATGAAACGCAAGCCCACTAACGCAACGCCCACAGTAATTCGAAAAAAACACGCCCACAGTGAATCAAGAAAATGCCCCCAGTGAATCGAACCCCCAGAAACATGAGTTAGCCCACAAAAATTATAAAAGAACGCCCCTGTATAAAAGAGAAAATCCCCAAAAAACAAAATTGCTCACTGTATAAAAAAAACGCCCAATGGAAGAATCGCTCAATGTGTAAAATAAAAACGCCCAATATCAGATTTGCTCACGATATATAATAAAAACGCCCACAACATATAACAAAACGCCCAATGTAAGAATTGCTCACTGTGTGAAATAAAAACGCCCAAAATCCAAAGAAAACGCCTCTGTACAATCAATTTGCCCACAAAAACGCCACTGTACAAGTTGCAGTGCCATTGTAATGACATTTTCCCATGCAAATAACACAAATGCCGATAAACCTTGTAAAACACCCACAATAAATCTTTTTCCCCAAACGTGTTCTATCATCATCAACAGCACGAGATAAAAAATCGAAAATTCCAGAAACCCAATTCATTAACGATTTAACCCAACAAAAATTTCAGAACTACGACGCAGTAACCATTCCAAATGAAATTGTCGAACGAGTGTTTCAGCATGACAATACACAGTGAAATTTGTCGAAGGGGATGGAGAAGAAAAGATAAATTCAAGGCTGGAGGATTACTCAAGGTGACACAGTAAAATTTTGCAGCAACATTAAAAACGCAACAATCCGCTGGATGTAAGCAATGAAAGAACGACCATTTAGCCCAACGATAACCAGCATCGATTGAAATTAAACATTCATCCATCTAGATTTCCATTACATAAGCAGATCTAATCATAACCTAATGCATTTTACTCTACTAAATGATGCGCGTACCTTTTTCTTTGCGACCGCCTCGATTGATGTCCCGTGCTCCCTGCCGCTCCTGCTTGCCGACCGTAGAAAGCTCACCGGTACCTCCCAGCCAATCGCTAGGGGTACTTTGCTTCCCCCTTAGCCCCTCGAGCCGCAAAGGGGCCACACCAGATCCAGAGATAAGACTAGCTTCTCAGCTCACCTTCAAGGCTGAGCTACCACTCCAACACAGCTGAGAAATTCCCAACTCCTCACAAGCAATCCGTCAAGCCACAATCCGACAGCGTAACGTTACGCTAACCGTTCATCCCTTCTTCCTTCTTCTCCCCTTCTTTTATAGAAATTTGAGACTCACCTACTTTCCTAAATCATTATTAATATAATTTTTAATGACAATCCTCTAACAATTCTGTGTCGTCCAAGTGTCACTCATCCCCCACATTTCTCCAAAATTTAATTTCTTTTTAATAATTAAAAGACTCATTTCCCTCACCCCCCTTTAGTCGCTCCTAAAATTACTCCTAGGATTCCTAGATCCCCTCTCATGCTTTTAATAACTTTCCTAAAATGAAGTTGCCAAGATTTAGTTCATTTTAGTAACTCCTTAATTGTTGATTCCTTTTT
>ML787819.1:381573-406228 GCA_009831015.1 Picea engelmannii | reverse complement strand
CCTACTTTCCATTATTAAGTTTCCTTTATTACAAGTTTCCTTATTTCTATTATTTATTTCTCTCTTTTTATTTTTAAACCCACAAAGATAAATGCATTTATTAATCTTTTCATTGTATTTCTAAAATCCTAACTTTTATACTCCCACACTTTAATAATTTTAATTCTTCTTTATAATTTAAAAGTCATGGCTTCACTTGATTTATCTCCCTCATTACTTTACCCCCCTTTAATTTAAGAAGACTCTAACCAACACTTAGGAGGGTTTTATTTTACGCCCTTATGTTTATTTATTTATTTTGTAGGATCTTTTCTTAGGGCTTATCAAAATTTTATCTTAGAGATGTTTTAAATTTAGATTTAGATTTGAACTGGGCGACAATTAATTAGGGGGGTCGTTTGAGAATTTCTTCAGGCGTTAAGGTCTTTAGGGTCATCTAGGTTTGTCTCAGCATCACCCCCAATGCGACGTGCCCTTCAAGACGCACTACGTGCTCCAAGGGTTCCACTCGCCTTGTTTCTTTCTGTTGCGTGACGTGCCCTTCAGGATGCACCACATGCTCCAAGGGTGCCACTCGCCAACTTGTGTTTCTTTTGCGTGACGTGCCCTTCAGGATGCACCACGTGCTCCAAGGGTGCCACTCGCTGACTTGACTGATTGGTAGACATCTATAACCCCTGGAATCAACACTCCACCAGGTGAACTTGTGGGAGACTAAGGGCTCTATGTAATAAGGCCCCCGCCTTATTGCGTGCCCCTTAGAATCATCGTGAGCGACTGTCACAGTCTGCCCTCACGGCATCGTGGATCCTCTCAAACTAGGTAATCGTTAACCTACAGTTCGAGCCACGGCGGGAGCGCTAGTAGGCTGTGGCAGGGCTACTGTCCACACCTCTCCCTCAACCTCTCTGGAACTCGTGTGTGGCCCCTTTACTCCATATGTGAGTCTGGTCGACAAGCTATCGTCAGCCTACGTCATCAACCATCATGTCATAACATGTCAACAACATATCATAAAATCAATATCATATCATCAAAACAAAGCAATATCACCGTAAATGAATCAAACCAAATAGCCCACTCCCTGACTCAATCCGGAGTCCAAGGGGGTTCCACCGATGCCTCTGCATCCTCAAGGTCCGAAACCATGCACACTCAATGAAACTGAGTCAGCAGCACCTGTCTACATCAAGTAGTAAAACATCATGTCGTCTATCAGAACGCATCATAATCAAGCATAAATGTATTAATATCAGAAAGGTCTAGATCACTTGCGAGCAAGTGTCCTCAAAGAATAAGTTTTGTAAGAGCGCCAGAGCGGGATGTTACATACACCTCCTCTTGGTCTAAACTTCATCCCGAAGTTTCTCAGTATAAATGCCGAAATAAATGTACCACAATATCCTAAGTACCATAGTATCATAAGTCTATCTATCAAACAAAAACAGAAACTGCTAGCGCATATCATATGCGTCCTCCCAGGTCGCCGAGTGCGGACTATAATTGTCCCACGGGACCTTGACCTGATCTACCGTTCGACGTCGTAACTATCGAACGCGATGATCTAAAATGCGGACTGGCTCAGTCGTGAGCGCTCCCTCGTCCGATACCTGTCGTCTCGAGCACAGTCGACTGGTGCTCCGCCTGGTGGTTATTCACCACTGCATGAATTCGATGGGCCTTTCCCATATCTCCCACTGTAGCGGATCCGGCTGATCCAGACGCTCTGGTCCTCTCCACAAGACAGTCGCGCTAGTAGTGTGGCTCCCCACATGTCCAACACCCCTTCTTCGGCCCAGTAGTCCTGGTACCCGAAGTAGAAGATGACTTCCCACCGGCCTGGAACCCTGGTTTGTTCTGCTGAACAGGCCTAAACGGCTGCTGTTGCGAGCGACGTTGCTACTAGTGTTGTGGTCCTCGATAAGGTGTCCGCTGCTGAGGTGGCGGCCGTCGAGGTGTAGTGAACGTGGATCCCCTCTGGAAACCACGATACCCCGGCGTATGTCTCACTGGTGTCTGTTGTTGCGGCATACCAGATGAACCCTGCCCTGCAGGTCTCGCTGGAGTCCTGGTCTGACCCCCGCTGATAAGATCCTCCTCTGCTATGAGGGCCTTTTGGACAGCGTCGTGCAAGGTTTGAGGCATCAGAATCCTAACCTTTGCACGCAGGCTACCGTTAAGGCCAAACACGAACCTGTTGACCTTGAGCTTCTCAGTGTTCAGGTGCGGAGCATACCGGAGCAGCTCCATAAAACATGCCTCGTACTTGGGCACTATACGACCTCCCTATCGTAAGGCGTTGAACTCATTGAGTTGATGCTCAATGAATTCCTTAGAAAGATACCTCTCTCAGAATCGTTCCTTGAACAGTTCCCATGACACGTCTTCAATGGCCATGTTTAGCTGTGGCAGGAGCGTCTTCCACCATAGAAGAGCGCTCCCCTTCAGTTGAAAGACCTCCATGCGGACCTTCATGTTGGAGGTATAATCTCGAAGTGCGAAGCACATTTCCATATTCTCCAACCATGCCTCGGTGGCTGCGCCATCCGGGGCACCAAAGAACTCAGAAAATTTTACCTTCTCGAGTTCACGGTGAATGCTACCTGTAACAGTCGGTGCGCGCGGCAGAACCTCAACAGGTGACGGTGCCCTAGCCTCATCTCTGTCCAAGCGGTTGATCAGCGCCTCAAAAATGCACTGAAAATATCTCATCATCCCCACGACATCGACAACTGCGATCTGCTCCTGTCCAATAACCTGCTCACCTCCCTGGGGGTTAGACCCCTCAGACGTGGATGTTGCTGGAGGCGTCACGCCTCCTCCCCTAGCACCCCGTCGTCTGCCTCTGCGGCGCCCTCTAACCATGATTACCTGCACACACACAATCAGCTCAATCAGCAACAGAATAATCAAATATAATCATGTCAACGGAAGCCGTAGAGAATCCCAAGTCGCGGGTCGAACCCGCTCTGATACCATATGTAAAGTCCTCCTTGTTACGACAACTACTCTAAGAACAGGCGCAATTTTTTTTTTTTTTTTTTTGGTTTAAGGTGTGTGCGCGCATGTAGAAGTAACAAACACACTTGACTCTACGTCGCCACTCGAAAACCAACAATACGCAACCATGATGTTCAGCACAAGAAGACGGAAGGCACACAACGAGTAACTGCAACAATATACAACCAAAGGCATAAGGCGCACAACAAAAACATTAAGACATACTGGGGGTGCACAGTACGAACACAGAGGGAAGAATCCATGGTGCTAGGGTTACTATTTCTGCACAGGAAAGCAGGGCGTTTAGTCTTATGTCTTCTCGAAAGAAGATTAGACATGCTCCTGGCTAACTGCTCAGGCAGAAACTAGTAACCCAACCTAGAACAAGACGCAAGCAAGACGAACATGACAAGATGATCCTGACATATTACCGTGACAACAACAATAAACGCCCCTAGAAATAAGGCGTACAACTAGCAGCTGTAAGCAGAAAACGACACCAGGTGTTAAGTACAGTACAGTCACAGAAGGAAGAATCCATTAGTAGAGTTTACTATTTATGCACAGAAAAGCAGGTCTTTTAGTCTTATGTCTTCTCGGAAGAAGATTAGACAGGCTCCTGGCCGACTGCTCAGGCAGAAACTAGTAATCTATGTCAGGTGTGTCGCAAGAGTGGAAACCCTACCTTTAAAGGGCCCGAGACTCTTGATACGGAACTAGATTCCCTACACAGAAAAATCACACACACAGACATGTCTCCTAAAGCTACCAGGGGGTGACTATATCCCGCCCGACTCAAGCAGACCAGGCAAAAGAACGATCTCGTCCAAGTACAACAACAACTCAAGACCACCACTAACTCTACGGACGCGTAAGTCTGAAGGACTCCGACAATGACCAATCAAGTTAAGACAAGGTAGTTCCCACGACTCAAGGCATTTAATACTGGCCCCCTGCTCCATTGAACTCCATTAGTAGACGAGATACCCAGCCCAACCGTTTAAGAAGGTAAATTTAAGTAATTGAAGAACCCCCATTACAATCTTAGTAAATCAAGGGACTTGGTTCTAGGACCTTTTTTTTATAACCATCAGTAATCAAGGTTTAATCGTATTAAGATAAGTCCACCACGCCATTATTTTTCATAAAGTACCTAACACTAAATTTTGCACCTTAATCTATAATGACATATATTACCCTTACACTAAGGTCAATATAGAAGGATAACCTCGTCATTATAATCAACGTCATAAATAAACTAACCATGTGGCATCATGGTTAAAAACTATCCATATATAAATTTGACCATAATTAAAGTGTCGATGTAAAGGTGTCGACTTTTAGAAGACAATGTATAAAATAGCGATATGTTTCTTTATAAATGACAAGCTTAAAAGACAATACTCATTGTCGAAACCTCAAGTTACAATTAACATCAATTAAGATAACAATGGGACATCATGGTTAGAAACTGTCCATATCTAGAGATGACCATAACTAAAAGTCATATTAAAAGCATCGAAATTTTAGGAAGACAATATATGTAAACCGTTAGAAATTGTCCATAAATAAATATATAAACTGTTAGAAACTTTTACATATGATCCTTCCTTGCCTTCCAATCTATTACCATACCTTACAAAATATTACTAATGCGATTTAACATGGTCATTGGCATTCGATTTTACAAATATTAACATTGTTGTCATCCATTAACATTCAATTTAATCACATAATAATATTGCAAATTAGACATCATCATTATCATTGCAATTTAAACAAATATTTATCTTGCGAATTAAACAAATGTTAAAACTGCGATTTAACAGATTTAAATTGCATTTCATATTCACCATTAACATTTCAAATTAACCTATAATAATATAAAGCATGCTAGTTGTATCAATGGACTGGGAGTTCATTGATTTTAATGACTGGAATAAAAAGACAACATTATGTGCATGTAACCTCAATGAATGACATCTATCTAGAATGAATGAAAGCCTGCTTAAGTAAGGCGTTATGTAGCTACTTAATTATCTCCAGACATTATAATTGAACTGTCCATAAAGAAGCAGAGACGCTACCCTAACATATTATAACCAGGGAAGTTGACTCATTGAAGTCATAGCTCGTAAGTGAAGGATAAATTTTCAATAAATTAATTTCAATAACACAGGGGTCTATTGATTAAGTCACGGTTCAGTATTTTAGGTGCAATTAAATTTTGTCCCGAGAACTGGATGCACAGGTGAGAAGGACATATGTCCAAGCAGCTAAACGCAGCTCGTTCAATGCTCAACACATACAATACATGCTATTTAAAAAATGCCCAGATAACCAACAAACGCAGATCATTTACATGCCCAATACATGCAATGAAGGCCATTTAAAAATAACGCCCAGGTATTAAGTGCCCACGCTGTAATAAAAAGGGATGCCCAAGACGAAATGTCGGCCATGCACCACGAGATGACAGTGTTTTTTTTTTTTTAAAGGACTGACAGTAAATGGTACTCGAAAGACGGAAGGTTTATAAACAATTTGGCAATGATCTGTATGAAACGCAAGCCCACTAACGCAACGCCCACAGTAATTCGAAAAAAACACGCCCACAGTGAATCAAGAAAACGCCCCCAGTGAATCGAACCCCCAGAAACATGAGTTGGCCCACAAAAATTATAAAAGAACGCCCCTGTATAAAAGAGAAAATCCCCAAAAAACAAAATTGCTCACTGTATAAAAAAAACACCCAATGGAAGAATCGCTCAATGTGTAAAATAAAAATGCCCAATATCAGATTTGCTCATGGTATATAATAAAAATGCCCACAACATATAACAAAACCCCCAATGTAAGAATTGCTCACTGTGTGAAATAAAAACTTCCAAAATCCGAAGAAAACGCCTCTGTACAATCAATTTGCCCACAAAAACGCCACTGTACAAGTTGCAGTGCCATTGTAATGACATTTTCCCATGCAAATAACACAAACGCCCATAAACCTTGTAAAACGCCCACAGTAAATATTTTTCCCCAAACGTGTTCTATCATCATCAACAGCATGAGATACAAAATCGAAAATTCCAGAAACCCAATTCATTAACGATTTAACCCAACAAAAATTTCAGAACTATGACACAGTAACCATTCCAAATGAAATTTCCGAATGAGTGTTTCAGCATGACAATACACAGTGAAATTTGTCGCAGGGGATGGAGAAGAAAAGATAAATTCAAGGCTGGAGGATTACTCAAGGTGACACAGTAAAATTTTGCAGCAACATTAAAAACGCAACAATCCGCTGGATGTAAGCAATGAAAGAACGACCATTTAGCCCAACGATAACCAGCATCGATTGAAATTAAACATTCATCCATCTAGATTTCCATTACATAAGCAGATCTAATCATAACCTAATGCATTTTACTCTACTAAATGACGTGCGTACCTTTTTCTCTGCGACCGCCTCAATTTATGTCCCGCGCTCCCTGCCGCTCCTTCTTGCCGACCGTAGAAAGCTCACCGGTACCTCCCAGTCAATCAATAGGGGTACTCTGCTTCCCACTTATCCCCCCGAGCCGCAAAGGGGCCACACCAGATCCAGAGATAAGACTAGCTTCTCGTCTCGCCTTCAAGGCTGAGCTACCACTCCAACACAACTGAGAAATTCCCAACTCCTCACAAGCAATCCGTCAAGCCACAATCCGGCAGCGTAACGTTACGCTAATCGTTCATCCCTTCTTCCTTCTTTTCCCCTTCTTTTATAGAAATTTGAGACTCACCTACTTTCCTAAATCATTATTAATTTAATTTTTAATGACAATCCTCTAACAATTCTCTGTCGTCCAAGTGTCACTCATCCCCCACGTTTCTCCAAAATTTAATTTCTTTTTAATAATTAAAAGACTCATTTCCCTCACCCCCCTTTAGTCGCTCCTAAAATTACTCCTAGGATTCCTAGATCCCCTCTCATGCTTTTAATAACTTTCCTAAAATGAAGTTGCCAAGATTTAGTTCATTTTAGTAACTCCTTAATTGTTGATTCCTTTTTGCTTTTTACCCTATGTCTCCTACTTTCCATTATTAAGTTTCCTTTATTACAAGTTTCCTTATTTCTATTATTTATTTCTCTCTTTTTATTTTTAAACCCACAAAGATAAATGCATTTATTAATCTTTTCATTGTATTTCTAAAATCCTAACTTTTATACTCCCACACTTTAATAATTTTAATTCTTCTTTAAAATTTAAAAGTCATGGGTTCACTTGATTTATCTCCCTCATTACTTTACCCCCCTTTAATTTAAGAAGACTCTAACCAACACTTAGGAGGGTTTTAGTTTACGCCCTTATGTTTATTTTTATTTTTTGTAGGATCTTTTCTTAGGGCTTATCAAAATTTTATCTTAGAGATGTTTTAAATTTAGATTTAGATTTGAACTGGGTGACAATTAATTAGGGGGGTCGTTTGAGAATTTCTTCAGGCGTTAAGGTCTTTAGGGTCATCTAGGTTTGTCTCAGCATCACCCCCAACGCGACGTGCCCTTCAGGACGCACTACGTGCTCCAAGGGTGCCACTTGCCTTGTTTCTTTCTGTTGCGCAACGTGCCCTTCAGGATGCACCACGTGCTCCAAGGGTGCCACTCACCAACTTGTGTTTCTTTTGCACGACGTGCCCTTCAGGATGCACCACGTGCTCCAAGGGTGTCACTCGCCGACTTGACTGATTGGTAGACATCTATAACCCCTGGAGTCAACACTCCGCCAGGTGAACTTGTGGGAGACTAAGGGCTCTAAGGAATAATCCCCCCACCTTATTGCATGCCCCTTAGAATCATCGTGAGCGACTGTCGCAGTCTGCCCTCACGGCATCGTGGATCCTCTCAAACTAGGTAATCGTTAACCTACAGTTCGAGCCACGACAGGAGCGCTAGTAGGCTGTGGCAGGGCTACTGTCCACACCTCTCCCTCAACCTCTCTGGAACTCATGTGTGGCCCCTTTACTCCATATGTGAGTCTGGTCGGCAAGCTATCGTCATCCTGCATCATCAACCATCATGTCAGAACATGTCAACAACATATCATAAAATCAATATCATATCATCAAAACAAAGCAATATCACCGTAAATGAATCAACCCAAATAGCCCACTCCCTGACTCAATCCTGAGTCCAAGGGGGTTCCACTGATGCCTCTGCATCCTCAAGGTCTGAAACCCTGCACACTCAATGAAACCGAGTCAGCAGCACCTGTCTACATCAAGTAGTAAAACATCATGTCGTCTATCAGAACGCATCATAATCAAGCATAAATGTATTAATATCAGAAAGGTCCAGATCACTTGCGAGCAAGTGTCCTCAAAGAATAAGTTTTGTAAGAGCGCCAGAGCAGGATGTTACATGATCTAATGGACATTCTTTAACCCAAAAAGAATTAACACGATCCAACGACTATCAGGAATTTGACTATTCGGGATCTTGGGCCTTTGGCCTCGCTTATCCTATCCTTCTACTTTCCTCAATCCAACGGTCATGATGTCAGTGTTTCCTCAGATCAGATGACTTACGTTTATTTTGGGTTATTTGTGGTTTACTCTATCCTTCCACGAAGCATGATATGATGGTCCTGATATCACCCGAAGTTTTCTTCATATCAGACGGTTCACATTTGCTTTGGTACTTAGGCCTTCAGGTGATGTTACTTGTTCTCAACCCTTTTCTCCTGAAGTGGTCAGCACCAATGTTGAGCACTACTACCTTGGTGCACTCTAAACAGATCAAGCAGTCCTTATTTACTTCAGGACTTCTTATCGAACGGTCTTCGTCTTTCCTTATCCTATCCTTCAACTCAACTTGATCCATCGGTCGAGAATGGTCCTGGAGTATATCAATGATCAATGATGATTGTGGGGTCCTCAACTAGCACGACGTTTAAAACTATCTTGGAGTTCCACAATGGAAATTGCTTGTTGGTAGTGGTACTGATTCCAACCGTAGATCTATTGATAGGTGACCATCGACGGTCGATGTGGATTCTGGAACCATAACTTGCATGTTTTTTTATCCCGTTGCCAAAAATCCACAATTGAAGTTGTGCGATTGTTGGTGGATCAACCACAGACGTCGATGTTTAAATCTATAAGATCTGACAGTATTGACTAATTATGGAATTGCAAATAACATGTTGTTTAGTTCTCCTTTCGCTCTCTGAAATATATCCCTATCGTCGATCTGGCGCTTGCGTATCCTACGGTCATTACTTAATCTGATCGTTTGGTGGATCAACCATAGTATTCGATCTTTGAGTCAATGATATCTGACGATCTAGACTAATTGCGAGATTGGAAATAGCGTGTCATTTAATTCTCCCTTCGCGCTCCACAATCAATCCCTTCGCTTGATATGGCTTGCATATCCAATGGTCACAAATTGATCCAATCATTGACCAATCCTCAAATGGTCCTTAAGCCCACAGACACTCATATGACCGACATCCGTTACATGAGATGATCAACATTGTCAATTTCTTGATCGGACGATTGTTGAGGCTTCTCACCTTTTCCTGTGCATTGATCGACTTCTCAGTATTTCCATCAATCCCGATGACATTTCTACAATGCGCTCTTCCTTTTGATATTTGATCTTAATTTTCTAACCCTCCTAATATTTAATCTCTTCATATCGTCCTATTGTTTGACATCAATGAAAACACATCAATGACACTATGTCCAACAATATCCCCCTTTTTCATTGATGGAAACAAACCAACTTCATACACAGTCTCCCCCTGTGATGATGCTTCACTCTTCTGAAGTTACTCTTCCCCTTTGACATCAATGGAAAATGGTTGCTTCCCCTATGGTAAAGCTATGTATGTCTGTATGCTTATGACAGGAATATGAACTCAGGTAACTCCTCCTGACTTTGATTATTGTCTCCCCCTGAACTGGTTCCAATTGATGCATTATTTTCTTGAGAAACTATATTGGAAGAGGGATTACTCCAAATATTTTCCTGATATATTCAAATCCATCTCTGCTAAAGGGTTTAGTGAAAATATCTACCACATTTTCTTGTGTTGGGACATATTCCAATTTAATGTTCTTATTTTCAGCCTGATCTCTTAGATAGTGGTATTTTATGGGAAAGTGTTTTGATTTGGAGTGATGGACAGGATTCTTGGGGAGACTTATAATGCTCACAGTAGATAGCAGTAGATTCTTCAAATACCATTTTGATGTCTTTTAAGGTTTGTTTCATCCATTCCACTTGTGTGCAACATTCTGTTGCTGCAATATACTCAGCTTCAGTGCTAGACAAGGAAATTGAAGACTATTTCTTGCTTATCGAGGCTACCAATGATTCTACCAAAAATAATGCTCCTCCACTTGTAATTTTTCTTTCATATACACAAACTACCCAATATGCATCTAAATAGGCTTTTAAAGTGAATGAATCCTTTCTAGAGTACCACAAACCAAGATCTATGGTTCCTTTCAAATACCTAAAGATTATTTTCACATCTTGAACATGGCTCTCTTTTGGTGTCGCTTGGAATCTAGTCACCATCCCAACATCTTGCTTGACATCAGATCTGGAAGCTGTTACATAGAGTAAACTCCCAATCATTGATCTGTAGTGTTTTGGATATACAACTTTGGACTCATATTCATTGCTTAGTTTGCATCCAACTGGCATAGGTGTACTAACATGTTTGCAATCCTCTAACTAAAATTTCTTAAGCATATCTTGAACATACTTGGACTAATGGATAAATAATCCTATATTGGACTGTATTATTTATAATCCAAGAAATAAATTCAGTTCACCAAGCAAGGAAATTTCAAATTCTTGTTGCATCCTCCTAGAAAAGTACTTTCTCATTTTTTCATCATCACTGCCAAATATAATATCATGAACATATACTTCCACAATAATCATGTTATTACCAACAATTTTACAATAAATATTGATGTCTATTGATCCTCTTTTGAGACATTGTTTTTGTAAATAAGAATCTAGCCTTGCATACCATGATCTGGGTGCTTGTTTTAGCCCATAGAGTGCTTTATTTAGTTTACATACATAGTCTCCTTTGTTAGTTAATTGGAATCTTCCTGGTTTCTCAATATAGACTTCCTCTTCTAAGTTCCCATTGATAAATGATGACTTGACGTCCATTTGGTATACTTTAAATTTTTTGTAGCTGGAAAAAGCTAAGAACATCCTAATTGCCTCTAATTTGGCCAAAGGTGGAAAGGTTTCTTCATAGTCTACTCCTTCAACCTGAGAATACCCTTTACATACCAATCTGGATTTGTTCCTGATTACTTTCCCATTCTCATTCATTTTGTTTTTATACACCCATTTAGTTCCAATGACATTTTTATTTTTTGGTCTTGGAACTAGTTCCCAAGTTTGATTTTTTTTCAATCTGGTCCTATTCTTCATTCATATCATTGACCCAATTTTCATTTTTACATGCCTCTTTGATTGAGTTGGGCTTAATATGTGACAAAAGTGTTATTTATGTCTGATACAACAATTGTCTTCTTGTGTGCACTCCATCGCTCTTATTTCAAATAATCAGTTCTTCAGGATGATTCTTTTGGGTCATTCTTGAGGGTGTCTTTGTGTCTCTTCTTGGGGATTCTTCTCTTGTCTCTTATTCTTGAATATATTCTTCATATTCACTAGTATCCATATCATCCTATTCACTTTCTTATTTATTCTATTATACTTCATCTTCTTGTGTACCAAATGACTCATCATCATATTCATCTTCACTGTCAAATATAGTCTCTTGATCATTGATCCTTATCATTTATAAAGCATCCACCTTGACATCTGCAATCTCAACAATATTATGTAACATAAGATTGTAGCATATGTATTATTTATTGGTAGAATCATATCCAAGAAAGATACCTTCATCAGATCTAGCATTAAATTTTCCAAGATTCTCACCAAGCCTTTTGATGTAGCACTTACTTCCAAAGACCTTGAAGTATTTTATTGAAGGAGATCTTCCAAACCATAGTTCATAAGGAGTATTATCACTATTAATCCCAAGCTGACCTCTATTCAGTATGTATATTGTTGTGCTTACAGCTTCCCTCTAGTATCCATCAAATAACATTGCTTCATTGGGCATAGCCCGTGCAGCCTCCTGGATTGTTCTATTCCTTCTCTCAGCAATCCCATTTTGTTGAGGTGTTCTGGAAGTAGAAATTTTTTGTTTTATTCCATGAGTTTCACAGAAGAGATCAAAATCTTTTGAGGTGAACTCACCACCATTATCTGATCTAAGAAATTTGATTTTTATCTCTTTTTCATTTTCAACAAGGGTCTTCAAAGATTTGAATATGTTGAGTGATTCTAATTTTTTCTTGAGAAAACATACCCAACCCATTCTAGTAAAATCATCAATGAACAACATAAAATAGGACTCTCCTTGTAAACTCTTGGTCCTTATAGGTCCACAGAGGTCGATGTGAACAATCTCTAAAGGTTTTGAGGTTGAGTATTCTTTGTTTTGAAGCTTATTCTAGTTTGCTTCCCTAGTTGACAGTGTCTACACATAGGATTTGATTGCTTTATGATATTTGGTAAGTTTCTTACTGCCCCGAGATTGTTGATATTCACTAAATTGTCAAAGTTAATGTGACCCAACATTCTATGCCATAGCCAAATTTCATCTACTAAATTTATATGGAACTCCTCATTCAATTTTGTATTTAGTATATATACATTCTTGGGAGTTCTAGGAGCAGTGCCGCCCAATTTTCCATATTCCTCTCTCCTAATCTCAAATTTCTAGGAATCAAAGATGAAAAAGTTCCCCTGATCACAGATTTGGATGACACTTAATAGGATAGATTTCAGTTTTTCAACAGGTAACACATCCTTGGCTTTGTCTTTTTCCAAACTTGCAGTGCCTTTCCCAAGTATGTTACAAGAAGCATTGTCACCAAATGTAACTTTACCCTTTTGCTTGTTTAAGTTCAAAAACTTGTCCTTGTTTCTTGTCATATGTTTTGAGCACCCACTGTCAACATACCAGAGATCTTCTTTATCTTTATCTTTCAAGGCAATGAGACATTCCTTTTTTGATGTTTTTTGTTTCCAAAGCTTCTTTTTCTCCCTAATGTACTTTGGTTTTTCTGAGACTTCCATTAATATGCAACTACTGGCATTATGTCCATATTATGACATCTAAAGCATTCTAGGTACCCTTCTTGTAGAGGTGCGAAGGAGTTGTAGTTTCTTCTTTTAACTTGATTTACTGTTTGGTTATCTTTAAGGTTATAGTTCTTAACCCTCAAATTTTTCCTTCTATATGCTCTACAATTCATAGATTTGTGTCCGAAATTAGATCATGCAAAGCAATAACCAAATAAAATGTGAGGATACATATTTTGATCAACTTTCTTTGGTGTTGTCTTATATTCCTTCTTGATGGGTTGAACCAGTCCTCTGGATTTTTGATCATTACTTGTCTTCTCTTCATCATTCTTCTTGAGTGTACTGAGGAGAGAAGTTGCATAAGATTTTGAGTTAACTTGGTTTTCTACTTGAGAATAACCTATTCCATTTTTATTACTTGAATCCCTTTGTGTGGTAATAATCTTATATAATATTTGAGAGCTATTCTCATATCTTGTTTGAATGATTTTTGCATGAAGTTATTTTCTTAGGTGAACTATTTATGCCTCCATTATTTCACAGGTTATTTGTTTTTCTTTAAGAGACTTTTCCAGAATTTCTTCAAGCCTATTTGCTTCTAGTATTTGGTTTTTCAGGTTTCTCATGAGTTTCTCCATATCTTTTTCTTTCTGTTCATGTTTCTCCTTTTGTTCAACTATAAAACTTTTCAGTTGTCTACATCTGGTTTTTTATTTTCTTAATTCATCCAAGGCACTGAGAAGTTCTTCTTCCATATTAACCTCTGCTTCATCTTTTGACTCTTCCTCATGCTTAATTTCTTTTATCTCATTAGGTTATTCAATACCTATAAAAAGGACTTCATCATCATTATTGTCACTAGACTCTGATGAACTATTGTTTTCTTCTTTTGAGTAAAAATTCCTTTTTCCTTTGTAAAACTTTTTCTTGTAGCTGGGTTTTTCCTTCTTTTTGTATTGTTATTTTTTTCCTCTTCATATTCAAAGTCCTCCTTGGGATAGGGACACTTGGAAGAAAAATGGCCAAAATTTCCACAATTAAAACATTTTAAAGGCAGCTTGCCTTTGTACTTCCCTGATCCTTTCTAAAGTTTTTTAATAAAATTGGATTCTTCTACATCAGATTCCTCATGATGGCTGGGTTGAGGTTTTTTCTTCTGATTTTTTGTTTTCTTGAGAACTTTGAATTCTTCCTCTTCTTTTGGAAGGTTCTCATGTCCTAATCTTAAATCATAGGCTGTGAGGATTCCATACAATTCATCCATGGTGCGTGTATCCATATTTTCTTGTTCTTCAAGAGTGGACACTTTAGGATTGTATAGAATAGGTAGTGTTCTTAGTATTTTTTCAAATAGATCGTTGTTTGACACTTCTACTCCCAAACCTATGATTGCATTAACAATATTATCAACTCTTTCAAATTGCTCTGAGATATTTTCTTCATCCTTCATTTTTATACCTTCATATTGTACTTTGAGAGTCTGGAGTTTGTCCCTCTTTACCTTGGAATCTCCTGCATATATAGTTTCCAATTTATACCAGAGTTGTTTTTCATTATTACATTTTAGTACTTTAGCAAGGATTTTCTTACTCAATCCAGCTTGTAGTGTGTTTAAAGACTTTGCATGTTCCCAAAAAAAATTATTGTCTTTTGGTTTTATGGGAGTGGATTTCGGAACATCATATCCCTTTTCAACTAATGTCCATACTTCCAGTCCAATGGACACCAGATAAATTTTCATTCTAAAACTCCAGAAGACATAGTCTTCACCATCAAATAGGGGGATTTTTTATGACATCTTCAACTGCTGATCCATTCTGATGTGTATTTCTCTTCAAGTGATTTAAAGATTTTGTGAAGAGACCCACTCTTATAACAATTGAAGGATCGGATCCTGTCACTGAGAGGGGGGGCTGAATTAGTGATACAATAATTTTATCAATTTTCTTTTGTTAATGAAAACAAAATTTTAACACAAAATTTTATCGTGGAACCCAATTTGGAAAACCACAAACACTTTTCTATTAACTGCAAAATTTTGTTTTTACATGTTACATAGAAGGAAGATGTTCTTCCTATTAGATTAACAACAACTGATCATGATGCACCCAAACCCTTGTTCACCAGCACCAACTGGTAGGAGGGTTCAACCCCCTGTTTAGTCAACTACAACTGACAAGGAAGCACCAACTCCGTTGCAGGCACCAACCTTCCCTTGCACCACCGAACCACCCTTATTTCGCTCATGGGATAATTTTCCATGGTTTTTTCCAAAAAAAAAATTCTATTCTAAAAACGATTTGCCCAAATTATATAGGATAAAATTATTTTAGCTTAAAAATCGCCAAAATTTTATACAAACTATATAAAATCCTTAGAAATTTGAATATTTTTACAAAAATATCGCCAAACATTTATAGTTGGCATATGAAAGATTACTAATATTCACCAAGGTTTCTACATTTTAAAATAAATTTCCATCCTTAAAATCATCCATGTTCTCATTTATATAATCTTCAAAACAATGTCAGTTATAAAGCATTATGTCCTTCCGTTTCGACCATCACACCTCTTCATTTAAATTAACCATAATCATTGAAACTACTGCAAAAATCGAGTTCTGTTGAGGTGCTTCCTTCAAACCATTACATATGGACGACAACACAAAACCACGAGCTTATCGACTTAAACGATATATAATTTTTTTCCTTTAATTCTCTTATTCCATATGACCATAGGCGGTGATCAGGCACTAGGCCCAACGAGTGCTTGATCACATATCAGAATCTACTGTCACGTTTTAATCTCTCGATTAGATGGGCGGTTCTCATTTACTTCGAGACTTCTGGGGTTCAGATAATCACTGCTCCATTTTCCTCCAGAGTGATCACCTACTGAATAAGTCATAAAATGGTGGATATCGCTTGTTGTCGATTAACACTTCCACTTACACTATCCTTCCACTATACTTGATCAATGGTCAAGAATGCTCCCAAAGTGTTCTTCATATCATATGACTCATGTCCACATCAGAAATTTGGCCTTCGGGACTTTGGGACATAGGGCATTTATTGGTGGTGAAACTCTTGAAGTAAAAAATCCTGAAGTGACATAACTTGCTGATGTCACTTGTTGAGATGGAATAGGCCGATTTCATCTTGATACTTGTCATCATTTGATTATGCCACGTGTCCTTGTTGATGTCACTGTTGATGATGTGGTCTCTCAATGTGAATGATATGTGTCTTAACCTCATGACTTCGCAACTTTGGCCTTCGGGTGATTTTACATGTTCTCAACTCCATTTCTCCAAAGTGGTCAGCATCAAAGTCAACCATCATCTTGATCCGACGGTCATTGTGTATTGTATAGATCTAATGGTCCTTATTCATTTCGGCCTTCGGGACTTCGTTTTATTCGATTTCTCCACTTCTGAATTCTCCCAAAGTGAGATTCCCCGAACTGTAAACCTCGAGTAACTCGACTTAATATAATGGTTATTCTTTAACCTGAAAAGGCTTAACACGATCCAATGACTATCGAGAATTCATCTATTCGGGATATTGAGCCTTTGGCCCCGCTTATCCTATCCTTTGACTTTCCATGATCCAACGGTCAGGATATCTCTTGAAGTGTTTCCTTAGATCAGATGACTTATGTGTATTTCAGGAGATTTGTGGTTTACTTTGTCCTTCCACTAAGCATGATATGACGATCCTAATATCTCCCAAAGTGTTATTCATATCAGATGGTTCACATTTGATTTGGTACTTCGGCCTTCAGGTGATCTTACTTGGTCTCAACCCTTTTCTCCTGAAGTGGTCAGTGCCAAAGTTGACCACTGCTACCTTGGTGACTTTGAATAGATCAGATGGTCCTTATTTACTTTGGGACTTTGTATAGGACAGTATTCATCTTTTCTTATCCTATCCTTCCACTCAACTTGATCCATCGGTTGAGAATGGTCCATTGGTCTTTGCAGGTTCCTCGACTAGCATGACGCTTAAAACTATCTTCGAGTTCCGCAATGGAAACTACTCGTTAGTAGTGGAACTGATGCCAACCATAGATCTATTGACGGGTGACCATCAACAGTCGATGTGGATTCTGGAACCATAACTTGTGTGTGTTTTATCCCATTGCCCAAACTTTGTAATTGAAGTTGTGCGATTGTTGGTGGATCAACCACAGTCATCAATATTTCAATCTATAAGATATGACGGTGCTGACTAATTTTGGGATTTGAAATAACACGTTGTTTAATTCTCCTTTTGCTCTCCAAAATATATCCCTTTCGTTTATATAACGCTTACATATCTGACGTTCATGACTTAATATGATCATTTGGTGGATCAACCATAGTTGTCGATCTTTGAGTCGACAATATCTGAAAATCTAGACTAATTGCAGGATTGTAAATAGCATGTAGTTTAATTCTCCCTTCGCGCTCCATAATCAATCCCTACCCTTGATCTGGATTTCATATCCGATGGTCACAACTTGATCCAATCATTGACCAATCCTCCAACGGTCACTCATATGACCGACGTCCATTACATGAGACGATCAACATCATCAATTTCTTGATCAGACGGTTGTTGAGGCTTCTCACCTTTTCCTTTGCATCGATCAACTTCACAGTCTTTCCATAAATCTTGACAATATTTATACAATGCGCTCTTCCTTCTAAGCTTTTATCTTTATTCGCTAACCATCCTGAGCTTTAATCTTTGCATACCTTCCTACTGTTTGACATCAATGACAACACATTAATTACACTATGTCCAACAACTATGGATTTCTTAACGCATTACCAATTTCCAATACGATACGAGACAGGAACTTAAATTTTGAGGTTTTTTAAACAATCCTTTTCTACTCACATTTTCGATCATTTTCATGAGTGGAGGAGGAGAAGATGATTAATCAAAGTTCCCCTTCCTAATCAACTTTTTTCTGATTGGTTTACTAAGTGACTCATTGGTCCTATAGCCCGTGATGTGGCCATGGGTGGTGTCGTCACTGAAGAGAAGGATATTACTCATGCTCAATATTTGGATCTCGTTTATTCACAAATGGTCACACTATATGACTTGATCCCTGATGCTCCTCATCCATCTACGAGTCCGACTCCAACACCTCCAGTAGCTTCTCATGTTGTTGATGGTGTGATTGGCACTTTTCATGCTGAGACTCAATCTAAACAAGACATTCATTCCAATCCCAAGTCTACTACTCCTAATGTACAAAATAATCCTCCTCCAAGTCTTTCTCCTGGTAAAACCTCTGATGTTACTTCGGTTCAATATACAACTACCGGTAAAAATCAAAATAAAAAGAAATGGAAGGGTAAGAATAAAGAGGACAAAAATAATAATCAACAATCTGAGAAACCCAAGACTCAGCCTCTTGATGACAAAGACAAGTGAAAACCTCGTTATCCTTGCCTTATCTTTGGTGAGGATCATTATATGAAATATTTTCCATGACATGCTGAGGTTACTAAGTTCCTACAAGGGACTGAGACACCTTCTACTCCTGCCATTTTGTTAGAACCATTTTCTTCTCAGCAACAGGCCCAATTGGTCATTCATTACCAACCTTCTCCCTCTACCATGTCTTATGTACTTATGTGTACTAGTGACTCCAAGAAGAATGAAGTTGCAGTCACAACTCGAGCCAAAGATTATTCTCATTTGAAAGAGAAAGTTGATTATTCACCACCTCTGTTGGTTCAACCTCCTCCACCAACTTCACCTCCAAATGGTCCTCTTCATATAGAATGACCAGACATATATACAATTCGTCGTCCTCCTCCCAAGGGCATTGTTCGAAAGTCATTGTTTAATCCTCACACACGTGCTTCCCAAAACTACAATATTGTAGAAGACATTGCACAGGCACCCTCTATGATTTCGGCTCTTGAAGTCCTTCAAAGTTGTCCTACACAACGAAAGGCACTGTTAAAGGATATTTTTGGAATTGATCCTACCGATACAAACTTGATAATATTTGACTTGGAAGATCATATTCCAAGGCTTTCTCCTCAATTAGTGTTTCAAATACAAGTTGTTGTGGAAAATAAGAATATTTGTCGAACCATTATTGACGAAGGATCCTCGACTTGCGTCATGTCCATTACCTGTTGGAAAGCCATTGGCTCTCCTGCCCTTACTAAGTCACACAATACTCTCAAGGATTTTAATTGTACTGGGTTTAAACCTTATGGCGTTCTTCCTCCATTGTCTATTACGTTAGAAGGTAAAGCAGTTAATGTTGAGGTTTAGGTCTTTGATGCACCTCTCAATTACAACCTTATACTTGGTTGTAGTTGGATTGATTCCATGTGAGAAGTTGATTCTACTCTTTTCTATGTGTTACGTTTCCTGCACCAAGGAAAAGTTGTTACTATCAATCAACTGGCCTTCTTTAAATATGACTCACATACTAGCAACGTACCTTTCATTGGGAAAACACCTCCCGATTATGAGAATATCGGTGTGGGTATTTTAAAAGATTCATCGTTAATTGGTACACTCCTATTCCACCATCCAATATTACTTCTCATTTTGTCACTTCGATTAACATCATATCGACCTCTATTGGTGAAACTCTCAAGTCTTACTACCCTTGAATAGTACCTAACTCTGATGATTGTCTTCGTTACAGTGACCAAATGCCTTTGAGTCTGGTAGAATTGGCGTATCAAGCCATTCAATCGAAAACTCCTTCTCCTTATTCTCTCTATGATACATCTCCTCATACATTTCATGTGATATTTCCCACTGATGAGATGATCATGATAGTTATGTCTATGGAAGATACTCCATTGGATGATGGGCATCATCACTCTATTCTCTTCTTGGAACCCGAGACCATAGAGAGTTATCAATGGATTTCGACTCTGTCTACCGTTCTTATTATTTCCTCTGTTCCTGAACCAACACATGATGTTTTGTATGAAGGGAACTTGGGAAATATTTCACCTACCGTGCCTCTTGATATTTAGATTAAACCCAGAGTCATGGAAAATGTTCACATCAGTGCCTCATGTTCTGTTGATGAGGTTTGTACTTATAAATCTCTTTTCCAAGAATTATGTGACATTTTTTCCTGGAGTTATGAAGAAATGTCTGGAATTGATCCAGATATTGTTTTACATGAGATTAAGACTTACCCGGATGCTAAACCCGTTTGACAGAGACTTCACCCAATACACCCACACAAAGCTGCTGCTATTAACCTCGAAGATGAACAACTTCTTAAATATGGTTTTGTATATCCAATAGCTTTTACTAATTGGGTGTCCAATCTTGTCCCAGTTATGAAGAAACAAGGAATGATCTTTGTTTGTGTAGATTATAGGGATATCAACAAATCTTGTCCCAATACCATTATCCCACCCCTTTTGTTGACCAAATTGTTGACGACTATGCCGGGAGTGAAATCTTCTCCTTGATGGAGGGTTTCTCTGACTATAATCAAATTAATATTTCACCTGTGTATCAACATAAGACTCCTTTTATTTTCCCTTAGGGATCCTTCACATACTGGAAACTACCTTTTGTTCTAAAAAATGTTGGTGCGAATTTTCAATGCGCTATATCTTATGATTTTCATGACATTAAGAACATTGTAAAACCTTACCTAGATGATCTATCGACACACTCTATGCATCGTCAATATCACCTGGCACACCTACAAGCCATTTTCCTATGTTGTCGTTATTATCACATACGATTGAATCCACATAAATTTGTTTTTTGTGTGGAGTTCGGACGACTTCTTAGTTTTATCGTGTCTACACATGGGATTAGGGTAGACCCTCTGAAGGTTGATGATATCCTCAATTTACTTCCTCCTTCCACACTATACCAACTGCAAAGTTTGCAAGGGAAGGCAAACCTTTTTACGTCGATTAATCCCCAACTATGTTGAATTAACAAAAGGATTTACTCGACTTCTTAAAAAGGGTTACGATTTTGTATGGGACAAAACTGCCAACAAAGCCTTTGAAGCTTTGAAACTCTCCTTGACCCGTACCCCACTTTTGTTTCCACCCAATTATAGTCGATATTATTTCTTGTACTTAGCTTCTTCGGACTTTACCATTGTTACCATTCTATTCCAAGAGGATGATTCACTTGTTGAACATGTTATCTACTATTTGATTTAGAGTCTCACGACCACCGAAACCAAATATTTACATGTGGAGAAACTGGCATTGGAAGATGTTCAATATGTTCAACGTTTTCGTCACTACATTTTATTATGAAAAACCACAGTCATTTCCGATTGTAACCCCATGCACCACATCCTTACTCGACACTTGTTGGGGGGGAAATACTATAAATGGATATTTATTCTCCAAGAGTTTGATTTGGAGTTTGAGTGTGCCATGTCAAAGAAGTATTTGGTTTTTTTTGAGTTGATATGTGCCCTTCCCTCTACTGAAACAGAAACTATGGTAGAAGATTCCTTTCCTGATGAATCTCTCTTTCTGATCAGTTTTGATGACATATGGTATGGATACATTATCATTTATCTCCAAACCCAAACTTTTTTGTCCTGATATTTCTAGTATAGATCGTCGGTCGTATTCGGTATCAATCCTGTAAATACATTATCCTTGGTGATACCCTTTACCATCGTGGTATTGATTCCATATTTCAACACTGTCTCACCTACGATGAAGATGAGAAGGATTTGAATGACCTTATTTCTGGAGCATGTGGCAGTCATATGTTTGGGTATGAAACTGCCCAAAATATCTTACAACCTGGTTATTTTTGGCCTTCATTGTTTAAGGATTGCATTACTTCCCACCAAAAATGCCACGCTTGTCAAACCTACAACAATAAGATTCGATCTCATCCTTCTCCTCTACACTCTGTAGTTTCTATTGGTCCATTTTATAAATGGGGCATTGACTTCATGACATGTAACCCTCACTCAGTCAGGGGGCATGGACACATCATCGTAGCCATGGATTATTTCACTAAGTGGGTCAAGGTGATGCCAAAATTTGATAATACCGGGAAAACTACAATGTTATTCATATTCAATAATATCATTGCTAGATTTGGTGTCCCTCAAGATATCGTCACTGACCATGGTAATCATTTTCGCAATTTCGTGATGTCTGAACTTACCGAGAAGTTGGGTCTTTGACATGAAAAGTCAACCCCTTATTATCTACAGGCCAATGACTAGGTTGAAGCAATCAACAACATTCTCACTACTATGCTTCGAAGGATAGTATGAATTCACAAGTCAAGTTGGCACACAATTCTCTTCTCAACATTATGGGCCTATAGGACATTCATTAAGTCTTCCATGGGGTTCACACCTTTCCAATTAGAATATGGTATTGAATCAATTTTGTCAATTGAATGTGAAATCCCATCTTTGAAACTAGTTGTCGAACTTCTCCCTAACACCTCATCTGAAGAGGAACGTCTCTTGTATTTGATGCAATTAGACGAGACTCACCATCATGTTGCCTTAGTCATTGAAAATTAGAAAAAGTGTGTCAAAGCTCAATATGACAAGCATGTCAAACCACGTGTATTTTTTTAGGGTGATTTGGTTATCCTTTACAAACAAGATCGTGACTTATTAGGGACCTAGAAATTATTTACTTGAAGAACTACTATTCTTAAACCATTTTTTTCATAAGTGTTGTGTATTTTTTGTGTATCATACTCTTGTGTGTTTTTTTGTTTTTGGTTCCACCTTTCAACTGCTTACCTTGAATTGTGCTTCATTTCCATATGTCAGTGTCTTCGCTACCCTATATCTACTTTGTTGATAGTGCTAGTCGTAGTACTCAAAACTTAGCATCTACTGCATGGGCAATCTATGCACCCATGGATGAATTGATCAGTCTACATGGTGTTTTCCTTGGTCGTGCAACTAATAATATTGCAGAATACATTGCATTTATCGATTTTCTAACTGATGTTATCTCACTTGGAATCCATCATCTTATTGTACGACTTGATTCATAGTTAGTAGTATTACAGTTGAGTAACAATTATTCCATTCGAAGTCCTACTTTGTTACGAGTATATTTACGAATTTACCTCTTGGAAACACATTTTGATTACATTGAGTATCAACATATTCCTAGATCTCTAAATACATTTACAGATGCATTAGCTAATTATGTGTTAGACAAAAATTTGAGACATTTATAAACCCAATCACACACCTTTTACAAAAACAAGTAAGTCGGTAGGAACTTTATATTTATAACGCCAAAAGTTACAAAAAGTGTTTTCCAAAGACCAAAATATCAAAAAGTGAAGCTCATGGATTCATGTACAAAAAGAATCAAGGATTTTTCTCACTGTAACAAACAACTACCCATGCCACTTTACGAAGCAGTCAACCAATAGATTTAAATACGCCAACTGTGTGGCGTTGATAGTGCCTAGGAAGTTCATCCACCATGGCATCAGGGACATTCATGGTTAGTCCCGCTAGGTTTTGTTCAATCTCCTCGAGATCCATGGTGGCCACCCCTGCGAAAAAACCTCTGTCTCCTCTCCTCTATATGGGAGATGATCCTGGAGGATGATAAGGTCCCATGTCTGCACTATTGAGAGAACTTGATGAGTCTTGGATAGATGACACAAAAAACATTTTATATAATTAAAATATCAAAAAAATAATATAATGAAAATGTTCTTCTTACCTATGTCCCCTCACTGAGATACCTCTGGAAGAGATAAGTCAGGATCCCCATGTAAATTCATCCCAGCGTATGCATAGTCCTCCACCATGATTAGTTGATTCTTTAGCCATTGGAAGAAAACATCGTCATACTTGACGATAGGAATGCTACCATGACGATCCATTAGATCCACCAACCTCTTCATCCGTCGATCTTGTGGAGAGGGTGTTGGGGTCCTATAATTATAGGTAATTCGATTCTTCGACTGTTGATCTGGCATTTCCCCCGTGATGAAGACTTCTGGCTCGGTTGATCCCTTTTTCCCCTCCATCTGTTTCGCCCGATCCTTCATCACCCTACTGCATCCTTCATCCACCTCTGCACCCTCACTCCCTTGCCCATTTGTCACATTGACCACAGCTCGCCTTCCACTCATCCTTGCATGAATAAACAAACTTAGGATAATAAACGAATAATATTAAAGGGTTAGTGGCATTTTCTAATGCTTCTTAGCCTAATAAAGTTGTTTTAATAAGATAATTTAAAATAAAATAATGATTAGATTAATTATTAATTAATTATTAACTTAGTATAATTAAGTTAGTTACTTAGGTTAGTAATTAGGTTAGTGTCTCATTAATTTCAATTAATTAAAAAACAAATTAAAAATAATAATAAAAAACATATATTAATTAAATAAAACAAATTATAAAATATATAAACAAATTACAAAACATTAAATATTGACATAACATAAAAACACACACACACACACACACACACACACACAC
>ML787819.1:359696-381540 GCA_009831015.1 Picea engelmannii | reverse complement strand
ATATATATATATATATATATAATAAAACAAAACGAAATAATAAAAAACAAATATTAAAACAAAACGTAAACCAAATAACAAAATATCAAAATAAAAACTAAAACTAAAAATAAAAAAATATACATTAATAAAACAACATGTGCTAAGTCTAAACATCACATCACATCTCACATAAACTCAAATCAAGGCCCATAAATAATTCTAGACCCCCCTGGCCATCCGAACTTTAACGAGAGGGGGGGAGACCAGAATGAAGTTGTTTCATGAAACCACCCCGAACACTTGTCATATCCATAGGCCAATGGACGCCCCCCCCCCCCCACTAAAACCACTTACCACCTTAAGGGGGTCCAAAATACCACCTTGCCCCAAAAAGACTGCTTTCACAACATTTTTGACCAGCCAATTCATGAAGGGGATTCTGGGCAAACTAAAGCAAATTTTGAAAAACCGAGAGAGGTTTTTCTTCGTAACAGGTTGAATAACAAAAAAAGCTCTCAGGTTTTTCACTGGTGCCATGGGAAGGGATAATCAAAGCCATCTTCGAGCCCCATTGTTTCAGTTTTTCATTTTTCTGTTACAGTCTTGATTTTTCGGGGGTTGTTTCGGCGCGATGGAGGTGAATTTGGAGAAACCAAAGGAGTTTTTTGTCCAGCACATGATCATCTACAATAACCTCTTCCAGTTTTTTTCTAGGTGTCATCATTGAAGATAAACATATGTCTGAGTGTGCCCCTTTTTTCAGCGAATTCGGCCCGGTTTTATGGAAGACAGTTCAGGATTTTCAACGATTTTATTACTATTTTTGGCCGAGACGGTTGAATCTGAATTCTAAAACTTGAGGGGTGATCTCTCCTATTTATTGATATGATTTTAATGTAAAAGAGTGGTCGATATTTATGCCCTAGGTAGCTGTAATCATTGTAACTTTTATCAAGAGATCTTCCAGTAATACAAAGAGACGTTTCACAGGATTCCTGCGTGTTAGCTGTTGGTGAAGTTTTTCTCTCCTTCGTTGAATGTTTATCTCTCTTATTTATCATCTTGTTTTCTGATATGATCATTTAAAAGGCGTTAAAGTTGAAGAATTTACCTTTGTGTACTCTATTTCTAGCTTTTAAAGATCTAAATGTTCATCCTCTATTGTTACAGTAAAGAAATTCTTAGTTTCTTCTTTACTCTAATTGATAATCTCATCTTTTCTGTTGTCCATCACTTTATTTCTAAAGAATCAAATAGTTGCATTATCCTGCCCTGTGAAAAGAATATTTATGTATGTTCTTTGATCTTTACCTTTATAACACATACCCCATAGCCCAATGGTCCTATTTTTTTGCCTCAACCAGAAAAATCCAAGACAATATCCTATTCTTCATAACTAGCCTAATATCCTATTTCAAATAAATCTAAATTTGACAGAGAGATCCCTCTCTGAGTCTTGGAGGGATAGATCCAAGACTCAAAGTGGTTTTGATGTTGCCTCTGTCACTACCTCCACAGCCTTGGGAAAACTATAGAGTGCTAACAGAATGGTGACCATACTTGGGAACTTTCCCCAGTAGCACACTTCAAAGTTCCAGATCTGATCACTGATGGTGGAGAGTGAACAGACACTAGAAGGCTGATATCATTCACCTGGAAACTCCAATCAGCTCTAGACAGTGCCAAATCAAAGAGTCCACTAGAGGAAGAACTTGAATCATTCCCAAGCAACCTTGAAATACCAGGTACTCAAGCTCAAATTGTATTCATGATATTATTGGTTTCATCTACAATTACCTTCTCTCTTATCATGATCCCAGTCCAGAGTATATTGTTGAAATCCAGGATGATCATTTTCAAACTGAAGAGACTCAAAGGATTGAGCCCATTCCCATAGCTCTGGTACACACTCAAATACCTATAGGAATCCTTGATAGACATAAGCCTCCTGCCTTGTTCCCTACAGATGTAAAAATTTCTGATACATATGTAAAAATTTCAGATTCACAGGTTAAAAATCCATCTTGTTCTAAGATCCTTTCTTTACCTCCTATACCTGTGCAAGTCCTAGACAGATACAAACCTTTGGTTTTTATTTCTGTCCTCCGTGACCTCCCTGCAAATTATACCAATAATCTACCTAGGTTTGATGGATAGAATGCCAATATTACTGTTGAAAAACACATACAAAGGTTTGAAGATTTCCTTGACCTTTATGAGGTTGAAGCTGACAATGTATATATAAGAATGTTTTCCCTGTCTTTGCAAGGTAAAGTTAAGAACTGGTTTAAAAATCTCCCAGTTGCAAGCATTAACAATTTCCATCAGTTTGTGCAAGTTTTCCTAGATCGATGGGTGATCATGAGAAATGTCTTTCTCATCCTAGAAGAGTATGACCATTTGAAAAGATAGCCAGAGGAGACAGTACATCAATTTTCAGCAAGTTTCAACTAGGTGTATCATGCAATGCCTGCTGATATAAGGCCACCCCCAGGATTATCTCACTTGCATTACCCAGATGCCTTCGATCTTGAGATGACATTCCAATTAAGAGAAAGGAACATTGCAAGACTTGAATAAATGAAAAAGGTTGCAGTTGATGTGGAAGCTAACTTGCTGAAACGAAAGGAAAAATTAAGGGTAGAAGAGGAAGATATAATAGAAGAGGAATGAATGGCATCCTCAGAAGTGAAACTAGATGTTCTGGCAAACACTGTAAAAGAGATGATGCAGAATATTAGCAGGAAAGATGAGCTTTTGTTCAAAGACCTTATGTTCCATTAGTGCCAGAACGAACAATGATCAATGTCCCCAAACATTTTTCAGCCCAGCCTCTGTATTCTGAACCACCAAAGGATTATTTCATGTATTCGATTCATAATATAGTCAAAGATGAAGCTCCAACGCAGCTTGTTGAAGAGCCATCATCTGATATGATGTCCGTGTTTGATGACATTTCATTCATGGATGATTTACCCAAGCATGATCAGTATGATGAGGAGGATATCAAGATGAATTTTCCAGAGAAATTAGCAACATACTGTTGGGAGGAAGAAGATCATTTGCAATCCCAGCAAGACAATCATTCTGTACATGGAAATTATGACAACTATGATCACAATGCAGAAAGTCTTGGGGAGGAAAATGCAAACTGCCTACCCCTATGTTTTGCCTCACTCCTGAGAAAACATCGCAAGCATATTGTAAACAATAAGAAACAGGAATGTTCTAATGCATCAGTTGAAGAGAACAAGGATGATATGGAAGATGATCCAGAGGTGCAGCCCTTGAGCCTTTTTGAAGGTCAAACCTCAAATGAAATCATGATGCCCAAAACAGGTGATGAGCTGATCCATCTTGATTCGTTGCCTCTGTGCTTTAATTCATTTCAAATTTTGAGAGGGAATCTTGGTCAAATTCTAGATGAAAGTCACAATGTAAGCCATGAAGTACCAGTAGAGCCAATGCCACCATTATCTAAAGAATTTTATGACCCTATAGCTGATATTCTGGATAATGTGTGTTCTCAAAGTTAATTTTCATTTACTCCCAATGATTTGAAAAAATGTTATGATATGGATATGATCAGACAGTTAGCTACAAGGGTGTGTTCAGTAGAAGCATCATTTCAAAACCCATCAGAAAATTTGCAGCCATATCAGCCATTGCATGAGGATGCAAATAGCATAGATACAATGCCAGATCATGTTGTTGATTGGGCTAAAATTAAAAATCAAGGAACATGTCAGATCTACCTTGATCCAATAGCTACCTATATGGAGAATTTTTTCACTATAGAGCCCCAATCTATCTCTGGAATTAATTTGGTTCTTCAGGACTATTGAGGTCTCTGTTGTAAAGATCAATCATGTTTTCAGCAGTGGCCACTACACTTTACAATTTTGAATCTATGGACAAAAGTTCAAGTTTCCTTTTTGACTGTGCTAACAAGCAGTCAAGCAGTCCATTGGTCTCAGTAGCTACTTGATTGGCTTGATTGGAATTTTTGTATTATTTTATTTAACATGATTTTCAATAGTATAGGGTAGGTAGGAGAATGTGAATAAGCTCATCATTCCGAGCATCTATTTTTTAGTAGTGTTCATTTTGATTTGGTTTCAGTGGAAAGATCAAAACAGGTACTGGTTCCAGAATAATTTTGGGATAAGCTCAATGAATAAACCATCGGTCTACATGTTCAGATTTTAGTGGTTCTTGACACCTCCTTAAAGAGATGCCATCCCTAGGTGGAGCCTATGTTGAGGTCCTATAATTATAGGTAACTCGATTCTTCAACTGTTGATTTGGCATTGCCCCCGTGATGAAGACTTCTGTCTCAGTTGACCCCTTTTTCCCCTCCATCCATTTCGCCCAATTTTTCATCACCCTATTGCATCCTTCATCCACCTTTGCACCCTCACTCCCTTGTCCATTTGTCCCATTGACCACAGCTCGCCCACCACTCGTCCTTGCATGAATAAACAAACTTAGGATAATAAACAGATAATATTAAAGGGTTAGTGGCATTTTCTAATGCTTGTTAGCCTAATAAAGTTGTTTTAATAGGATAATTTAAAATAAAATAATGATTAGATTAATTATTAATTAATTATTAACTTAGTCTGATTAAGTTAGTTGCTTAGGCTAGTAATTAGGTTAGTGTCTCATTAATTTCAATTAATTAAAAAACAAATTAAAAAACAATAATAAAAAAACATATATTAATTAAATAAAACAAATTATAAAATATATAAACAAAATACAAAACATTAAATATTAACATAACATAAAAACATATAAATATATATATATATATATATAGATAGATAGATAGATAGATATAGATAGATAGATAGATAGATAATAAAACAAAATGAAATAATAAAAAATAAATATTAAAACAAAATGTAAACCAAATAACAAAATATCAAAATAAAAACAAAAACTAAAAAAAAATACATTAATAAAGAAACATGTCCTAAGTATAAACATCACATCACATCTCACATAAACTCAAATCAACGACCATAAATAATTCTAGATCCCCCCTAGCCATCTGAACTTTAACGAGAGGGGAGGGGGCGGGGGGGGTCCAGAATGAAGTTGTTTCATGAAACCACCCCCAGACACTTGTCATATCCACAGGCCAGCGGACCCCCCACCCTTGAAACCTCTTACCACCTCAAGGGGGGTTTGGAATACCACCTTTCCCCAAAAAACCGTTTTCGCAACATTTTTGACCAGTCGATTTCTGAAGGCGATTCTGGGAAAACGAAAGCAAATTTTGAAAAACCAAGAGACACTTTTCTCCGTAACAGGATGAAGAAAAAAACAATATCTCAGTTTTTTCATAGGTGCCATGGGTGGGGAGAATCGAAGCCATGTTCGAGCTCCATTTTTTCAATTTTTCATTTTTATGTTACAGTCCTGATTTTGCGGGGGCTGTTTCGGCGAGTTGGACATGAATTTGGCGAAAACAAAGGAGGTTTTTGTCCAGAACATGATCATATAAAACAACCTGTTTCATTTTTTTCCCAGGTGTCAGCATCGAAGAGAAACATATGTCTGAGTGTACCCCTATTTTCAGCGAATTCAGCCTAGTTTTATGGAAGACAGTTCAGGATTTTCAACGATTTTATTACTATTTTTGGCCAAGACGGTTGAATATGAATTTTGAAACTTGAGGGGGGGTCTCTCCTATTTATGATATGATTTTAATGTAAAATGATGGTTGATCTTTACACCCTAGCAAGTTGTAAGCACTGTCACTTTTATCAAGAGATCTTCTAGTAATACAAAGAGATGTTTCACAGGATTCCTGCGTGTTAGCTATTGGTGAAGTTTTTCTCTCCTTCATTGAATGTTTATCTCTCTTATTTATCATATTGTTTTCTGATTTGATCATTTAAAAGGAAATAAAGTTGCAAAATTTACCTTTGTGTACTATGTTTCTAGCTTTTAAAGATCTAAATGTTCATCCTCTGATGTTACAGTAAAGAAATTCTTAGTTTCTTCTTTACTCTAATTGATAGTCTCGTCTTTTCTGCTATCCATCATTTTATTTCTAAAGAATCCAATAGTTGCATTATCCTGCCCTATGAAAAGAATATTTATATATGTTCTTTGATGTTTACCTTTATAACACAGACCCCATAGCCCAATGGTCCTATTTTGTTGTCTCAACCAGAAAACTCCAAGAACAGATCCTATTCTACATAACTAGCCTAATATCCTATTTCAAACAAATCGAAATTTGACAGAGAGATCCCTCTCTGAGTCTTGGAGGGCTAGATCCAAGACTCAAAGTGGTTTTGATGTTGCCTCTATGACTGCCTCCACAGTGTTGGGAAAATTACAAAGTGCTAACAAACGGTATACCCCACTCCTCCTGTAGACGTAGGACATGAACTCTCTCCAAGAAGGACACTAAAATGGACCCGTAACCAAATTGTTTCAACCGAACATTTCGACACTCTGTGAGTTTTGTTTTCATGCTTTTCAGGACACCCTCACACTAGTTGAAGACCTAGGGTTCCATGCACTCTATCACATACTAAAAATGGATTTGAAAATCCATATGGGGAGCTTCACTCCCTTCCATTAAGATAATGGTATAAAGGATGGTCCATAATGGTAAATCCCGAACATCTCTTATGGCTACCTTTCCACTGTGTTTTTCCGTACCTGGCACACAATGGTGAGAAACATAGTAATTCATAGGTTCACCCCCACCCCTGCTTCCTATGAGTGTTACTTGTGAACCACAGTGAGACAACCCTATCAGAAAGTAGATATCATATATATCCAATGTGTGTGTATGAACACCCACACGAAAGGCTTCTTCGTTCACATCCCACATGTGAACCAAATACTCTAGCAACCTCAGTTGGGCTCTCATGCCCTGAATCTTGAAAAACGTGAGTAACCCACATTGCCTTAGAGTGATAATGGTGCCCGGGTCATTGATGGAAAAATAATCCTCTACCTCATGCTATCTTTCACACCACTCAAGCATTTTGACCAAGGAAATCGTTCCAAGGAACACTAAAATAAGATTAGAAACATAAAAAATTCATTCCTAGAGGTTTTTCTAGTTAGATTTATCTTTTCAAAAATTTGATTTCGGTAGTCGCAGGGCTGCACTTTTACGCAAAGCGACGTCGTTGCACCCTGTCTATTGGATCCCATGTGATGATGTCAAATCATCACAGTTCACGATACTGTGGACCTGCGACGATCTCAACCTGCAGGTAGCCCAAAGAATCGGCCTAAAATCCAAATTTAACCTATGAAAAAAAATGTGAAACCATGAAAATATAAAGAAGAAGAAGATTACCATTTTGATGAAGATGGTTCACAAAATGATCCACCGGGCACTCTAAAATCGACAGTTGAAATTTGAGGAGAAACGAGGGTTTTGGGGCACTATTTGGATAAATTTGCAAATGAAATGGTAAAAAGGGTGTTTTGGCCTATTTTATTGTTTTTATCATATTTTATTGCAAAATTAAATAATTGTTTGTATTTTATCCATGACCTAAAGTCTAAACAACTTTGCGAAGTGTTTACTATTGCATATTAAAAGGTCTAAGGAAAAAATGTTTTGAATTGGGATCCACCTTTTTTAATTGTTTTTGTATTTTTCTTATGTACAGATGCTTTTAGGGTTTTTAGGAAAAACTCTGAGCATGGTCTTAGGTCTTTCTCACGCTCGTGAAACCATGAGAATGTAATTGAGTAATATTTTGTCATTTTTTCGAACTCGCATTGGTAATATGAAAAACGAAACCTGTGGAGTATCCTTTAAGATCTTTTCAAGCTCCCTAAACATGAAAAGATAGCCGAGCGATCTTGTTCTTTTTACGCTAGTAAAAGTATTTGAAGAAAACGTGTGATGAGTGGTAGGTTTATCTCTTTTTTGTTCTTGTTACACTAACTTATGAAAAAGGACCTTATGGATTTCTCTTTAAGTGTTTTTCAGACTCTCTAAAAATGAAAAACCCTTGAGTTTTCTTTCTTTGGACTCATTAAACAAGCATCGAAATACCTGTATGGGATCGAGCCAGTCCTTCTTAGGTTTTTTTAAACATACTCTGAGGGGCTCTTCCAAGGGATGAGATTACATTTACAAGAATATGTTATCCTCCTCAAGCTTGCGTAAAAATAAAGAGGTACTCGCTAGAAATGGTGGGGAGGGGATTAGGAAAGAAATGTGTCTTTGTATTTGTGTTAGTGGCAGTAATAGTCACTCTTGAACATGACACCCCCTTCATCATTGTATTTGGGTTGGGAAATCCATTTGTCTCTCGTTTGACCATCTACAATTTCATATGTTGGGTCCTCCTTGAGTCAATATTTCCAAGACAACTATTGTGTCATTCATATGTTCAAGAGAAGTCCAACCTAAACAATTATTCTATCGAGTCGTCCATCTGCAGTTATAAATTTTATACCATGTCGGAATTCCCTAAGTCAGTTCTGAATTTCTTTGTAATATACCAGATATAAAATGTATGCAGAACATAAATAAAATGCTAGAAATGGTAGAATAGAAACAATATAACCAGAATATTCACCACAATAACACTGAAATAATATAAGAATAAAAACAGAAATAGCAGTTTGAATCTGAAAGCAATGTTCATGGGACTCTTCGAGAGGGAAACCTCCAGTTGAGCAGAGATCTATTACAATAATATCCAAGCTAGGTTTCTCATACCCTCGACTCCTATTTATACTAAAAAGAAGCATCTAGAGGAAGATCCTTCTAGAAACGAAAGGTTCTATTAGGTCTTCTTACATCTGCCTTATTCTATTTTATTGAAAGGCCTTATTAATATTGACCTTTATTACATCCGAATATATTGTTCTACCTATGTGTGGGTTAGGAACCTAACATGTCTTCCCCCTTAAAAACAACCTTGTCCTCAAGGCTTGAGATGAGGAAATTGCTGCAGAATGGTCACTGGTTCCCAAGTGGTGTCTGTTGGAGTTGTATCTTTCCACTGGAACAACACTTCCTTGATGGTTCTCTGACGTAGGAGATGCACACGCTGGTCCAAAACGACTTCTAATTGTAGCCAAATGGATCCTTATTTAACTAACTCTGGAAGGTTGGTTTGAATTTGGAACTTAGCTCCAATCACCTTCTTTAAGCATGAAACATGAAAAACAGGATGTAGCTTCGAATGGTTGGGAAAAGCTAACTGATAGGTGACTTGTCCCACATGCTTGAGCATGGTATAAGGACCATAAAAATTGGGCACTTTCCTCTGACAATGCTCGACCTTGAGGGAAGTTTTCTTGTAAGGTTGCAGTCGAAGAAACACCTGATCCCCTTCTGCAAATTGACGTTCAGAGTGACCTTGATCTGCTTGTTGCTTCATGTGATTTTGTGCCATGACAAAATTCTCTTTGAGGGTAGGGAGAATAGCCTCTCGAGCTGTAAGTGTTAGGTCAACCGCCTGGACCTTCGAGGCACTCGGTAAGTATGAGAGAACTGAAGGTGGCTTCTGTCCATATACCACTTAAAAAGGAGTCATGCGTGTAGCTATATGGAATGAAGTGTTGTACCACCATTCAGCTAGGGGTAACCATTGAGCCCACTGATTTTTCTTTTCTGAGGCAAAACACCTCAAATATGTTTCCAAACACTTGTTGACAACTTCCGTTTGGCCATCATTCTGGGGATGATAAGCTCTACTGAGATGCAATTTTGTGCCTTGTATATTGAATATTTCTTACCAAAAATTGCTTGTGAAAGTTGGGTCGCGATCAGAAACAATATAGTGTGGCATGCCATGAAGCTTTGAGACCTGATCCATGAAGATTTGAGCCACCATGGATGCTATAAATGGGCGTTGAAGGGCGCAGAAATGATCATACTTGGAAAGGCGATCAACAACCACCATGATGATAAATTTATTTCCCGATTTGGGTAAGCCGATAATAAAATCCATAAAGATATCCTTCCAAATAGCAGGTGGAATTGGGAGCAGTTGTAGTGTGCCTGGCGATTTGAATGTTTCTCCCTTGTTGCGTTGACACATGTCACATTCAGCTACAAAGTTACGAATGTCCTCTTTGATGCCATCCCAGAAAAGGGAACGTTTGACCCTGTCATAGGTTTTGGTGAACCCGGAGTGCCCTGCTGTGGGTGTAGTATGAAGCTCAGAAAGTATTGTGGATTTAAGCTTTGATTGTTTACTTAAATACAAACGGCCTTTGTATCGAATTTTCTCATGGAGGCAAGAGTACCCTAGGGAAGCTGGAGCATTGGAGTGCAATTGTTGGATCAACTGCAAACTTTTGGGATCTTGTAGCCATTCCTAGCGAACGGCTTGGATCCAATCTAGTACAATGAATGAAAGAGAAAAAAAGAGATCCTTCATCTTCATATTTTCAGGAAAGTGCATCCGCAACCACATTGTCTTTTCCTTTCTTATAAATGATCTCATAATCATATCCAAAGAGTTTAGTCACCCATTTTTGTTGTTTTGGGGAGGAAATGCATTGTTCCAGAAAATACTTGAGGCTTCGATGGTCTGTCTTAATTTGGAACCGTTGCCCCAATAGATAAGGATGTCGTAGATCCACGACATGCAGAATAGCCAACATTTCCTTTTCATAGATGGATTTGCCTAGATTTATTTCAAATAGTTGCTTGTTGGTAAAGGCCAAATGTCAACCCTCTTGCATAAGGACAGCACCAATTCCTTTCCCTGAGGCATCACATTCCAACACAAAGGTCTTTGTGAAATCGGGAAGGATGAGGATTGGAGTGGTGCACATGGACATCTTCAAGGTTTGAAAAGCTTGACCAGTGGTTGGAGCCCAAGTGAAAGAGTTATTTTTTAGGAGAGCAATGAGAGGTGTTGCAATCTTCCCATAATTCTTAACAAACTTGCAATAATACCCTATTAAGCCTAGAAATCCACGCAAGCTCTTAAGAGTATTTGGGTGAGGCCAATATTGTATAGCTTCAATCTTTTTAGGATCCATCCTGACGCCATCTTTTCCAACTAGATGACCCAAGTATTCTACTTCTGAGGCGCCAAAAGCACATTTAGACTGTTTCAGGAAAAGTTGGTGCTGAGAGAGTAGATGGAGAACTCGATCCACATGAGCAAGATGGTATGTCTAGGTTTTTCTATAGATGAGGATAACATCAACGAAAACTAAGACAAAATGGTGGAGAAAAGGATGGAAGACATGATTCATGAGGCTTTGGAAGGTGGAGGGGGCATTACACAAGACAAAGGGCATGACCAAAAACTCATAGTGGCCCTCATGAGTTATAAAGGTAGTCTTGGGGATATATGCCTCTTTCTTACATATCTAGTGGTATCTTGAATGAAGATCCAGTTTAGTGAAGAATTGGGTGCCACTTAATTCATCCAGGAGGTCATCAATGACAGGAATGGGGAATTTGTCTTTGATGGTAAGTTTGTTGAGGGCGGAAATCAGGACACATTCGCCAAGAACCTTCTTTCTTCAGGACCATGACCAGAGGAGACGAATAGGGGCTTGTACTAGGGAGGATAACACCTGCATTAAGGGGTTCCTGGACCATTTTCTCAATTTCATTTTTTTGGGAAAAGGGCTGACGATACAAATAGATATTGGGAGGAAGGCTTCCTGGTACAAGGGGAATAGAATGATCATGAACACCATGGGAAGGAGGGAGGCCTTGGGGAGTGGAAAATACCAATTGATGTTTAGAAAGGATGGCTTGGAGGTCTTGCAGTACTGAGTGTGTCTCTGTTGGTTGTATGGCATGGATTTGGGTGATAACACTAAATGACCCTTTTTGAGCATCTTTTCCATGCGATGGGAACTAATGATATCAGGTGAACCGGTGGTGATGCCTTGGAACTTATATTGGTGGCCCTCCTGGTTGAATTTCATGGTTAAGTCTTTAAAATCCATGAGAACGGGACCCAAATTCCTTAGCCAGTCTGCACCCAGCACAATGTCACAACCTCCCATGTCAATAGTAAACATATGGGATTTTAGGTGGTAGTCACCAATTTGCAGACGCACATTTTCACAACACCCTCCACATTTCATGGAACCACCATTGGCAATCATGATTTGGAAATTATAGACGGCGTGGATGTAGCAATGAGTTTCTTGGGCAATGCGACAATGAATAAAATTATGGTTTTTGCCACTATCAACCAGAATGATGACTTTCCGATGCTTGATGTAACCGATTAGCTTGAGGGTTTGGGGAGTGGAGAAGCTAGTGAGAGCATTGAGGGAAATGACTAGTTCTACTTCGGGAGGGTCTGAGGGAGGGGTTATGTCAGTGGATTCAGGTGATTCAGACATAGAGGGAGTTTCTTCATCTTCTTACGAAATATCCTTGGAGATGGCCATAAAAAGATTTTGTTATTTACACTTGTGGCCCGAGAAATATTTGTCATCACAGTTATAACAAAGGCCTTTGAGTTGGCATTCAACCATTTCAACCCCGATCAATTTTTGGATCTTTAGTGGAGCAGAGGGAGCAGTGGGATTTAATTGTTTAGGGTGAGGGATGAAGGAGGGTTTGTGGTTTTGAGAAGATACAACCTGTTGTGCTTCTTTAGCTCTTTTGGTAGCCTCCACCCAACTCTCAGGTCGATCCATGAGGACATGGGCCTGAATTTCATCCTTGAGGCCGTTGATAAAACACTCTCGGAAAAAGGCATCAGACATGCCCTCTGTTGTAAAAGTCAGGCGCTCAAAGGAAGCTATAAAGTCTTCCATTGTTCCTAATTGTTTCAGCTTTGTCAAACGGCCCAAATGGTTGGTGTTAGTGTCAAAGCGTTCATAAATCTCTTCCACAAATTGTGTCCAAACAATATACCCTTGAGGCAAATTTTTTCTCCATTGCCAATGTTCTTGATCTAGATGGAGAACACCATACCAGAGTTTGGCCAAGTCATCTGTAATGTTGTATAAAGAGAAGTAATGTTCCATTTGGGTTACCCAACCAGTGGGGTCCGAGCCATCAAATTTGGTCACATCCACCCGTGTAAGGCATAGGTCACATTGAAAGTGATGGTTCTGCAAGGTATGGGAATGAGAGGAATGGTCACCTTCAGTATGTGGGGGTGAGGAAGAGGAAGGGTTATCTGTAGGGATATGCAGTTTGGTGCAGAGTGCCGAAAAGACTAATTCAAGTTGGGTGGTGAGGTCTTGTTTGATTTCGCCCATTGAGGACTACATGGTTGTATTGATGGCGACAACATTGGAACTAAGTTGTTTCACTTCTTGTTGGGTCTCAATGAGACTATATTGCAAGGTGTTGAAGAGAGCTGCCAAGTCTTGGCTACTAGTATGGGCCATGAGGATGGGGGAACTAAAAACGGGCGGGCAGGGTAAAAACTATTTGCTGAAAAAATGATATGGATGAATGTGATAAGGGCGAAGAGATGAATCCAATGGAATAGGTCTGAAATAATGGTGAAAAAAATTCCAGACTCGTTTATTTTTTATTTTATTTTTATTTTTTTTACGGAGTTATACTCCGGTCTTTTTTTTTTTTTTTTAACGGAGTTATACTCCGGTCTTAAGAATACTGCAGAGAGGAAATGCCCAAATTCTTAACCAGAAATAAATGTGTATTTACTTGGCAACCCAAACACAGTTGCGCAGAAATAGATCTTGTTTGTTTTAATTTGTTTATGTTTTTGTCCCCAAGGATTAGGTATTCAAGGGTTCTACAGACAAGGGTTTTCCCTGTCCTATAGCTCTCTGATATACGTGCGGGGTCCAAAAGTAGTACCCGGCCCAATATTTCAGGGAAATAACTAAGGAGGATAGATCATACCCTTAGCCATACTACTCGACTACCTAGGTACTAGAGAGTATCTTCCCAAGTGTTGTTCTCATTGACACTATAACAGTCATGCGGCCGATCAGTTTATCTAAAGAGGGCTTCAGGTAATCTATGTCGATCCGTACACAGGTGTTGTCTGATGTGCTACCACTCAAGGGGGTACCAACAGGGGTTACAAGGGTGGCCAACAGATGTGCGCTTAAGTACCACTTGTATTTCCTACATGTATGAATCCCTCAATTGTGGGTTTATGTGCGTAACGACATATCTTTGTGGCTTAAAGATGTCGGAATACTTCTCTACCCTGAAAAAAAATTTAACCCACACTTTCTGCTGAGGAAAGTGCTCTGATACCACTTATAATATACCAGATATAAAATGTATGCAAAACAGAAATAAAATGCTAGTAATGGTAGAATAACAACAATATAACCAGAACATTCACCACAATAACACTGAAATGGTATAAGAATAACAACATAAATAACACTTTGAATCTGAAATCAATGTTCACTGGCCTCTTCGAGGAGGCAACCTCCAGTTGAGCAGAGCTCTATTACAATAATATCCAAGCTAGGGCTCTCATACCCTCGACTCCTATTTATACTAAAAAGAAGCATCTAGAGGAAGATCCTTCTAGAAGTAGAAGCTTATATTAGGTCTTCTTACATCTGACTTATTCTATTTATTGAAAGGCCTTATTAATATTTACCTTTATTACATTCGAATATATTGTTCTACCTATGTGCGGGTTAGGACCCTAACATGCTTTATACTCTGATCTACGTCAAATATGTTACATATTTTGTGTCATCGATGTGGGATAAATCAAGGCCCTCTTATAACAAGTCTTTTCATGTTGACTTCAACTCATTATCCGGGAACAAGATTTAGAAATCATTTAGTACCTTAGGGCCTGCATGCCTTAATGGCAAGTTTCTTCACTTTCAATAGTCGGTTCACATCATTGAACCCTGATTGGAAGATTTCATCAAGTGTTCGACTTCAACTCATTTATTCACATTCATTGGATTGTACTAGAGTACCTTGGGAGTCATTGACATCAATGGTGATTTCTCTCGCACTTGTTAATGTTTTTTCATTAATGACCGGTAATCAAGTGGCTTCTACCATGTTCGATTTCGACACCTGTAATCACATGACTAGATTCGTACTTAAAGAATATGTAAATGAAGACCCTATATCTCATCATATTCATCTAGGTTGCGACAAAGTATTCATAAGTTTTCACTGACACATAGATCCACTATGTATGTCTCGTAGCTATGTCTGAATTTGAATTCTTTTAGAGCATAGATCCACAATGTATTTCTAGTGGCTATGTTGAATCATGATGGCATGGATCCATAGTGTATATCTAGTGGCCATGACTCACTTGACACTTATGACTAGAGTCACTTGTAGTTTGATCATGGGAATGCCTACCTCAGAAGATGGTATGTTAATATGCAGATGCTTGATTTTTTGCAGGTTCCCGATCGATGTGCTCCTTGTTTTCAACACACACATTCTACAAATTATTTCAGCTGTCACAAGTTCTAGTTTCATACTTTGGTGGTAACTCTATTACACATTATTTTGGTCACCCCAGTGATCAACTAAAAACATTTGATTAACTCATTTTCATGTTCCCTGAAAATATTAAAAGAGACTTTCCCCATGAGAAAATTAGTTTTCTTTTCCTCTTTCAAAAACTATAACAAGGAAGGTCATCACATCATGTTGTATGCATGGGGTGTGATGATGCCTGATCGTCACACTTTTCACTGAATATGGACTGCGACGTCATCGCAGGTTTCCTGTGCATAGGGTGTGATGATGCTTAAGAAAAGGACAATTCAAAATTCACGAATGTTCTAGAAGGGAATCTTCTATAACATGAGGTGGCATCCGATCGGTTTGGATCTTACTCACTTATTTGATTTAGTGGGATCATCCTAATCCCCTCATCCATCTCTCTTTTATCCTATATAAAGAGGGATCTCTTATGGAAAATGATAATGTTTGCAAGGTCTTGCATGTGCATGAAGAGTTCTACTACAGATTATACTTGAGAGCTTTGTTTTAGTTTTCTGAGTCAGATTGTGGATCTTCTTCATCTAAGGCATTGGAGAAAAGGTGTGTGTGTGTTGGAGAAAATATCCATTGAAAGGGACCTTGCAACATCATGGCATGGGTTGTATTCTCCACTTTCCATTTAATATAATGCAGCAATAAATTTCTTCCCTATAAAGGTGTCTTAACTTTTATTGTATAACTACTTAATCTTATACATAGAATTCATTGGAATATATATATCTTTTTTCTCTCTCTCTCTTTGTTGTTTTTTTTTTCTTAAACAGGTTCAGCATCCTGCAAACTCAAAGAAGGATCTACAAGGATGACACTAGCGAGAATCAAGCGTCGTTTAAAAGGTATGTCACTTGTACCTCTCTAAACAAGTTTATATGATAATGAAGTCTAAGGTCAAGTTTGTATTTTGTCTTGTTTTGTTCTAGATTCTTGTGGAAGTTAGGGATATCAGTTTGTGTCTGTACTTAACAATTAGTCCGATAACACCTAATCTCAAGTCAATATTTGAAAACATCATTTCTCCTTTCATTTGATCAAATAAATCATCTATCCTTGGTAACAGATACTAGTTCTTGATTGTGGCTTTGTTAAGTTGACAATAATCAGTACAAATCCTCCATAGTCCATCCTTATTTCTAACAAAAATCATTGGTGCCCCCCATGGCGACAATCTTGGACATATAATTCCCAAATCTAACAACTCCTTCAATTGAATTTTCAAGTCTTGCAATTCAGGTGTTGACATTCGATATGGCATTCTTGGAATCGGTTCTGTTCCAGGTTTCAAATCTATGGTAAACTCTAATTCTCTTTCCAGCGGTAAACCTAATAACTCTCCAGGAAATACATTGGCAAAATCTAATACTACAAGAATATTTTATAATCCTTCCATGTTCGCCTTTTCATTAATTCCTAAAATGGCATACAACTTACATCCTTTGCATATGATTTTCTGTAATTATAGGGAAGAAAAAAATATCAATGACACAGCCTGGTTTCTTCCCACAATTACTCTACTTTGTCCCAAATCATCAATAAAACTTAAGCACTCCATATTATAGTTAAGTATCATGTCATGTGATTCTAACCAATCCATTTCAATCGCAATATCGTAATATCCCAAGATTGTAACATATGGGTTTACACTCGTGACAAAATCACCCAAGTTAATGTTACAATTCTTAACCTTTCCTATAACCTTTTTCTTGGCACTAGATGCCATTTCTGCAAGTTCAAACTCATCTTGATCGAATACCTTCACCTTAATTATTTTAAGCACAACACTATATATAAAAAAATTAGTTTCTCCTGGATCTATTAAAATACTAAATTGTTGATCGATGAGCATACCTAAGGTCTTGAGCACTGTGGACTGATGCTCATCCTGGAAGTTATTTATCATTGCATGTATTATGTGGGCCTTTCCCAAGTCTCCAAATTTCATAGGTCCTAATGATCCGAAAACTCTTTCCTTGTCCATAGGACAGTCTCTATGGTAATGTGGCTCTCCACATGTCCAACATCCATTCTTCGGACCGATGCTCCTAGTTCTAGAAGTAGAAGTTGCATGCCTAGGAGTCTGTGGCCCTGATATCTTCTACTGAACAGTTCTAAACTATTTATGGTGTTGTGAATGATGATTTTTTTGTTTTTGTGGTGCCATGTAAGGATTCCATTACTAAGGAGTCTGTCAGGGTGGTGTCGAGAATACAAGTCTTTTGGGAATATCACGGTTCCTATAAGTCTATCTAATTGTTGTTTGATGCTAGTATGCTCTAGGTGGCACCTGTTTAGTCTATATAGAAGGCATCCTACCCTTCCCCCACTGTTAATCTCTTCCTGAACAATGAGGGCCTTCTAAACTACATCGTGCAATGTCTGAGGCATCAAGATACTCACTTTTGCATGAAGGTTGAATTTGAGGCCGAATAAAAACTTGATAACTTTTAATTTCTCTTAATTCAGATGTGGATCATATCTGAGTAGTTCCATGTACCTAGCCTCATGCTCTGGTACCGTACAACTACCTTGTCGCAAGGCATTGAACTCATTAAGCTAGCACTCAATGAATTCATTGGATAAGTACCTCTCATGGAATCATTGCTTGAACAATTCCCATGACATGTCTTCGATGACCATGTTTATTTGAAGTAAGAGTGTCTTCCACCAAAGAAGCACACTTCCTTTTAGTTTAAATACCTCCATGCATACCTTCATGTTGGAGGTGTAATATCATAGTGCAAATAACATCACCATATTCTCCAACCATGCCTCGACATCCAAGCCCTCTATGGCACCCAAAAAATCAAGAGATTTAACCTTCTCGATTTCTTTGTGTACACTATTGCTAACTAGTGGAGGGTGCTATGAACCCTCACTAGGAACAAATTCTTATCCCCCATCTTAATCAAGGTCGTTGATCAATACCTATGACATCCTCAAGAAAGATCTCATCATACCTACCACATCTCCCACTGCAACCTTCTCCTTCTCAGTAGTCTTGTCATTTCCCTTTGGATTAGATCCCTCTGGCTTGGATGCACTCACAGGAAGCATGCCTCTTCCTCCCACACCCCGACGTTTACTCATCATGTGTCCTCTCACCATGATAACTTCATCGAACAATTTCAATTTTTTTTATCAATACATCTCTAACGATTCAATAAAATGGAATGTGCAACAAGTCCGGTGTCATGGAGTTGAACCCGCTCTAATACCATATGTAACATCCCCTCCATACACAACATAAATGTAAGTGAATACGACAAGTAGCAATTTTTATTTGTAAAACATGTTAAGACAAATCAATTACGAACATTACATAAATATTTCAATCAGGTAAATGAACTATTATTAATCAATGAAATTATTCTTACTCAACGTCAACTTTATAATAAGGTCAAGATACAATATCAAGAAGGAATTAACATGTATAACACATGAACATATTCATCATTAGATTACACAAAACATTTCAAGACAACAATGTCTACCCGCCCAATCCTACCCTACAAGGTTAGGACCTTCAAGACACATAATCGATGCTCAAGTCCAAGATTCATCTGATCTATTTTGACCTTTTAAGGTCTCAAGAATAGAATTTGTTCTGAGGAACATGAATATATCTATTACCCAATCCAATCCTACTCTAAATTCAGGACAAAATTAAAGTAGTTACTAAAGGAAATCTTCATCTATTGTAAGGGAACAAACAATTAAAATATAAAAATTTACTCATCATGACACTGAGAGAGAGTAAATTGAGATCTAACTAAAGGACGTAAAACAACATTCTTCCATACACCTTACATTTTCTTCTAGTCACATTGTTACTTGTGCAAATATCATTCTCATTTAATAACATAAACCACTACTCTATTGAGTAAGAATTATCCATTTCAATTATAATTCAGTATAAGAATTACAAACATAACATGGCATGAAATTTTACTTTCCTAAGACTTTTGGCATAACTAAAACCCAACACAACTCTTCATATCTATCATTATTGTGGCCATGAGATCACACCTTGAGATAATGTCTACACATGTCTCAATCATAAAGGAAGATTATTAATTCTAACTGTAATTACATTTTGTATAGTATAAGCTAATAGACCTGCTCAAGTCATCTGAGTCATGTTAAGATCTGGTTATTGATGTGTAACTTAAATCAACATATCCACATAAAATAATTCCTACATTACAATTTACAATTGTAACTGTATCCTTAATTGAAAGGAGATCTACAATAATTTAAATTCCTCTAGCATAAGAAAATATGTTGAGTACAACCATCTATCTCCTATCTAATTTTGATTTTATACAATGTGGATCACCACAATCCCAAGTCCTAATATGAATCACAATCAATGACTAACTTGCAATTTTTTAAAAATAATTATTAACAATAATTACCTAATAGTTAGTAATAACCATATTTTATGTATAACACATTTTTTTAAGAAGTTATTAATCTCAGTTATATATAATATTTTATTTTGCCTTACTCATATATTTATTATTAATATAATTTACAACAGAATCTTAATTAAAGATCTGATTAATATCACTGCAATAACATAGAAACAAAGTTTTTATAAATCTAACTTAATTTATCTAAGTTCCAAATTGGATTCAATTCAACGTATCCCTAACACGTGTCAAATCAATCAAAGGGTAATAGTAGAAAACCCGAAAGAATTATACTATAAGTATTACTTAACTAGGAGACCTGGAGAATAATTACACGACCACCCAATTGGGTATTACAATCATTTAAGTGTCAAGATTCCGTGCAAATTCACAATTATAGGAAACCTGGATTTTACGAAGGTAACCAAATGCCACACGATCATTTTGATAAAGGTAAGAAAAAGGGAAAGGGGTTTTTATTTGACGGAAAGGGTAAACCAAAATCATGCAATAAAATGTATCAAGAATTTTGGCAATGGTTTATGGTACTTGAATCATGTACAGTGACATGCATAAGCATATAAGTGATAACATACATATTCACAAAAGAAATTATCCTTACACTTACACCCCATGTCGTTTCATGGTAACAATTTTGTCACAATTTTGTCACCGAGTATCACTCTGGAGTTTATGAGATATAAACAATAGCAATTACAAGGTACCAAGTATCACTCAGGAGAACTCATCAATAATACCTATCAATATATATACAACTAGATATTAACATATAATCACAATGACATCATAATATAACTCATAATCAATTAGAAATCATAATGTACCATAACTGGATCAATTGCTCTCAAGTGTCCTCAAAGAATAAGTCAATGTAAAGTGTGATCCGTGGAGCTAGATGTTACATAAATCCTTAGTATATAATAAACCCAAATTCATATAACTAAATTGAATTGCAATCCATTTTAGGATATGGGGGATGGAGATTTGCAGTTTACTAGCCCTGGAGGCTCGCCGGCCACCTACTGCGGTCACGATCCTACCGCCTCTCTAGATACCTTCCCCCACTTCCCTCGCACGTTTCCTGACATGACCTTGGGCTCGTAGTGCCCCTTTTCCCTCTTCCCCCACTACCTTCCCACTTCCCTCCTCCCTCCTTCTTTTTCACAGAAGACAGTTCTTCGACATTCTCTTGTCTTATTTTCTCTCAAACCTAAAGAAGCAATTGACTTGTCTCCATAAATACTTTTCTTATGGATACCTACAATGATGGGATGGATTATTCTTTGGACCTAGGAGTATCAATTCCCTGGCTGGGGATAGTTGGAAGCCCTACTTATTCTTCCTGTCAACAATTTCCCTTGCCTTCCTGATCCGGATTATTTTCGGCACGAAATGAGAGCGGAGATATAATAAAGAAATGCATAGAGATATTGCAGATATTCAATAATATAACATAAATGTATCAGAGATGCAACCATAAACACAGATATACAGTGATACACGATTTCTATTAATCAGAGAAATGTACAGAGACTATAAAAATACAGAGTGAAAGACTCGCTAGAATGGTGGCATCTTATCTCTGAGAAGAGATGTGACGACTACTCGCATTTGCAAGAAGATGGTTACAATGAGGCTCTGAAGTCCCTTTTACTATAAGAAAGAATGCCAAAATTCCTAGACATCCAAAAACCTGACCCTAGGAGATGAAGCGCCAAAAGTCATGTGGGCCACGTTTGGGTAAGTTAGTACATCAACTTCCCAGGGTCGTAACTTTTGCATACGATCTCCATTTTAGGCGTATGATAACTCGTTGGAAAGGTATCATCGAGGAGATTCATTTTGGGGGCTCATTCATGCCTTCAGCTATCATTGAGAACCTCGATCTCGAAAAACCTTCATTTAGGCCCTCAAAATGGCCCCGAAAGTTAAAACCTGCTAAAAATAGTAAATTGTCAAAATTGCCAGAAAGTTGTTTTGAGCCAGTTGGAAAAGGTGGGTGGCC
>ML787819.1:341654-358118 GCA_009831015.1 Picea engelmannii | reverse complement strand
CGAACGACTCCCCCCCTTCCTCTTCAACCTCCTGGTCCACTGAGGAACCATCCACTAATGGCTTTGAGAACTCCACTCTACGCTATCACCTACGCAATACCTCTGTTACCTTTAAATCCATAGACCACAAAGGCCTTTGCCCTTCCACAGAACTCCAAAAACCAAAAAAAGGCAGAGGTCGGCCTTCACACCTCTTGCTAGCACAATCCTGTGCACTTCTTGACATGGCCAGAGCCTGAAAAAAATCCCTACTTGGGGCCCTTATAGAAAAAAAAACCTCGACCGGGGTTCCCCCATGAAGCTCCTCTCCTATAACTGATGTGGTTTAGTGAGCCCCTCCAAAAAATATTCTCTAAAAAGGTTGGTGACCTTACACCAACCAGATGTGATTTTTCTCCAGGAAAATCTTGCAGACGAAATCACAACCATTCAAGCACTCATGAATCTCTTCCTAGGATGGGATTTCCTAGGTATAGATGCAAGTGGAAGATCAGGTGTCCTAGTAATCAGTTGGAACTCAAGGAAAATAAAACTCCTAAACTCTTGGGCCTCAAAATTCTATTTGGGACTCGAGGTACTAGCCAAAGGACTAGGGATGACTCTCAAGCTTCTAAATATCTATGGGAAAAACATAGACATGACACACTTATGGAACACCCTCTTCAGAAAGGATCTCTTGAGGGCAGAAAACCTAATTATTGGTAGAGATATCAACTTATCCCTAGGCGAAGCAGAAAGATGGGGCCCCTCAGCCCACCCAGATCCAAAAACTTCTTTATTTAGCCACCTATTGGATACAAATGGTTTCATTGACATTGTGACAACCAAACTACTCCCAACTTGGAGGAATTTAAGAACCATGGATGCACATGTGGCCAAAAGACTAGATCAGTTTTTGATCATAGAAACACTCTCTTTTCTTCCACTCTAGTTTCGACAATGGATTGGAATTGGGGGTGATTCTGATCATTCACCAGTTTGGTTAAACCTCAATAATGGACCAAAAATCTGGTTGCCTCTTTAAAATTCAACTCAAATTGGCTTAAAGAAGATAGTTTCAAAAAACTGGTCAAAGACAACTAATCTCCTCTCCTTGATTCGGAAGAAACTCCGGCAGCCATCCAATTCATGGACAACTTAAAATTAATAAAGAAATTGGTCATCCCTTAGGCAAGAACAAAACAGAAGGAAGAAGAGAAGGAACTAATAAGCATTGAATACCAGCTAGAAAAAGTTTACCAAACTATTGATTCTGGCTTCACTTCGAATACTTCTCGAGAAACTCTCACAACTCTTGAAGAAAAACATAGGAAACTCTTGGACGACAAGGAAACAACCTGGATACTGAAAAGCAGGGCACTCTGGCTTGAAAATGGGGATGAAAACACAAAATTGTTCCATGCCTATGCAAAAGGAAGGAAAAAAGCCAATATTGTCTGGAGCCTAAAGGATCAGGAAGAAAGACCTGTCACTACTTTTGAAGGTCTAGCAAATATGGGGGAAAACACTTCCATATGCTCTTCAAAGATGATCGAAGTGAAAACCTAGAAGACATCATAAAAATGGCTTTATATTTTCCCTCCTTTATAGACGAGGAAAATAACCAAAATCTCTTTGCAGAAGTTACAGAAACAAAACTCAAAGACACAATGCAAAGCTTTCAAAAGGATAAAATCCCAGGACTAGATGGTTGGACCATTGAATTCTACTTAGGATTCTTTGATCTGAATGGAAAGGACATTCTCAAAGTCATAGAGGATCCCATACTAAATGGAAAAATCCATGGCCCACTCAAAACCACTTTCATAGCTCTCATCCGAAAGGTAAATGATCCTCTTTCCTTTGATGATTTTTGACCCATATCTCTTTGCAATTTCATTTACAAAATTATTGCACAAAGGTTGAAACCTTTACTCTCAAAGTCTATCTCGAAATAAAAATTTGGTTTTTTACAATGAATATAAATCCACAAAGCTATTGGGGTAGCACAAGAATGCTTACATAGTCTAAAAACTAAAAAATCAAAGGGAAGCATCTTAAAAATCGATCTCTCCAAGGCTTTTGACAGAGTAAATTGGTATTTTATTAGATTACTCCTCACCCATATTGGATTCGAGGCTCCCTTCATCAAATGGATTATGGCTTGCATATCATTGGTTTCCTTTGCGGTCCTCATAAATGGAGAAAAATCCCCTTTCTTCATTTTTGAAAAAGGACTCCGCCAAAGCTTCCCCCTCTCCCCACTACTATTCTTACTGGTGGTCGAGGGACTGACCAGGGAAATATTGAATGCAGTTAGAACAGGGGAATTCCATGGAATACAAATCACCACAAGCCAAAGTCTTACACACTTACTCTTTGTACATGACATTCTCATCTTCTACAGTAGACATAGACAGGATGCATAAGTGCTTTCAAATATTCTCTCACTCTTCCGGTCAGCAACAGGAATGCAAATAAATATACAAAAATCCACCCTATCCTTCTCAGAATTGGAAAGGCAGGAGGAAGATATTTACAAAAGACTCTTTCCTTTCACGCCTCAAGACTTCATAGCTGGTCTAAAATATCTTGGTTTTAATCTAAAACCAAATAACTATCTCAAAAATTATTGGAAATGGTTCATCTCCAAATTGGAGAAAATATTATTCAGATGGAGCTTCAGGTGGCTCTCAAGAGCAGGAAGACTCACACTAAAAAAGGCAGGGCTATAAGCCATCACAGTCTATTGGATTTCGTTGTCTTGGAAACCAAAAGTAACTCTGGAAAAGATCAGGAAAATATTCTCTCGTTTCATTTGGTCAGGCTCTGGAGAAAAAAACATACAGCCTTGGGAAAAGTGGGATCTGCTAGCAAGACCAAAATCCCTAGGAGGATGGGGTCTCAAAAACATCTTCATGTTCTCCAAATCATTGATAGAAAAAACTGGATGGACACTCATCACCAATAGAAACCTTTGGTCCATTGTTATCTATCAAAAATATATATCCCCAAGGGCATCGGAAGACTAGATCAAATACCCATCCAAATCTCATTCAGGATCCATTTTCTGGAAATCTCTCACTTCCTCATTCTTAGTTATTGGAGAAGGACTGGCATGGAGAGTAGGTCGTGGGAACCATCACCATATTGGAGAAAACCCCTGGCAAGGTAGTGGGACAACAAACATCCTCCCCCCAGATCTCATCAACTTACTCCATGGGAAAAATATATATTTACTCTCCCAACTGGCAGACCCCCTTCCAACAACACATTGGTCTCAAGGATGGAAGAAATAATATGAACTAGGGCTCCTTGGAGGTTCAACACTAGTTTACAAAAACTACATAAAATCTCTACAAATCAGACACAGAAGATGAATTGGTCTGGAAAAAATATCCCTCGGGTGTCTACACCTCAAAATTGGGTTACATTGCACTTTCTCTAGATCTATTTCAACAACAACAATCCTAGTGGTGGAAAGGACTTTGGAAGTTAAAGTACCCACAAAAAGAAAAACTCTTCCTTGGGGTAGCACTAAATCAAAAAATCCTTACATGGGAAATACTACAAAAATGACAAATCGAAGGGCCTGGTAGATGTCCACTTTGCCTTTCAGAAAGTGAAACAATCTACCACATGTTTATTACTTTCCCTTTCACCTAAAGAATTTGGAAGGAGATTTTAGCTAGCCTTAGACAGACTTGCACTTGGGAAGGACCAAGCCCAGAACAAGCCTGGAAATTACGGCTTCTAGAATCCAAATACAAAGAACTAAAATCCCTCCCTCCCATCTTAATCTGGGGCATCTGGATGGCCATAAACACAACAATTTTCAATACAAAGCTACATCTCCAGGAAAAATAGCAGCACAAAGCTTCTTAATATTCACACACTTCCCACAAACAAAAAAAGGGACAAGACAAAAAGCTTTCTCCCCTGAACAAATAGATCCTTCAAATCCATGAGCTTATTTCGACGAAGCCTCACATAACCAACTTTGTGGGGGTGGGTTCATACTACACCTTTCGAAATTACTTTTTTTTCACTCAAAACTAGGGCTGGGTCAGGATACAAACAACCATGCAAAGATGTTGACCTTAAAACTTCTACTTACCTTTGCAAAAGAAAAATATCTACGACACATCCATATCTTTGGAGATTCTTTGATTGTGGTGAACTGGGCAAGGAAATTTCAGAAATGTCATAACATTTTCCTCCTCCCTATTCTGGAGGAAACTTTTCGGTTACTAGAAAATTTTGACACTGTGGCTATCTCTCATGTCTACAGGAATAGGAACATGGTAGCGGATGCTCTCTCAAAAGAAGGGCTACACCTTGTACTAGGACATTGGGACATCACAGAGCACAAAAATGGAAACTCAATTTTTTTTCACCATCGGCCCTTTATAGACTCAACAACTCAACAACATGATACACAACATGAACAAAAAAAACATCAACAACAATAACAATCCACATTGACAACAATCAACACAAATTCCTGGAATAATTCCACAAAGACTACATAGTAGAAGATTTATAATCTGAAATCCAAGATTTACAGCCCACTGGGAACTTTATATGTAACTAAATATGTATCTTAATCGAGAACTCGCTACACGACTAAAAGTTAGAGAACGACAACTTTTTTATTTTTATTATCCCGACAAAGATATCACACCCATGAGGTGTAGTGCTCCTTGAAACACCTACAAAATGTAATTTTGTCTCTTCAGATGAATAAATTTATTCTTTTTTCCAAGGAAAAAAAAAACTTAATTGAATTGCAATCACACAAAATATGAAAATAAATCAAATCACAAATGAACAAAAGTGGAAATGTAGTAAATTAAATTTTAACTATTAAGAAAATGAAAAGAAACATTGTGTCACCTGGATCAAGGGGCCCTTCTCGCCCTGAGAGACACACCAAGAAAGTTAATTTAGACTAGATCAATGTGCAATAGATAAGAAAGGATCAATTATCATTCAAGATAAACCATCATTACAAGAAGGGAACGATTAACCCTTTAGATATGTGATATAATGAGTTTCTCTTATACAAACTTACTAATATCCTCTCTTAATTCATGATGCTTTATTTATACATAAAAATTCAGCAAGGGAGGATATAATTGAATCCCCAAATCCCTGAGTTGTTAAAAACATTTTCTAAATTTAGAAAAAAAATCAACCACAAATTCCAGGAAATCCTAGTTAAAGAACCACGCATTTCTCCCATGTCATTTAAAATTTTAAAATATGATTTGGAGTGGAGGGGATAAATGGCCTCGTTGAGTAGAAAACCCATGTGACTGATTTTCATAATTTTCCTTCATCCACTCGCGATTGACCTCGTAAAATTGTCTCTTTGTTCTGGAATGGGTCTGTTTACAACAATTACACATTCTTATATGGAGAATTGGATCTACTAGTCTTCATGGATGTACGGGATAAGCTTGGTCATCCATGTAATGCATGCATTTATCTAATACAATATCATTCCTTCCTATTGCTTTGATTTTTTTGTTGGGTCACATATTATGTCATGTGGACATGTTGACTTCAAGTTTGACAAGGAACAAAGGAGGAATTTTGAAAATCTAAAGGACAAATTTCTCTTTCCCGATACGTGTGGATTTTGTTTGGACAAGGGACTAGTGTATGAAAGTGGATTTGGTATTTTTATTCAAAACTCTTTTATTATATCTTATTTCTCTTGAATTTTTCAAAACTCGGAATACAATTTATTATTTTTATCAAGTTTTAATCTAATTTTTGAGAAATCTAGTATTAGCATTCTTTGTTGAATGAAGCAAAGTTGTTAGCATTTGCATTTTTTTTTAAATTTGATTATTCCTCTTTCATTCCATCATCATAAAGTTACTTATGTAATTATTACATTATGATAACTAACTAAATATTAAGCAGAAGAACATTTGTTTCCATTAATGATTATTTTTATGGCTCGTGTAAATTGTTGAATGTATTTTAATAGATGGCGAGTCCTTAAGAATTATTTCTGAAAATCTTGTCATTCATATTTATTTATTATGCTTGATACTTGTTTCCTATCAACCAACAAAAGAGACATTTAACCTAAACAATTTTTTGCATGTTGTGAATGAATTGAATATCACTTTGGAAGATAAGTTATTAGACTATTGTCTCATGTTCATTTGTTTTCCCAATATTATATTTGTTTCCTTGGATATAAATATAGTGCAGATATAATCATTGATATATATTTTTAGTAGCAAGTCTTATTGTACTCGAAGTATTCTTAAGGTAATGAATTATTTCTAAGTGTTAAGAATCCATCTTTATTTTCTACACTCTTTTAGATTTTCTCTCAATTGACATAGGATAGATAGGTTAAGTCTTCTTTATGAACCCTGTATTAAGACCATATCATAGTTTGAATTAACAAGCATCTTTACAAAGAGTAAAAAAAACATCATAAGTGGAAAACCAAGCCCAAAAATTGGATGGAAACTACCATCCCAAATGAGAACAAGTCTAATTAGGTCTTGTGATCAAGTATTTGTCCGCTATTGCAGGATGGATTTTTCCTACCTATCAATAGAAGTGAAGGGTTCAATGTATAGACTATGAGAGTTATTGAGTTTACATGTCAATCTCTCCTTTTATTATTGTATGAATAGGTGTTTTGGAATAACAATCAAGTTTTCTTGTACATTTAGGTTTACATTTTTTTTTGTTAAAATTATGGAGTTGAGATTCAATACTATTTCTCTTATCACTTATCCACACACACACACACATATATATATATATATATATATATATATATATATATATATATATATATATTGTCAATAACTTATATAAATTAGAGTCTTTCAAAACAATATCTTTGGATAAAATCCTTGGCATTTTGGAAACTTATGTTCCTTGTATTCTTTGTGGCCTTCAAAATTTTGGCATTTAAAACAATATGTGTGTTGAATAATTGTTGGAGTAAGTATTTAGACACTACATTTTTTAGAATTTGTATGTCAATGTTGATTTCACTACTATATAAATAGGCACTTTGCACTAACAATTTCACATATTTTGTGGATTCAGATTCACATTTCTCTTATTAAAAACATGGACTAGTCCTTTGATTATTTTGTAGCCAACATCCCTTTGAATATAGATAGTTTTAATGACGTGTAGCAATAATTAGACCTTGACTACAATAATCACTATGGTAAAAATCCATAGTGTTATGGAGCATTATTTTCCTAGTAGTTCTTTGATGCATTGAAAATACGACATTTGAAAAAATAATTATGTTACATAGCTTACAAAACTTGATAGAAAATATTAAGGATAATTAGTAAATAAAAAATTAAATGGTCTTCTTCTTGCTTAAATACAATATATATAGTGTTATAGCAAAAATTTCCACACTCCATGCATATTTCTTTGATGGCCTTTCATTTCCATCTGCAGACTTAATTTCCCTTTTTTTCTCACTCCAGAGCCATACATACACATTTATGTCCATATACGTGAGCTACGGTTAGACAACTCACGTATATGCAGGTTACTCCATTACAACCCACTTACATCGATTTTTGTGCTCAAAAATAAAAAAAAATTGTCGGCCTTCCATGACATGTCACAAGATCCATGATCCTTGACCTTCCATATATTGGAAATGCTCCCACTTGACCCTTCAATTCTATTTGGAGGATATAAATAGAGTCATATACAATCCTTGATGAAAACATCACATTGAGAGAAAAGACACTATGGAGAAATTTCACCTCATATTGAGTTTGCATCCCTTTTTCCTTAAACGTCTGAACTTCTAGTGTTCATCCCCCAAGCTTTTCCTACCTTGAGATGGAGAACCTCATTTTATCCTACTACTTGTGACCTTACCTTTGTGGAGGATATAAGTGGTGGAGGTTTAACTGGAGGGACTTAGTTTCTCGGTTCTGATATGTGTCAATATAGAAGTTTGTCACCTATATACTTTTGTTGATTACATTAATAGAAATACTATTTTCTTGTCAAATTATATATCACAAATATTTCTATTACTTTCCATGGGCGTATTTTTTATGTATGTTAATGTATTATGCTATTTTATATGCTAACATTGTATATCATTTCCACATGCTTGTGTATATTGGTTGTTGAGGACAAGTTGCAGGTATAAAGATTTGGGTCACATGCTCAACTGTGGCCTCCTTCAGACGTCTGGACAAGGTAGGATTATAGCCTTCTCTTGTTAGCATTTTCATTTATGTAGCATACTTCATATTAGAGTTTATTTATGGGTGTCATTCAGTTTGTTATGGTTTTCCCCTAGGCATAGAGAGATTTTCCTCGTAACAGAATTGGCGACTCCACTGGGGAGATATCCTTTTTGGGGTATTGTTTTTTTTTATCCTTGATTTTCTCTTTTTTTTCCATAGTTTATATGTCACATGTTTCTTGACAGCCTATATTTTTCCTTATATCTGAGTTTCTTAGCCTAACCCTTTCTAAGGAAGTGTATTCTTTGCCATACATAGGTTTTCCCCTTGAAACTCATGTACATACACAAGTTGTCTCCCTTTAGGGTACATATATACACTTTTTTTCCATGAATAGTTACATACACTATCTTCTTGTTCCTTTTGGATGAGTTTGGTGCTTACTGGGTGATTTTTGTTGGTCGTTGAGACTTCTTGGGTCCCTATTCTAAATGTTAAGTGTCTACAGAGTGATAGGAAGCCGCTTTATTGGTGAATATTTTGGGCGAATTCCTTTCTTGTCATTTTTCTCATTTGTTGTCCTTGCATTCTAGTATGGCTAATTGCTTCTTGGTATCCTTCTTGGCTTGTCTCTTCTTTCTTTTGGTAGGGTCTTCCTGTGAGGTTGTTATTTAGTCCTTTCATTTTCATTTCATTATATCGAAAATACAAAAAAAAAAATCCTTATTTCATTTTACTTATAGCATTTTCACTTTTTGTTACTTTAAATTAGTTTTGACATATTAGGAAAGATTGCACTTCATTGAAATTGTAGAGATTTCATTTTGGAAACAACATTTAGAAGCATACCATCTCTTTGAAAATCAAGACTAGTACTTAGCAATTTTTTTATATATTCTTATCTTTTACATATGTTGAGTCACAATACCATCAGTTTCACGATTGCAACTCTTGAGTAAGCATAAGCCATTAAAATTAATGTTGAATAATAAAAATTGATTAGAAATGATTTTATTTTTTAGGGTATAAAAAAAGGTGTAGGACTTAGGGCCTTGGAATAGGATTTTGTGAGTAAACTTCTCCAAGGATAGAAAAATTAGCGTATGTGTCTGACCAGAGAGTGGTGAAAACCATTATCTAATTGGTGTCCTCGGGAGGCTCCGCTCACACCGGAGTTAAGAACGAGGTTGCACGAAGTTGGTTGCAGAAATAGCCCTCTAATGCCTTCCTAACATCATAGATATTTATGGCGTTCTATTTATATCTGGGGGTTTCTCTAGTGCCTTTACCTCCTTGAGAGGTGATTCTTTCAAGATTTAGGGTTTTTCTAACCTACCCATATGGTGGGTTGAACTTGTGACTACTTGCATGAGCATTGGTTATATCATGGTGACTTTAGTTTCTTGACTTAGGTATCCACATGGGTTTCTTGCAGGGGTTATTTTGTAGGTACCCTGAGTCAAATAGGGATCAGACAACACATAAACTTTATGGTGGATTTTCTCTCTATAGGAATCTGATTGAATAAACTATGAAGCATACGAGGGTCCTTATAACTAGTTATGTTTCATCCACTCTATTGTTCAGGAATCTCATCCCCTCCTGGGTGAGGCATACCTTCTTTAGTTTGGGAAGTCACTATTACACATAAAAATTTCACATTTGTGTTTGGCACCCTAAGTGTCGCAAGTGTCGTAAAGTGATGTATGCAGCTCGGTAAGTGTCACATGCATTGTCGCAAGTTTTGTATGAACCTTAACAATTTTCTCATTCACTTTGTGAGGTGTCTCCACCCCTTGACACCATTAAAGCAATTTTTCATGACCCCTAAGTCATATGGGAGGAGGAAACCCATAATTTATAGGTCAAAACACATCTTTTCCTTGGAAAGTTTGACCTTTTTCTGATAATTTATGAAGGGTGGTGCCCCCATGGCCATGCTGGGGGAGTGCCATGGCACCCCCAATGCCCTATTAGTGGAGTGCCACTACTAGGGTGGCACCTTGTCCCTCACTAGAAGGGATTTCCATTCATATTGATAGAAAAGGGGGATCTCCTCCACCTTCTTTTATGGCCCAGCTCTTTCAAATTGGGTTGGTTTTGTTTGACCCCAAGTCCTTGGATTTGCTTTAGGATTTTTTAGAATATGACATATTCTTCACCTCCCTGAATCGCAATCATCCTACCATGAGTACTGAGTCAAATATGAATGCATTAGGAAGCCCTTCGAGTCTAGCATCCACTGTGATTAGTGGGGTCCCCTCGACTCCCTCATTGTTAGTTGTTTAGATTATGGAGGCTCCCTTACCTAATGCTACCCAACCCATGGGCTCTACTCAGCCCATGGGAACAAATCCTTTTATTTTACCACATGGTATGTCAAATCATAGAACTCAGTCAATATTTCCTTTAGCCATTAATCCTTTCTCTTTTGGTATGTGTGACATGAATTCACACTTCTCATCCTTGATTTCATCATCTCATGTAGATCTTAGTCTTGGTTCTAAGGGCATGATGCCTCCTTCTTCTCCTTTTTTGTTTGGTGGAGGTCATATCCCTCAACCAACTCCTACAGTAAAAGGTTGGAATCCTCCTTCCTCTAGACCCAATCCTAGCTACACGTTTCTAGGATCGAGTGCTCAAATGGAAGTTCCTTCTACTTCCTATATTCCATCCATTCATCCTTCATCCTTTATGTCGATTCCTATGAACTCTTTTCTCATGGTGAATATCCCTCTATCCTATGGTGTTTCATCAATGATGATTCCCTTACAACCTTTTATTAATCAGTGGGGAGGAGGATACTATCCTACCGGACAGGTCCATGGTGTATACCAGAACCCTTCTTGGCCTATGATCTCTGAAAACCAATATTTCATGGGACTGTGGTCTCATATTCTGCAACCAACCGCTACAAGCCATGTTGGAAGCACAAGTCTAGTCACTTTGATTCATACTAGAATTAGGTCACCAAACTTTGTTAGTCATGTTCGATACCTATCACCAGCCTCTACAAGTCATGTTGGGATCAAGCAACCAACCACTGCAAGTCATGTTGGGGGCACAAATCTAGTCACTATTAGTTACACTAGATAAACATCACCAACCTTTGCAAGTCGTATTGGAGATCAACTACTAGCCTATGCAAGTCATGTTGGGAACATGTCACCAACCACTGCAACTAATGATGGGGGTACTGATATGATTGAGAATCCTAGACGTATAGGACGTAATCCCAAGTTCCTTTGTAGAATTTGCAAAAAAGATCACCTAACGCGTTTATGCCATGCTATTGCGGTGGTACGAGAAGCGTGGTCCTTGTCTAGTATCCCTTTGGGTTCTGAGTCATCTTTGGTTTCCCAATAATATAATCCTTCTTTGGTTGATATAGAGGTCGTGTTGATGCAATCTTCGACTGAAGCCACTCCTTTTTTTTGGAGTGATGCATCTCTTGACCATGTGGTATCACATTGTGTTCAACTTGCGGTCGTGCCGATGCAATATTCGGCTGACACCACTCTTTCTTTGGGGAGTGATGCATCTCTTGACCATGTTTTCCACATCTTATTCAACCAATGTTCGAAGAAGTGGTCATGCTAATACAATATTCGGTCGATCCAACTCTTTTCTTGGAGAGTGACAAATCTAAGGAAGCGACATTATCTATGCAATCTTCGACTAATCCCACTCTTCTTTTGGGGGGTGATGTGTCTTTCGACCATGTTCTTATCGTTAAAATTTATGTACCTTGTTAACAAGGGGGCATTCCACTCTCTTCGAGTATGCTCCCTCCAATCCCTAGGATGGTTTCCTTTGATTGGAATGTTCTTGTATAGCCTCTCCTTCTTTTTCACCCTTCCAGATAATGGGAATTCGTCGATGTATTGTAGATGAAGGATCCTCTGCAAGTATTTTATGCTCATTGGCTTGGAAAGTTTTGGGTTCTCCCAAATTTTTGTTAGCTACCAATGAGTTGTTGGCTTTCAAAAAAAGACTTGCATGGGAGCCCTAACCTCCCCCTATGAGCCCAAGTACTTGTACAACATTCTCTATGCACAATAATTGATATAAAATTCTAAAAATGTACCTGAAATACTAAATCCATTCCACTATCCAATGCAACTGGTCTCACTCAATTTGGATATTTTATAAAGACGTTATGACGGTTTTACCCGGATACTCTGTGAAAGATAGGGTATCTGACTAGTCAATAGGACTAGTCAGATACCCTATCTTTCATAGAGTATATATCCGAAAGTACAATGACCCAGAAGCTAAAATGTGTACCACATGTACTATGATAATTATTCTAAATTTCCTCCAAGTTTCTCCTTTTGAAAATGCTCCAAGAAAAATTTATAGCGAAAATTCCAAAATGACTATCTTGGGGAAGAAAAACCCTAGGATCGGTGCTCTGATACCAAACGTAATGAACCAAATACTTCAAAATATCATAAAATAACGTAAATACACACAAGGTATATACTGTGAGCGTGGAACATAATTCCAAGATAGATAAGGTACACAATAACTCCTTAAAGAAGAGGGGAACCCCCTCCAAATAACCAAATACCTTTCACACTTCACAGTTCCCCTCTTTCAATAATGAATACATGACCTCTATATATACCTATTCACACTTTCACATGAGGCCCATTTACCATTAGGATGACCTTATTACATATATATTTACACATTACATATACATTTAGGCCCATATATTCCCCCCCTTGGGGTCATATCAGATACAATTAGCCCCATATATTCTCCCCTTGGGTCATAACATACATTTTGGGTTTAAAATGTGGAGTTGTTCTTTAGTTATTTTCTTGTTATAATTCATCTAGATATTAAGGTATCCTTAACAACTTATATCAATTATATGCCTACTACAATAATGTCTATGTGCAAAATCATCATGATTTTGTAAACTAAGGTGAATGCACACCTTGTGAGAATATTTTATTTTGTGTGTTACAAACATTTTTTTGATGAGCGATAGGATTTCCATTGTGATTAAAATTCAATGAGTATCTTTTCTTTACCATTCCCATGTCAACATAATGGTGCCTTCAATATTGAGAATATTTCGTGTTTTGAAATCAAGGGTAGAATGTCTAGACTCTAAAAATTATTGAATTTGCATGTCAATGTTTGTTTTTTCTTTTGTATAAAAAAGTTCTTACAAAAAGAGTTCAATGTTTTTTTCTAGATTTATAATTTGTGATATGGAGTTGTCCTTCAATTATTTTGTAGTTAGTATTGAGCTTGGAAATAGATATCTCTAATAACTTATAGAAATTAGATGCTAGCTAATAATATCTATGTATGAATCCATCATAGTTTTCAAAACATCTCTTTCTACTCATTTTTTTATGCACTCAAGAACATGGTCTACAAACCTTTAGGAGAAATTTTCCACTGGGTCTTTAGAGCTTGCTTGTGTGTGTGTGTGTGTGTGTGTGTGTGTGTGTGTTTGCGCGCGCATATGTTTTCAAATGTTCATAGAAAGTTGAAGAGATTTTGATCACAATAGTTCAATTCATTTCAAATCACCATTCCTCTGAAAAACTTAGGTTTGAAAGCTTGGGAGCTTCAACATGTGGGAAGATTCCTTAGAAAAATATTATATTTCCTAAGTCATAGTTAGGTTTATGAGGGTAAATTTAACATGCTCACCCTAACAACACTCACTTCGAGGGTGGATTTAAGGTTCTTTGTGCCTAACAACACTCACCAAGATAGGGTTTTTACATTTTCCTTGTCTAATATTTTATATGCTCATGTATTTATTTATTTTACTGAGTTAGTTTTTTTCACACAATATTTTTTTTGTTTTTATGTTTGGTTTATAAATTCTACTAAACTACATTGCATCTCAATAGGATTTATGTTGTTGATAATTCATGAATGTGCCAACACATTCAATCAATAAGATTTAAGATTTATGTTGTTGATAATTCATTAGGAATGTGCCAACATAACATATTCAATTAGTTGAATAATTTTTGGTGACATCTCTTCAACTTTGTGTAAACATTTGAACTAACACACACATATAAGTCTCTAAATCAAATAAACAAAAGTAAAGCACATGAATCTTTTAACCCAAATTATATCAACACTCATTACTTTCAACTTAGAATTTGGAAGAGTGGTCTAATATTGTTGATAATCTCAATCAGCAAACAACAAGTGGGTAATTTCTCCTAAACCAACAAACCATAATAGCTAGAGTTCTATATAGATTAAGGGTTGGTACATTGAAATATTTTTTTTGTTATTAATATTTAGTTTAAATGCCACATTTCATATCCATGTTAAACACTTAAAGAATTACATATCTCCCTCATCCAACATCAAGTTTATGGACATTGAAATATATTTATTTATGACCTATATTAAAATATGTTTTTGTTACAAATATTTTCTTTAGATACCATTTATCAACTTCATATTTAACACATAAGGAATTACACATCTCTCATAAATATCAATGCCATCCAATAATCATATATCTAAATTGTTGAAGAAATGGTTATAAAATTAAAACATTTTTTTTTTTTTTTTTCATTTAGATAACATTATTATATTTTTATCCATAAATAAACATCATTATCATAATTATTTAAAGATTGTTATTTTTAAATATTTCTCACATTATACATTTTTAAGTTGTAATCCTTTCTTACTATTTAGAAATATTAAAAAAAAAAAAAATTATCACTCTCATTTTTTTTTATTAAATAAATTATCAATCTCATCTTCTTTTTTATTGGTATAGACAAATTAAGAATTGATTGAGTAATTGCTCTTATTCATCAGACCAATCAAACGTTGCGTCTATATATATAAAAGATACCAAGTATATACCATCAAATTGATTGAGTAATTGCTCATATTCATCAGAGAAAACAATGGATTCATCATATGATGGTATTCCGGAAGAGTTTGTTGATCCTATTATGAACGAATTCGCTTACGACCCAATTCGGCTGCCCATAACCGAAGACCCTGCTCAGGTTCTTTACAACCGCAGGACACTCGAGAAGATTTGGGACGACAAACACTACGCAGTTAACCCCTATACCCGCCAGCCCTTCGACATTCGCAATGCGATCCCTCAGACTGAGCTGAGGCAACAGATGCGCCAGTACATCGTTGAAAACAGCACAAACTGCCTTGAGGTCATTTCAGTGGATTACACTAAACCCTTGAACTCAACAGATATGAAACATCTGTTGAGTGAATTGGTTATTGCTGGTGAGCATTGCTTTCTGGCCAGTGAGAACTGGAATAGTAAGGAATCAGAGGCCTGTTGGAAGGTTCTCTGGCAAAAATTGAATCTTCTCCGTCTTTATTGCCAATACGCCGCAGAAAATAGAGAGACCTTTTTGTCAGTCAAGGGATACGAATTCTTGTTGAATGTAATAAATCGCAGGTTAAACTCGTTAATCCAACGGTACCCTTCAATTGAAGATTCCGAGGAGGCGTGCAAAGAAGTGGCCAAGATCGTAGATCTCGTCGGTTTGAAAGACAGCGACTTGCAGGTGGCCCCTCGAGATAATGTATACTCATTTCTAGAGATTCTCAGTGGCCTTTCAAAGTGCGAGCTGTTGAAAATCCAGACAATTGTTTTAAGAATTTACCGTCGAATGTGTGAGGACTGCTTCGACTGTATTTTTGGACGATACCCGTGGATGTTCTCACATGTTAGCTTTCGCGCCGCTCTCCATGTGTTAAATCATCGCCGCAACTCCAAGGATATAACGAATGAAGACCTCTACAATGGAACCGCAATTCTGACATTTAACTGGGCCATACGTAACGGCTGGGGTGATCAATATTACGTTGACGCTCTGGTGAATGTAGTAATTATTTGCATTTCCCGTTTTCAAGACCTGCACGCAGCTGCCACTCATCGCGCTCAGGCTAGCTTTATCAATACCTGCCAGGAAGATCGTAATCATGAAGAGGAAGAGAAGAATAGTCATCTCATAAGTAGAGCACTTGATCAAGGTCTCTTCTTAATTGAGAGCATAGTGAGAGATGATGAAGAAAACAGAGGCTATGTACACCCTATGTGGAGAGAGATGTTGAAACACAGGGTGCAGATGTTGGATATAGTAAAGGACATTGTGAAAATGGTGGAACTTGTCGTTGCAGGGGTCAAATTCTTCCAGTCATCACACTTGGTATTCGGTTTAAGTATTACAGCAATACTTTGTCAGGAAGACAAAATTAGTGTGACTACTAGAAAAAATGT
>ML787819.1:316694-336851 GCA_009831015.1 Picea engelmannii | reverse complement strand
ATAGTAAAGGACATTGTGAAAATGGTGGAACTTGTCGTTGCAGGGGTCAAATTCTTCCAGTCATCACACTTGGTATTCGGTTTAAGTATTACAGCAATACTTTGTCAGGAAGACAAAATTAGTGTGACTACTAGAAAAAATGTAGTTAAAGTGTTCCAAGAGTTTCTTGGAAGTCATATTGTGGATGAATACGATACACAGGTTAAGCTTCTCCTTGAAGACATTGTGCGAAATGTATCATAGAGTGTTCTTCCGTCTTCTGGCATTTCAAAAGTTTTTTTTTCACATCTATGCCTTTTTGCTGGATTATAAACTAGCATAGCCGCTATGAGAATGCTGAAAGTTTAAATGTATGGTGTTACAGAATTTCTTAATATAATTAGGTAAATGTTAAAAAGTAAAACGGATGCATTCAAAAATACAAGGAAGTTATGAAGAGTAACTCACATTCATTGATTTGGGAGGACGACTAAAAAAATGCCAGCATCTTCAATTGTTAACCATCAGATTAGAATTTTATATTAAAAAACCATTAATCATACCCATTACCAACAGATATACACCTTTCAACATAACTTTCTAAATAATTATTATTAAATATTAAAATATTTCAAGTCTTTCCTAAACTATATTTTTATTGTAATTATAATTCTATTGATTTTTTGTATAAATTATTTGTTAGAAAATAGTCATCAATAATGAATAAAATATTTATTTAAAAAACTCAACAATCTGGAAAGGATTGGCAGCTTCTATTCGTTACCAAAACATATATATCAAGCTTCAGCTCAAATTTTCTTCCACTTAAGGATACATATATAAGATCCCGTAGTAGTATATGAAGAAGTCATATTATAGTTTATTTTATTTGGTCTTATATACAACAGTCTCTCAAGTGAAATCAAATAGAATTTTGGGTAAATATTGTTGCTATTGTTTCTATCTCCTTGTTATTGATTCATTCTCAAAACACTTTTAATAATGTTTCCATCAAGCCACCTAAGGTTCTCGAGAGCTATTGCTTATCCTTTACAAAATCTTCGTTAATGGATTGGTTTTTGTGTATTTTTTTTAAATTGTAGTAATCTATTATTTATTACTTAGCTAATCCAATAATATCTAACATTAATGTGACATCAATGTGTTTTGTAAGATGGATTGAACTTTTGCTATCAAAATTCAACACACAATTTTCTTAGTGGAGACTTATTTCGTCCAAGAATCTCCTCATTCATAGAATTTGACTACAATGACAATATACTCCAAGAATCTCCTCATTCATAGAATTCAAATATAATTACAATATACTCATTGTTAATGGATTGTTTTTTTTGTGTATTTTCTCTAATTGTAGTAATCCATTATTTATCACTTGGCTAATCCAATAATATCTAACATCAATGTGCTTTGTCTATGAATTGAAGTTGAGATTTTTTGTAAGATGGATTGAACTTTTGCTATCAAAATTCAATACACAATTTTCTTAGTGGAGATTTACTTCTTCCAAGAATCTCCTCATCCATAAAATTTAACTGCAATGACAATATACTCGAAGAATCTCCTCATCCATAAAATTTAATTGCAATGACAATATACTCGAAGAATCTCCTCATCCATAGAATTCAAATGCAATGGAAATATACTCAGTCTATGTGGTAGAAATAGCCACCACCTTTTGTAATATAGATACCCATTAACTGCAAAACTATAGATGTAGCCTTTTGAGGATTTTTTTATATGTAGCCTATTGTGGATTCTTTGGAATCCATGTCACTTTCCATATTAGCATTTGTAAATAATCAATTGATCCTTAAATTTATTTTTAAATCCATTTAATTGCATTCCAATGTTCCTTCCATACGTTTGCAAGAAACCTACTTACTACTCCCACTGAACTTGCAATGTGAATTGCATACCATTGCATACATTATGCTTCCCACTACTGATGCATATGGAATCTTGAATTGCATACCACTGCATACATTAGGATTTGATAGAATATAATGGATGTGCTTGTTTTACCATTGAAAATATCTCTATTGTCACCCAACCATAGGCCGAAGCCACCCTCCGAGCACCCTAACCTTGACAGAGAATCACTCTGGAAACAAACCCTAGGCTAGATGGCCAAACAAAGGGTAGCGCACCAACAAGAGTTGATCAGATGTTCCAAACCCTAGCCAAGAGATAGTCCAAGCCAAACGTGATCTGCTAGCTGCAGCAGCTACAATGGCAACGCTCCTCCAACCTGTGCACAAGACTGGGCACTGTAATGCACACAAGTTGTTGCTCTACAATTCTGAGACTCCCTGCTAGAATGAGAACTCACCTCCTGTATTTATACTAATTTTGGCTAACTGTCTAGGCCGACTTCTCATTCTGGGTATCTGTTTGTTCAGTATATATTATTATTTATGGCCGACTTCTTCTCTTGGAGGCTAATAACCTAATATAAATTATCTTCTTGAGCCGATAAGTCTTCTAGGGTTATTATCCAAATCATTAGGGTTTCTTCTTGCTTCCTAGAGTATTCTATCATCGTCAGGTTTACACGTGGAGGTAAATACCTCCGGCATCTACCATAATATCAACACTCCCTCCTAGCTAGGGAGGTATTACAGGTAATGGTCTTGAGCACAAAAACATACCATTCATCCGGTAGCATCAACATAGTTGTATAGACTAGATCATGACTAGATCATGAACACCATCATCATCATCAGTGTCATTAGCTACATCATCTCTCGAAACCACACTCTATCTGAGTAATCAGACATGATGCTCACTCCACAGAGTGATACAAGAGCCATTCTTCTAATCTAGAAGAGTAAATGTTCTGAACCATTTTCCATCTGGGGAATCTTCGTCCTTTGATTATCCATCCAATATTCTTGATAGTCTTCAAGGCAATCAAAAAAAAATAGAACACAACTGTGTCTATCCATGGTAGTACATAACTACAATCCATTGGTACACTACCACACTAGGTAACACAAAAGTACTTGATCAACAACGTATAGTCACGAAAAGTGGAACACATCCACCACAGTAGTATACATCTACTGTCATATAGTCTTCATAACAATCATCTGATATCAACGTGCACAGAAACAATGTTATGATATAAACTGAATCATTTGGGCCAATCTTTCACTCACATATGTGAGATCTGAAAGAATATATGCCCTTAGAGTAGAACAATGAGATATCTGGACTATTATTCTCAAGCAAGGAAGAATAATTGTCTTGTTTTCTGAACCTGGACCATTCCCCACCCTAGGCCATTCTTCCTACACTAATCAAAGTGCACCCTTGAGAGAATGTATAAACCCTAAGGAATGATTGTCCGGACCATTTCCTTTGTTAACCATAAGAGGAAAAAACTGTCCTGCATCAACCTCCTAAATGGACCATTCCTCATGTTAATCACAATGAGAAATTGTTTTCCGGCGAGGTGGGCCAGTCGTCTTGAGTAACCCTCAAGAAGAGAGACTACCCTAGAACACTCCCCATGTTAACCACAATGGGAAGTCATTGTCTATGATACATCAACAATATGGACCATTTCCCATGTTAACCACAATGGGAAATCGTTGTCCGTCAGAAATCTCAATCCACTTTCTGAACATGAAAGAATCTGTCCAAGCTGGACTATTTTTCAATGAATGTCTTCAATAATATTTTTAGTGCTCCCTCCCAACTTGGGAGTCATCTCTTCCTTTTTCAATAAGGAAGTCGTTTCCATGAGCTCCATCTTGAGTACACAAACTCTTTCATCTTTTACCAAAATGTCTGCTTATCTGCTCATCTGTGGAGATATGTATTGGAGAACCACTTTCACCTTTCTGGACTTCATTACGGATAATGTAATGCTTGATTTCAAATGTACTTTGGTCTGGAACATTGGTTTTCTCTGAAGGCTTCATGTAGCTCTGATCAATAGAGTATATCATTGTTCGAAAACTAGAACATATCCATGTGGCACTTCTTCTGTCATAATGAGATGTGATCTACTGAGTAATCATCTTGATACAATATCTTTGTTATAGAAAATCTTCACCATGCTTCTGTTGTGCACTGGAGATTCTCCATCAAGTTGTCTTCTTCTATCTGCATGCAAGGGTCTCTTTCTGGTTATGCCTCAAAGTCTTGAGGTTGTTCTTCATACGCTCTTTATTCAATTTCTCTGGAGAACATTCTTTACATTCATCTGATGTAGAACTCCAACTCATGGATGTTGCAGATGATATAATGACTCATGTAGAGATATGTTTGGTGTACTGGAACAAGTAATCATCATAGTGTTCTCCCTCCATCTGGGAGAACCTCTAGTTCTAGATCTCGCAATGCTTTCATTCATAAGTCTTTCATACACTGTTCTTCATCACGACTTTCAATTCCTCTTCTTAATTTCTTTTATTGAGTTCATATCAGGCTGGTAATCTTGTGATTCTTAATATAATGAATGGTTGTTTTGGCTTCTCTTTCTTTCTTGGAATCTTCATGTTCTTCCTGATGTTTTTCTTTATCTCTTGGGTCCATGGATTTTCTTATAGATTCCATGCCCTAAAGATTCCATTTCTTTATTTCATCATAGGATCACAGATGTGGATGGAAAACCAGGAATATTTTAAGGCTTCTCTTCGAAGAAGACTTCTTCTGTGGTTGAACTGAACACGTACTATCTTTCATGGCTGCTACCATACTTCATTATTTTTAATGGATCATAGGATTAGCTCCCTCCTAATCCTTGCTTCATGTATGAGTGCATATAATTGGCTCCCTCCGTCTAACAGAGTCCATGCTTCCGTCTACATCCTTATTGTCTTCTACAATATATAATTGGCTCTCTCTGTCTAACAGAGTCCACGCTTTCATCTTGTTGTCTTTTACAAAAACGTTATAAGTCTTTCTCTGACTTCTTTATGTCTTTGCTTCTTCTAAGTCTCTTCATGATTGATTCGGCGTATTTCATCCTTTCATGTGTATTATCTAATGATATCAATCCTTATCTTGTTGTTCTTCCTTAGGTATATTTCTTCTTGGAATACATTGTCTTTCAAGGGATAGATATACAAGATATGTACAGAGATTATACAAATGAGATATGTACAAGAAATAAGAAGAGTATTGTTACCTTTAGAAGAAGAAGTCTCTTTCATCCTTCTTAGTCTTCTTTATAGGTTCCTTTTCTTCGGCAACTGATGCTTCGTGTTTCTCCTTCCTTTTCCTTAGCTCGGGACAATGATTCTTGTAGTGACCATACTATTGACAGTTGAAGAATTGCATTTATGAAATGTCTTTCTCTTGATTTGGCTTCCTCCTTGAGACAAACTTCCTTTTGTTCCTGAAGTTCTTGAATCTTGCTGTGAAGGCTTGATCATCGTACTTCTTTTGGGGTTTCTCTTTTGCACTAATCCTTGATTCTTCTTGAGCACAGCAAGTCCAAAGTTCTTCAAATGTCAGATACTCCTTTCTTGTGTTCCTGCTTGCGACAAATGCATCCCATGTCTTGGGAAGACCATTGAGTACTATGTTTACCAATTCCTTCTCTGAAATGATCTCTTCAATAGCTTGTAGTTGATCTCTTAACTGAGAGATTCTCACAAAGTATGATGTTATGCTGTCATCATCATTCATCTTCATGTCACGAAGCTCATTCTTCAGACTCATGACTTGTCCAATGTTTATGATTAAGAAGAGGTTTGTTAGGGAATCATACATCTTCTTCGATGAGTCAAGATGAGAGATGTAGGGTATGAAGTGGTATTTTACAAATTCCACTATGATACTCATGGTGTTGATGCCACTGTCTTTGAACTTCTCCATAACTGCAACGTTCTGTGGTTCCTTCTCTTTCCCTTCTTCAAACTCTGGTTTCATGATCTTTCCTTTCAAAATATTTATCACTTTATTCTTGGAAAGGATGAGGTCAACCCTTTTCTTCCATGCTATGAAGTTAGAGGCTCCATCTAACTCATTCTCCGACTTCATAGAATAAGTCATGACTTCTTTGACTTGGTCAACCCTAGATTTGACCAGAAACTCAAACTTGGTGTCTTGGCTTGCTGAGAGTATCAGGAGATGTGCTATGCTAGGGTGCACTGATCTGTCTGGAAATTAGGTCAATCCCTTCACTTAAGGTGCCTCAACGAGAGTATTATGGTTTCTGCAACTACACCTGCTAGTAACCCTAGCGGCAGTGCTATGGTGACTGCTCCTACTAGAAACCCTAGCGACAATTCTTCAACGATATCAACATCCTTACGATTATGTTTCCTTCCAGCGATTAGACTGAATGAAGGAGGTGTGGGTCCATAACCTATTAGAATACAATGGATGTGCTCATTTTACCATTAACAATATCTCTATTGTCACCCAACCATAGGCCGAAGCCACCCTCCGAGCACATTAACCTTGACAGAGAATCACTCCAGAAGCAAACCCTAGGCTAGATGGCCAAACAAAGGGTATCACACCTTTCCCCAAGGATAGTGCACCAACAAGAGCTGATCAGATGTTCTAAACCCTATCCAAGAGATAGTCCAATCCAAACGTGATCTACTAGCTGCAGCAGCTGCAATGGCATCTCTCCTCAAACCTGCGCACAAGACTGGGCATTGTAGTGTGCACAAGTTGCTTCTCTGCAATTCTGAGATTGCCTGCTAGAATGAGAACTGGCCTCCTGTATTTATACTAATTTTGGATAACTGCCTAGGCCGACTTCTCATTATGGGTATCTGTCTGTTCAATATATATTATTATTTCTATTCGACTTCTTCTCTTGGAGGCTAATAACCTAATATAAATTATCTTCTTGAGTCGACAAGTCTTCTAGGGTTATTAGCCAACTCATTAGGGTTTCTTCTTGCATCCCAGAGTATTCTATCCTCGTCAGATTTACACGTGGAGGTAAATACCTCCCTCATATACCATAATATCAATAGGCTTCCCACTGCTGAAGCATATGGAATCCTGGACATTTCTACTTGTGCTTCAATACCAGTGGGGCACTGTTTAGTTATTAATTTAAGATGAGAAGAAAGTGGTGTACTTAAAGGTTTTTCATGAGCCATATTAAAAATTTCCAATGCTTTTCCAAGGTATTGTTGTTATGACACCAAAGATTCTTTCTTTTTTTTGTCATTTTTAATTTGCATCCCCAAAATCTATCTTTTTGGTCCTAAATTCTTCATTTCAAAGATGTTGTTTAATTATTCTTCTAAGTTATTAATCAACACTTATCTTTTACAATCTACTTTTCATCTACATATAATAATAAGGGAATGGAATTGTCATTTTTATCTATTTTAAAATATATGCAATGATTTTCATCCTTTTGGTTTCTTTATATATATTTATTCTTCTAAATATTCTTCTAGGACGGTTGTCTTGATAGCTCCAATGCTTTATATATCTCTTCTTCCAAACATCCATGTAGGAAGGTTGTCTTGACATCTAATTGTGCCAATTCTAAATCTAGAGAAACTACAAGATCAATTACTATTTGTATTGATGGCATTTTGATTATGTAAAATCAATACATTCCTCTTGCCCAAATCCTTTCACCACTAGCATTGCTTTAAATATTTACTAATTTTAGTTGCCTTCATGTTTTATTCTATACTCTCACTTTTTATTTAAAACCTCTCTTCCTTTTGGTCATTCAACCAATTCCCACGTCTTATTATCAAGTAGGGATTTTATCTCTTCTTGCATAGAATTTTTCCATTTGATAATACTTTATCCTTCACATGCTTCCTGAAAACAAATATGTTCACCAAAATTTTTTTAGATATGTGTGACATAAATCCTTACCCATCCATACTTTTTTAGGAATGCCACCAGCCAATGAGGTTGTGGAAGAGCGATTGATTAAGCAGAGGTTGTATAAAATTTTATTTCCTATAGATTTCCTATGTATTTATTTAGACTGAAACAATCTTGCTAGAATGGTGGCAACATCTGAAAAGAGATGTGACGACTACGCTAATTCACAAGAAAATGAGTACAATGAGGTTCCAAAGGCATTTTTACATCAAACATGAATTCCAAAACCCTATACATCCAAAAACCTAACCCTAGGAGATGAAGTGACAAAATTCATGTGGGCCCCGTTGGGGTAAGTTGGTGCATCAACTTCTCGGGGTCATAAATTTTGCATACGATTTATGTTTTAGGTGCACGATAGCCCATTGGAAAGGTTTATTCGAGGACTACAAATTATGCCATCACACTCTAAATTTGTCTATAGTGTGACTGTGGCGGGCCCAAAAAACGTTGTTTAGGTTCTCAAAATGGCCCTAAAATTTTAGGACCCGAAAAACTAGAAAAAAATGCCAAGATACAAACGTAACTGCCAAGATGAAAGTTGTATGTGAGCCAGATGGAACGGGTGGGTGGTGATTTATATCCACCTCGATCAATCCTCCCTCCTTAGGAAGAAATGGTCTCCATTGTGTTGAATTCCCCCATCATATGAGGAAACTTCAGCTAAATTTGGCCCCAGGTGAGCCACTTGCCTTGGTGCAAGAGTTGCCCTACTTTGACAACCCAATAAATTTGAATATTATGTTGGCAAGTTCCCTTGACCTATGTGTCCATGATTTGATCAGTGGTTGTATGTTCCATGTAGTCACGATTGAGATTTGTTGGTGTCAATTGTTCTGCTATCTCAGAGGTGTCCGATAAGGGTGGAAAGTATGGTTGAAGGAGGTCCACATTAAACACTAGGTGTAAGCCAAGGAAGGGGGGAATGTTGAGCTCAAAATTATTGTCACCCATAACCTTGGTGATGGTGTAAGGTCCATAGTGGAGTGGATGAAGCTTCTAATGGGGTCCTATAAGGAGTTATTTATGCAAGTGTAACCAAACTTTATCTCCTACTTAAAACTTGTGTGGCACCGAGTGTTGATTATGGCGTTGCTTGTACTTGTCATTGGACTTCTACAAAATATCTCGAACTTGTTGGAGGATGTGTTGGATTCATTCAATGAATCATGTGTCTTTTTTGGCTTCGATTTGAGCATGGGATGATTCTTCCTATGTGGATGCAAAGGGTAATGCAACATCCATGGGGACTAATAGTTGAAATCTCATCCCCACCTGAAAGGGGATTTGGTTGGTTGAGTTATCTATAGATTTATTGTAACTATGTTGAACATAGGGAAGAATCTAATCCCATATGCGTGGATTCTTGGAATTGTACATGCACAAAATATGCATGATCATCCTATTGATGACCTCGGCTTGGCCATTTGTTTGGGGGTGGAAGGTCGTGGATTTGGTGAGCTTGGTTTTCAGTAGTGATTATAGGCTCGATGAGAATTTGTTGAGGAACCAACTATCCTGATCAGAGACAATGGTTTTTGGTATCCCAAAATGTACCCACACGCGTTTGAAAAAGAGCTTCACAACGGCCTATGTTGTGATTCTCTTCTTGTAGGAGGCCATAATCACCATCTTGGAAAATCGATCAAAAACCACAAAAACATAGTCATTTACTGATCTAGGTGGATATCGGTGGCCACCCACCTATTCCAACTCGCACAAAATAGTCTTCTGACAACTTACTATTTTTAGCAGGTTTTCGGTTCCTAAACTTCTAGGGCTTTTTTGAGGGCCTAAATGAATATTTTTTGAGATTGAGAACCTCAAAGAAGGTCAAAGGCTTTGATTGATCCCCCAAAATTAATATCCTCTTCGATACCTTTCCAACGAGCTATTTTGCACCCCAAATGGAGATCGTATGCCAAAGTTACGTCGGAAAGTTGATACACCAAAATACCCAAAACGAGGTCCAAAACACTATCGTCTTTTCATCTTCACTGGTTAGGGTTTTGTATTTTTTTTTTATATTAAAAGGTATTTTAGAGCCTCATTGTAATCATATTCTTGCAAATGTGAATATCCGTCACATCTCTTCTCAAAGATAAGCTGCCACCATTCTAGTGAGTCTTTCACTCTGTATTTCTATAGTTTTGTACATTTTGCTCATTAATACAAATTGTGTATTACTGCATATCTTTGTTTATGGTTACATAACTCATATATTTCTATTATATTATTGGATATCTGAAATATATTCGTAAATTTCTTGATTATATCTATGCTCTCATTTTGTGCCAAAAATAACCTAGATTAGTGGTATGAGAGCAGGGTTCTTTTGATCATTTTTTTCAGTGCATGTCCCCAATGAAGTCTGAGTATAACAAATTGGGTCTCAAGCTTGTGTCTATTGAAGAAAATCATTCTCTCACTTCCAAGAAACCCTCCATGGTGGAAGAAAAGAAAAACGACAGAGCATACAATTATATTCATATGTTGCTTGAACAAGCTCTCACATGATAGAGGGACGAAATGATGGAGAATTTTCCCCACATCCTTCAATGCCTTCTCATAACAACCAACCCGTCTTCATCAAGCAATCACTTTGGAGGAACCTCACCTTTCAAGGTACAAGTTAATTTTGATATTCCCATATTTGAAGAAAAGATAGATGCAGATGCTCTAGATAAATGGTTTAATCTGCTAAAAAGTTATTTCTATGTTCACAATTTTTCTGACAAGGAAAAGATCACCTTCACACTCCTTAGGGATCTCCCCCATGTCAAACATTGGTGGGAAAATTACTGGAAGAAAATTTCCATAGAGGAGTCTAGAATATATGGGGTCGAGCCCACTTGGGATTTTTTTGTGGACGCGGCCAAGGATTGTTTTAGCAGGTTTTCGGTTCCTAAACTTTCGGGGCCATTTTGAGGGCCTAAATGAATATTTTTTGAGATCGGGCACCTCAATGATAGTTGAAGGATTGTATTGATACCCAAAAATGAATCTCATCATCGATACCTTTCCAACTATCTATCATGCACCCAAAATGGAGATCGTATGCCAAAGTTACGCCCCTAGGAAGTTGATACACCAAACTACCCAAAACGGGGTCCACAAAAATGTTGGCTTTTCATCTTCCGAGGTTAGGGTTTTGGGTTTTATTTTTGTTAAAAAGGCATTTAGAGCCTCATTGTAATCATGTTCTTGTGAATTTGAGTAGCTGTAACATCTCTTCTCATATATAAGCTACCACCATTCTAGCAAGTCTTTCACTTTGTATTTCTACAGTTTTGTATATTTCGCTCATTAATAGAAATTGTGTATTAATGTATCTATGTGTTTATGGTTGCATCTCTAATATATTTATGTTATATTATTGTATATATGAGATATCTTTGTAAATTTCTTGATTATATCACCACTCGCATTTCATGCCGAAAATAATCTGGATCATTTCCCTGCTTGGTTGAAGGAAGGCCTGAAATGTAGTCCATCAATATGGATTCTAAGGGCCTATAGGGAGTAGGAAGAGGGATATACATGCCTTGTTTATTAATGGTCAGTTTGGAAATGGTGTAGAACATGAAAAACATGATATACTTGTTGACGTCACATCAGAATTTTGGCCAATAGAAATGTTTTTGTATCACTGCCACTGTCTTCTCTATGTCAAATTGTCCTTCCACTCAACTGTAGTGAGATTCCAAAATCATCTTCGCTCGCTCACTTGATGGAATGCAGAGATGGCCTAGATGGAAAAAAAACCTGTCCTTCAAAGGGAAATCAATGACAACTATGTTTATTCCCAGCATCTAGTAGGTAGTGGTGAATTTAGCATCTCGCTCATAGATTTGGGGCCATTTGAAGGTCTCATGTTCGCAGGAGTGTAGAACTGTGGTTAGTGTGCAAATTGGAGGTCAGTTGAGGAAATAAGTGACATGGTTGGTTATCCCTATCTTATACTTGATGTTGATAAGGAATTGATGCAAGTATGTGGACCACTTCTGATGGAAGTCATTCTACAATTTGTCTTGTGTTTGCATGAACTATAGTGACTTATGATCAGTGTGGACAACTATCTCCTTCATGAGAATATAATTCCTCCACTAGCAGAAATGTCCAATGGAGTACATTTATTTGTCATCAGTGGTGTACTTATAAACAATATATGATAGTGTCTCACTATGATAGGCCATGGGATGTCCATGCTGAGTGAGAATTGCACCCACAGCATAATCTGAAGCATCTATCTCAATCTCAAAAGGTTGATGCAGGTCGGGTAATGAGAGCACCAAGGCTGATCTCAAACGATGCTTCAAATCATCGAAAACTTTATGTTGTGATTGGCCCCACATAAAAGTTTCCTTTTCATTTCTCATGGTCACTTGGCTAAGGGCCCATGCAATGTGGGAGAATCCCAACACAAACTTGTGATAGAAATTGGAAAGGCCTAAGAAGCTCCAAATCTCAGTGAGTGTGGTCAAGTTTGGCCAATGATAGATAACTTGGATATTTTCTAAATCGACATGCACCCCATGCTCATCAAGAATGTAGCCTAGGTACTAGACCATGTTCATGCCGAAGGATCATTTTTTCAAATTTTAATATAGCTTCTGTTGTCGTAGAGTGTGCAAAACCTGTTGAATGTGTTGCAAGTGTTCTGCCCAATTCTTACCGAAGATGAGGATGTCATCCAAATAGACCACCAAAAAAAATTGGTGAAAGGCCATAAGATATCGTCCATCATCCTCATGGAAGCTGTTGAGGAATTTTTCAAGCCAAAGGGAATAAACAACCATTCAAAAATACCTTATTTAGACTTGAAGGAAGTCTTCCATACATCAGTCTGCTCTATTGGGACCTAGTGGTAGTCAAACTTCAGATCAATCTTACTGAATTATTTGGCCCACTTGAGCTGGTCAAGGAGATCGTCAATTCGGGGAATTGGGTATTGGTTTCTGACTTTGATTTTATATAGGCCCCGTTAATCAATGGAGATTTTCTATGACACGTATTTCTTCTACACAATAATGATTGGGCTTCCAAAAGGTAGCTTGGGTGAATGTGCCCATTTTCGAGTAGCTCTTGGATCTGGCGCTTGATTTCATCATTTTCAGAGAGAGAGTGGTGATATAATGTCCCATTGGGTAGTAGTACATCGAGGGTCAGATCGATTGAGTGCTTGACCTCACAGTACAGAGGTACCCCAGTGGATGAGAAAAGATGTCTTTGTATTCCTCCATGACCTTATCCACTTTCTTTTGCTGTGTGGAGAGACCTGTCGCGAAGGCCATGAATGTGGTTGAAACCTTCCACTCACTTTGAGCGTGAATCAAAAAGAAGAAAAACTTCCCGGTCTAAGAAATGACCTTTCTTCATTTCTTGGAAGATATCAAGGAAATTGAGGTATTGTTGATATTATGGTAGCTTCGGGAGGTATGAACCTCTATTCTGACCTATGATGATATTAGAATATTCCGGAAGGAAGTAAATGAGTAAAGGAAATCATAGACGAGATGTCGGTTGCATAAATCTAATTAATATGAATTAATTAGTACCCAGAAGGAGAAGTCGGCCCAGGAAAGCCTGCTAGATTACTATAAATACAGGGTGCCAGTTTTTCATTATTCACATTCTCAGAATTGCAGAGAGCCAGTTGTGCGCACTGCAGTTGGTAGTTTTGTTCGCAAGTTTCTGGGGAAGGTGTTGCGCCAGTTTCTGGGTGGGACTATTTGATCAACTTTGGTTTCTATTCTTGCTTGGTGCATTAGCCTTTCTTGGCTATTGATTGCTACCAGTATTCCTTTCTGTCAAGGTCAAGGTGCTTGGAGGGTGGCTTCGGCCTATGTTTGCGTGACAAGGGTATTGTCAATGGTAAAACAAACACAATCCTTCATATTCTAACAGGTTATGGGCCCACACCTCCTTCATTCAGTCTAAATGCTGGAAGGAAGCATAGCCGCTAGGATATTGAGCTCACTGAGGAACTGTCACTAGGGTTACTAGCAGGAGCAGCTTCCAAAGACATTGGCGCTAGGGTTACTAGCAGAAGAAGTTGCAGAAACCTTAATCTCAGATCCGACACCTTGTGATCGAGCATCACTCTCAAAAAGAAGATATTCAAATGTGCCTTAACTCAGCGCATATTTTGGCTCTCTTAGAAGATAGAAATGACGAAGTTACCAATCATGACCAGGCAACCAGTTACCATTCAACTGAAGACATGAGTGAGACAATCAGTCTTTTACACTACTCAACACTTATCGAAATGATTGAAGATGACATATGGATAATTGATAACGGATCTTCTATGCACATGACGAGCGATAAAGCTAGACTCTCAAATCTAAATGAGAAGAAGACCTCATACAAGGTAGAGCTTGGAGACAAAACAACTTACCCCGTGGAAGGATTTGGACCATGAATGATTTTAGGGGTAAAATTTCACTCATGGGCTAATTTTCCATGGTTTTTCCAAAAACAAGATTTGTTATTTTAAAAATGATTCGCCCAAATTCTATAGGATAAAATTATTTTACCTTAAAAATCTCCAAAATTTTATAAAAACTATATAAAATCCTTATAAATTTGAATATTTTTACAAAAATATCACCAAACATTTATAGTTGGCATATGAAGGATTAGTAAGATTCGCCAAGGTTTCTACATTTTAAAACAAATTTCCATCCTTAAAATCATCCCTGATTTGGACAAGCCTCCATCAAAATGAAAACAGGTAACTATGTTCACCTAAGCAATGTTTTATATGTACCTGGTTTAGAAAAGAATCTTGTATCGATATCTTGCCTAGAAGATAAGGGAAACATAATAGCCTTCGTAGATGGAAAGGTGTTATCATGGCATAAAGACTCCAGCATAGAGAATGAGAGGGTTATTGGAATTCGTGAAGGAAATCTGTATAGACTACTAGAACAAAATGAAGAATCTCTTGTACACAATGAAGTCAACCCCAATGAGCTTTGGCATAGAAGGTACGCTCGTATTAACTATCAAGCATTACCCTTTCTCAAAAGGATGGTTGAAGGAATTTCAGAGTTGTAGTGTACACATGAAGGAATCTACAAAGGATGTGCTCTTGGAAAGAATATCAAGAAATCGTTCCCAAGCAGCAACAACAGATCTAAGGAGATTCTAGATCTGATACACTCAAATGTTTGCAGACTGATGCTAGTAAAATCTCTAGGAGGATCTTCTTACTACGTAATCTTCATAGATGACTATTCAAGAAAGAATTGGTTATATCTACTCAAGACAAAAGATGAAGTATTCAACAAGTTTCAAGAGTTCAAAGCAGAAATAGAAAATATCACAAATAAGAAGATCAAGACGCTAAGAACCAATAATGGTGGAGAATACACATCAAAGGAATTTGTTGCACTCTGCAAATCAACAGGGATTAGGAGGGAGCTGAATGTTCCTCATAATCCTCAACAAAATGGTGTAGCAGAAAGAAAGAACAGATCCATTGAAGAAACTGTAAAAGCCTTACTAAATGATCAAGGTCTATCCATGTTCTTATGGGGAGAAGCAAAAATGACAACAATATATGTTTAGAACAGAAGTCTTCATCGTATATTGAAGGACATGACACCAGAAGAAAATTTCTCAGGTAAGAAACCTAATGTGGAAAATCTAAGAATATTTGGATGTCATGTTTACTCTCACATTCCTAAGGACAAGAGGAATAAACTAGAACCTTCAGGAAAGAAAGGGATATTCGTGGGATACAGTGATTCATCCAAAGCCTATAGAATATATATTCTAGAACAACACAATATAGAAGTCAGCAGAGACATAACATTCAATGATAAGATGGCTTTCAAGAAATCCATAGAAGAAAATATAGAAGAAGAAGAGTTTGAATAACTTAACAAAGAAAGCACAAAAAACGTAAATGACGAAAAGGAACTACGCGATCATCCTATGGAACCATGTGAAAACATTGATTCAGATATCGTACCTAAGACCAAGAAAATACCATCTTGGCTTGAAGCTACCTTACAAGACGCAGAAAGACTCAAGGTTCCAGAAGGAACATTCAGAAAGAGTAAAAGACCTAAAAGATTCTCAAGTTATGCAACATACATGACAAAGCTTCTAGATGAAGAACCTACCACATTTGAAGAAGTAGTTCAAAAAGGACAATGGAAAGAAGCTATGATGGAAGAGCATCAATCTATTATGGAAAATGAGGTATGGGAAATCGTACCAAGACCTAAAGAAAAATCGGTGGTAACTTCAAAATGGGTGTACAAGATCAAACATGCAGCAGATGGAAGCATGGATAAATACAAGGCAAGATTTATAGCTAGAGGGTTCTCCCAGAAGGAGGGAGAAGATTATGATGAGACGTTTGCTCCGATGGCTAGATATAATTCCATCAGAGCTATCATATCTCTTGTTGCTTCCATGGGATGGAACTTACATCAGATGGATGTAAAGACAACTTTTGTCAATGGAGCTATTGAAGAAGAAGTATATATTGAACAACCTCAAGGGTTTGAGGTACATTCCAGAGACACTCACATTTACAGATTGAAGAAAGCTCTATATGGACTCAAGCAAGCTCCAAGGGCTTGGTATGCCAAAATGGACAACTATCTAACGAGACTTGGTTCCTCCAAGAGTCATGCAGATCCAAACCTTTACTATAAAGTCATGGACAATACACCTGTAATCCTACTACTATATGTTGATGATCTATTCATAATAGGTAAAGAGTCTCTCATTATCCAGTGCAAGAAGGAATTAACTTCTGAATTTGATATGAAAGATCTAGGTCTCATGCATTATTACTTGGGACTAGATGTATGGCAGAAGCATGGTGAAGTATTCCTTGGACAAGGAAAGTACGCAATAAAGATCCTTTAGAAATTTGGAATGATGGATTGTAAGTCCATGGACACTCCTATGAATGTGGATATAAGAAAAGTGAAAGTTCCAGATTCTGATCCAGTAGATCCATCTATATATCGACAACTAATTGGGTCATTGATGTATTTGGTAAATACTCGACTAGACATTTGCTTTGCCATGAATACACTAAGTCAGTTCCAGGTGGAACCAAGACATGAGCATTGGATAGCTGCAAAGCATGTATTAAGATATATTCATAGAACATTAAACTATGGTTTGAGATATACCGCATCCAGCAATATACAACTTCATGGATTCACAGACTCAGATTGGGCAGAAAGTGCAGAAGACAGAAAGAGCACTTCAAGTATGTGTTTCAGCTTGGGCTCCGCTATAATATCTCGGGGCAGCAGGAAACATAAGTCTGTCGCACTCAACAACAAAAAAGCAGAGTATATCGTAGCATGTGAAGCATCACTGAAGCAATATGGTTAAGGAAGTTAATCTCCGACTTATTTGATCAGATTCCAGAATCAAACATAATACATTGTGATAATCAGAGTTGTATAAGATTATCAGAACATACCATGTTTCATGAAAGGTCGAAACACATTGAGATCAAATACTACTTTATTCGAGATAAAGTCCAGGAAGGAGAGGTAAAGCTCGAGTATATCCCCAATGACGAGCAGACAACAGACATTCTGACAAAACCTTTATCCAGAATAAAGTTTCCATATTTCCGAGAGAAGATGGGGATCATGGAAATANCCAGGTTAGGAGGGAGCACTTAAAAATATTATTGAAACATTTATCTTTGTGATTGAAAAATAGTCCAGATTGGATAGATTCTTTCATGTTTGGAAAGTGGATTGAGATTTCTGATGGACAACGATTTCTCATTGTGGTTAACATGGGAAATGGTCCAGATTGTTGATGATCATAGACAACGACTTCCCATTGTGGTCAACATGAGGAGTGGTCTAGGGCATTCTCTCTTCTTGAGGGTTACTCAAGAAGACTGGCCCGCCTCGTCGGGCAACGATTTCTCATTGTGGTTAACATGAGGAATGGTTCGTTTTGGAGGTTTATATAGGACAGTCTTTTCCTCTTGTGTTTAACGGAGGAATTGGTCCAGACAGTCATTCCTTAGGGTTTATACATTCTCTCCAGGGTGCACTTTGATTAGTGTAGGAGGAATGGCCCAGGGCGGGGAATGGTCCACACTCAACAATCAGGGATAGGTATTCCTTAGGGTTTATACATTCTCTCCAGGGTGTACTTTGATTAATGTAGGAAGAATGGCCCAGGGTGGGGAATGGTCCAGGCTCAGAAGACAAGACAATTATTCTTCCTTGCTTGAGAAGAATAGTCCAGATATCTCATTGTTCTACTCTGAGGGAATATATTCTTTCATATCTCACAAACGTGAGTGAAAGATTGGGCCAAATGATTCATTATATTTTAACAATATTTTTCTGTGCAGGTTGGCATCAGATGATTGTTATGGAGACTACATGTCTCCAGACAGTAGAGATATACTACTGTGGTGGATTTGTTCCACTGCTTGTGACTATGTGTCATGGTTTGAGTAGTTGCGTACTATCATGGATAAACACAAGTGTGTTCTATCAATTGATATTGTACCAGTTGTCATAGGAGATTATTGAGATGGATAATAATGACGGTGCTCGTGGTACTACCAATTCAATGGTCTGTTTGTGCTCAAGACCATACCTCCCTAGCTAGGAGGGAGTGTTGATATTATGGTAGCTTCGGGAGGTATGAACCTCTATTCTGACCTATGACAAGATTAGAATATTCCGGAATGAAGTAAAGAAGTAAAGGAAACCCTAGACGAGATGTCAACTACAAAAATATAATTAATATGAATTAATTAGTACCCATAAGGAGAAGTCGGCCCATGCAAGCCTGCCAGATTACTATAAATATAGGGCGTCAGTTTCTCATTATCCACATTCTCAGAATTGCAGAGAGCTAGTTGTGCGCACTACAGTTGGCAGTTTTGTTCGCAAGTTTCTGGGGAAGGTGTTGCGCTAGTTTCTGGGTGGGACTATCTGATCAGCTTTGGTTTCTATTCTTGCTTGGTGAATTAGCCTTGCTTGGCTATTGATTGCTACCAATATTCTTCTTTGTCAAAGTCAAGGTGCTCGGAGGGTGGCTTCGACCTATGGTTGGGTGACAAGGGTATTGTCAATGGTAAAACGAGCACAATCCTTCATATTCTAACAGGTATATGGGACTACCTTTGCTATCTTGTATAATTTCCTATCCAAAGTAATTATAACAATATAAGGCCTATACTCATATACAACATGACGTTTCCATAAATAAGGTTGTCCCAAAAGAACATTACAAACTTCAAGCGGGGAGACATGGCACAATACCTCATCTTTGAAGGGCTTGATGTTGTAGGTCAGGCGACACTATTGGCTGATGTGGAGATCGCTCCCTTGGCAGAGCCATCCGATGGTGTATGGTTGTGGGTGTGGTGATGTCGGCAGGGCCAATCGTTTGATGACCTTTGTTGAGATGAGGTTTTTCTGGCTACCACTATAAACGATGAAGTGCAGTGGAGTATCTTCACCCACATCTATGAATGAAAGAGGTGTTCACCTTCCTCTAGTTCATCAGGTTCGTCGGGTTGGACCTTGGTGTTCGTAACAACGATGACAATGTGTTATGCATCAATGATATGTCTCCCATTTTCTAGTTCTGACTTAAATTCAGAGCTTACATATGATTCACAGGCTTTCACCTCAGCCACCAATGACTGCTTTGAGCGACATTTAGTGGTGTTATTCCAAAGGCTCTCATGGAACTCACACCATTTCCAAGTGTCTTTCTTTATCTTCCCATTGTCCTTTTTTATTTACGGTTAAGAATGGTTGTCGTGAAACTAAGTTGTCCTCTCTAACTAGTTTACAATTTTAAAGTGCAAAAAATTAGAACCCACATACACAATTTTCATTTAATTAATTATTATTATTATTATTTAAAAATAACACATGTAAGCTCCACATTGAATTTAGGCAGGCAAGGAGATCACAATACCCAGCTGTAGAACCTCTCGAAACAATAATAAAATTTGTACCAAAGTCCCCACGTCATTGTAAACCTGTGGAATCAATATACACGTATAATCTTGGCCTGGGTGGAACCCAAAAGGCGTAACGCGCCATGCCATTGTAAACCTCTATGCTCAATTATAACGTTAGGTCATAGCTTGGGCGGAACCCAAGAGGCGTAACGCATGGAGATGAATTCTATTGTATAGGCGACAGCGGGTAACAAGACACCAGTGGCCATTGCCAGTGCTGTTCTCTGATAAGTTATTATCATGGCAGGATTACAGGCTACTCTTTACTACGCCGCGTCATGCAAACCCAGCCCTGGTCATCCCAGCATTGCCTTCGTTATCCGCGACCA
>ML787819.1:287100-316219 GCA_009831015.1 Picea engelmannii | reverse complement strand
GACGGTATTTACGCGGCTTATCCAGGAGATAAGCCAAGGAATGGGAGGAATTTATCCTACCCATCACCCTGCTGGTTCCAGATGTACTATCGAATGCATTGCCTGCTTGACAGCCATGTATGAATCCGAGCAGAGGTGACAAATGGATACAGAGACTGAGGTATGGACAATATAGGGTCATGCTGTGACCTAGGTTTCCAAATAATCTATATGTAACGCTTCTATTGGTAAATCTGAAAGACCAGGAAATGTCCTTCAATGAATTCTTTGATTTTTTAGTGATTTATTGGGCACATTGGCTTGGCACTTTCTTCGCTGGTATCATTTTGTACTATCTGAAATGTTGCACAAGGAGGCTGAGCCTAAAAGTTGCTTGAGCTTCGTGCTCTTTTGAAATTTAAAAGAATTCAATAGGGTTATTAAGCTTATAAAAAAATCCATGATATAGGTGCAATACACTTAAAAAAATCCATGATATAGGTGCAATACACTTAAAAACATATATGATATATTGTTTTTTAAAAGCTATATGATGTTTAAAAATATATAAATAAAATAGGAAAAACTCTAAAACTATTTAACCTGTTAGAGTGACCTAAATTAGATGTTGTTTTTATAAAATTAAAATAATAAGAAACTAAGTATGAATGGTACCTACCTAAGCACTCCTTAAAAGATTCCAAACCTGTTATATACTTTATAGATTAAAATAAATACTCCTTTTATGTCCTCTAAATAATACTATGTTGTTTTTAAATAAAACTCTAAAACTATTTAACCTGTTAGAGTGACCTAAATTAGATGTTGTTTTTATAAAATTAAAATAATAAGAAACTAAGTATGAATGGTACCTACCTAAGCACTCCTTAAAAGATTCCAAACCTGTTATATACTTTATAGATTAAAATAAATACTCCTTTTATGTCCTCTAAATAATACTATGTTGTTTTTAAATAATACTTAAGGTTTTTTAAATAATATTTATAAGGTTTTTAAAATAAACTAAACATATAAGGGACAAAAACATACCAGGATATAATTGGTAATGCTCAAAATAAATATATGCGCACACTATTGTAGGGTTGGTCAAAGGGGAGGGGAATTAGTAATGCTTGTAATGCTCAAAATAAATATATTATATTGGTAAGGGAGGGTTGGAAGGGGAAGGGAAATGAAATCCACATTATATAGTAAGATAATAAATAATGATCAAAATACAAAATAAAAAATATGGTTAATATTTTGGCTAATTCTAATTAACATTTCAAAATAAATATATGTCTATCAATATATGTAAATAAAAAAAGGCCATTTTCAACATTGAAGCTTTAGTATGTTCAAAACAATAACATAATTAATGATGAAGTCCATCAATTAAAATTTTTTAGGATATACTAAATTTCCATTATGTGTGGGAATTTGAGCTCACTCAAGAATAATAAATGGATCTCATACTTATTTTCCTTTATCATTTGGTAAGGAAAAATTATCTAAAACTTTCCATCCTTTCCATCTTCATAGTGTATTTTCAAAATTGTTAAAAATAAATCTATTCTTACCAATCATGCATAACTTACCATTATACAAGCTACAACCAAATGGTCAAAGAAAAATACTTAAAATACTTATTTGATCTAAAACTTTTCATCTTCATATTTTCAAGATGGTTAAAAACAAATCTATTCTTATCAATCATGCATAACTCACCATTATGCAAGCTACAACCAAATGGTCAAAGAAAAATGAGGATCATTCTTAAAGGAAGTGGATGATGTCGAATGGAGAGGAAACGTGGGTGAGAGGGGTGGAGGGGACTTTGAGAGAGGTGGAGGGGATTGTGCAAGACGTCAAGCATTGGATGCATTACCATAATGCATGAGTTTTTTTTCTTTGATATTCTTTCTAGAGACTAATAAATTATTGCTAATGGATCACCAAAGATACATTGAAACAATAAAAATTGTGTATGTTGTATTATAAGTCTCATGACCTTTAATGTCTTAATAAACAACTTAGAAATATTATACATTAACCAATAAACAATAAAAATTGTGTATGTTGTATTATAAGTCTCATGACCTTTAATGTCTTAATAAACAACTTAGAAATATTATATATTAACCAATGTAATGGTGTATTATAAGTCTCATGACTTTTAATGTCTTAATAAACAATTTAGATATATTATATATTAACCAATGTATAGGTTATATAATTAGTCTCACTCAATATGCCAAGCATAAGATTAATTTCATTTCTAGTATAAGAAATGTAGTATTCCAAATATAAAATAGTGTGCATAACATAAATATTTTAGTTAGAAATGGCAGAAAAACAATGATATAACGAGAACAATACCAAAATAATACCATAATAACAACAAAAAGAGCATCTTGATTAATGATAACAATGTTCAATTTCCTCTTCAAGGGGGAAACCTCCACCAGAGTAGAGCTCTATTAAAATAATATCCAAGACAAAAATTCTCATACCCTCTACTCCTATTTATACTAAATATGTCTATCCAAAAGAACAATCTAGAGGAAGATCCTTCTAGAAGCAGAAGATTCTATTAGGTCTTCTTACATTTTACTTATTATTCCTTATTGATAGGCCTTATTAATATTGGCCTTTATTACATGGAAATATATTATTCTACCTATGTGAGGGGTTAGGAAGGTTAGGTCCCTAACATGTCCTCCCCCTTAAAAACCGTCGTGTCCTCAAGTCTTGAGATGAGAAAATTGTTGCAAAATGGTAGTTGGTTCCCCAAGTGGCATCTCCTGGAGTTGTATCTTTCCTTGATGGTGTGTTGACGTAGATGATGCTCATGTTGGTCCAAATGTGCTTGTGGCTGCAACTAGATGGATCCTTCTTCATGCAACTCGGGAAGGATAGTTTGATTTAGGCACTTAGTTCCAATCACCTTCTTTCACTAGGAGACATGAAAACATGATGGAGCTTAGAATGACTGGGAAAAGCTAACTGATAGGCCACATGTCCCACTCGTTTTAGAACAGAAGGACCATAAAATTTGGGTGCCTATTTCTGACAATGGTCAACCTTCAGGCAAGTTTGATTATAAGGTTGTAGTCAAAGAAACACATGGTCTCCTTTAGCAAATTAACGTTCAGAGTGACCTTGATCTTGCTTTTGCTTCATCTAATTCTGGGCCATGACCAAATTCTCTTTGAGGGTATGAAGAATAACCTCTCGAACTATAAGTGTTTGGTCAACCGCCTAGACCTTCGAGACACCTAGAAGGGATGAGAGAATTGAAGGTGCATTTTGTCCATATACTACTTCAAAAAGAGTCATGTGGGTAGATGTATGGTAAGAAGTGTTGTACCACCATTTAGGTAGTGGTAACCATTGATCTCACTGATTTTTACTTTTCGATGCAAAACACCTCAAATATGTTTCCATGCACTTGTTGACAACTTCAGTTTGACCATCAATCTGGCGATGATAAGTTGTGCTGAGATGAAATTGGGTGCCCTGTAGCCTGAATATTTCTTGCCAAAAATTGCTGGTAAAAGTGGGGTCTTGACTAGAAATAACAAAATGAGGCATGCCATGAAGCTTGAAGACCAGATCCATGAAAATTTAAGCTACAATGGAGGTGGTAAATGGGTGTTGAAGTGCATCGAAATGAGTATACTTGGAAATACTATCAACGACCACCATGATGACTGATTTATTTCCCTATTTAGGTAAGCCTAGGATAAAATCCATAGAAATATCCCTCCAAATAGCAGGTATAATCAGAAGCGGTTGTAGTGTGCGAGGAGATTTCACTGTTTCTCCCTTGTTGTGTTGAAAAATATCACATTCTCCCACAAATTTGCGAACGTCTTGTTTCGTACCATCTCAGAAAAAAGGAACGTTTGACCCAGTCATAGGTTTTGGTAAACCCTGAGTGCCCAGTTGTGCGTGTAGCATGAAGCTTAGAAAGTACCGTGGATTTAAATTGTGACTATTTACTTAAATACAAACATCGTTTGTAGCGAAGTTCATCATTGTGCCAAGAGTACCCTGGGGAAATTGAAGAATTGGCCTGCAATTGTTGGATTGGATGCGAAATTTTGGGATCTTGTAGCCATTACTAGCGAACAACTTAGAGCCAATCTAGTAAAATGAAGGAGAGGGAAAAAAGGGACCCTTCATCTTCATATTTTCTTGAAAGTTCATCATCAACCACATTATCTTTTCCTTTCTTGTAAATGATCTCATAATCATATCCAAAGATCTTAGTCACCCACTTTTGTTGCTCCGGGGAGGAAGAGCGTTGTTTGAGGAAATACCTGAGGCTTTGATGATCTATCTTAATTTGGAAGTGCTTACCCAATAGATAAGGGCACCAAAGATCCACTTCTTGCACAATAGACAACATTTCATTTTCATAGATTGATATGCCCAAATGCCACTCTAACCATTGTTTGTTGGAAAAGGCCAAAGGTCGACCATATTGCATAAGGACTTCTCCAGTTCCTCTCCTAGAAGCATCACATTCCAGGACAAAGGTATTTGTGAAATCGAGAAGGGTTAGGACTGGAGTGGTGCACATGGTCGCCTTCAAGGTTTGAAAGGCATGATCAGCTGTGGGATTCCAAGTGAAAGAATTATTTTTAAGGAGAGAAGTGAGACACACTGCAATATTTCCATAATTCTTCACAAACTTGTGATAATAGCCTATTAAACCTAGAAATCCATGCAATATTTTGAGAGTTTTTGGGCGAAGCCAATCCTGCATAGCTTCAATATTTTTAGGATCCACCCTGACACCTTCCTTGCCAATAATATGACCCAAGTACTTGACTTTTGAGGTGCCAAAAGCACATTTATATTGTTTTAGGAAAAGTTGGTGCTGAGAAAGTAGATGTAAAACTCGATCCACATGAGCAAGATGGGCTATCCATGTTTTACTATATAGGAGGATATCATCAAAGAAAACTAATACAAAATGACGAACAAAAGGATGGAAGACATTATTCATGAGGCTTTGGAAAGTGGAGGGAGAATTACACGAGCGAAAGGGCATGACCAAAAACTCAGTGGCCCTCATGAGTTTGAAATGAAGTCTTAGGAATGTATGCCTTTTTCATACATATTTGGTGGTAGCAAGAATGAAGATAAAATTTAGTAAAGAACTGGGCACCACTCAATTCATCCAAGAGGTCATCAATGACAAGAATGGGAAATTTGCCTTTTATGGTGACTTTGTTGAGGGTGCATAGGTCAGGATACATTCACCAAGAGACTTATTTATTAAGGACCATGACCACAAGAGAAGAGTAGGGGATCGTACTAGGATGGATAACACCAGTGGTGAGAAATTCTTGAACAATTTTCTCAATTTCATTTTTTTGGGAAAATGGATGTCGATAGGGACAAACATTGGGAGGAAGGCTACCTGGGACAAGGGGAATGGAATGATAATGAACACCACGGGAAGGAGGAAGTCCCTGGGGAGTGGAAATTACAACTTAATGTTTGGAGATGATGTATTGTAGGTCCTGCGACACAGAGGGTGTCTCAGTGGTGTGAATGGCATGGAATTGTGCAATAATGCTAGAATGCCCTTTTTTGAGGAGATTTTCTATGTGATGGGAACTGATGATCTCCGGGGAACTGATGATGATGCCTTGGAACTTATATTGTTGGCCCTCTTGGTTGAATTGCATGGTTAATTCCTTAAAATCCATGAGAATGGGAACCACAGTCCTTAGTCATTCTACACCCAACACAATGTCACAACCTCCCATGTAGATAGAAAACATATGAGATTTCATCTAGTACTGACCAATTTGGAGACACATATTTTCAAAATGCCCCCCACATTTCATGGACCCACCATTGGAAATCATGATTTGAAAATTCTTGACGACATAGATATAGCAATTAGTTTCTTGAGAAATGCGATGATGAATAAAATTATGGGTGCTTCCATTGTCAACAAGGATGATGACCTTCCGATGCTTAATGTAACCAATTATCTTGAGGGTTTGGGGAGAAGAGAACACAGTTAGGGTATTCAAGGAAATGACTTGTTCAACTTCGGGAGGGTTGGAGGGTGGGGTCATGTCAGTGGGTTTAGGTGACTCGGCCATAGGGGGAGCCTCAACATCGTCTTCCAAAACTCCTCAGAGATGGCCATAAAAATATTTTGTTCCTTACACTTGTGCCCAGGAAAATATTTGTCATCACAATTATAACAAAGGCCTTTGAGTTGTCATTCAACCATTTTTTCCCTGGCCAATTTTTGGATCTTTAATGGAGTGGAAGGAGGAGTGGGAGTGACTGGTTTAGGGTGAGGAATAAAGGAGGGTTTTTGGGTTTGAGAAGGGACAACATGTTGTGATTCCTTAGAGATTTTAGTAGCTTCCACCCAACTATGAGGCTGAGCCATGAGGACATGGGCACGAATCGCATCCTTGAGGCCTCTGATAAAACATTCTCGGAAAAAAGAATCATACATGCTCTTTGTATGAAAATCCAATCGCTCGAAAGTGGCTATAAAGTATTCCATTGTGCTAGATTGTTTCAACTTTGTCAAACGACCTAAATGGTTGGTTTAAGTATCAAAGAATTCATAAAGCTCTACCACAAATTGTGTCCAAGCCACATACCCTTGGCAGACATTTTTTCTCCATTGCCAACATTCTTGATCTAGATGGAGAACACCATATCGGATTTTGGACAACTCATATGTAATTCCATACAAAGAGAAATAATGTTTCATTTGAGTTACCCATCCAGTGGGATCCGAGCCATCGAATTTGTTCACATCCACACATGGAAGGCGTAGGTCATGTTGAAAGTGATGGGGATGAAAATTCATGGAATTAGAATAATTTTAACCTTGTGAGTGAAAAGGTGGGTTAGAGGAGGGAATATATGTAGGGATATTCATCTTGGCATAAATCATGCTAGTGAAGGATGCTAGCTATGTAGTGAGGTCTTGCTTGATGGTTTCAATTTTTGCATCTATGGTGGAATGCATGTTTTTATTGATGGTGGAAAAATTGACACTAAGTTGCCTCACTTCCTGTTGGGTCTTTATGAAATTAGAGGACAAGGAATTGAAGCAAGATTCCAAGTCTTGGCTACAGGTGTGTGCCATGATGAAGAGGGAAAACGAAAAGGTACGGGTGGGATCACACAAAAAATGGGTTATGGGTGAAGTGTATCATGACGATCAGGGCGACGAGGCGAATCCAATGGGGTAAGGCCCAAATAAGGGTGTTGGAAGGGGGCTCGATCCATGGGAAAAATAAATTGGCTGGAAAATGATAAGTATGACTGCGATACGGGAGAAGAGAGGAATCCAATGGGATAGGGATCAAATAATGGTTCCTACAGGATCTAGACATGGATAGGCCTCAAATAATGGTTCCAATAGGTTATACTCTGATATGAAGAATATTGTAGTGTTGAAATACCCAAATTCTTAACAGGAATAAATTTTTAGTAAATTCGCAACCCAAATGTAGGAGGCACAGTTGCGCGACAATAGATATTGTATGTTCTATTTTTGTTTCCATCCTAAGGGTTAGGGTATGCAGGGTGTCTAGAGACAAGGGTGTTACTTGTGCTATAGCTCTCTGATATACGTGCGAGGTCCAACAGTAGTACTTGACCCAATATCTAAGGGCACCAACTAAGGAGGATAAACCATGCTCTTAGTCATACTACTCGAATACCTAGATAATAGAGAGTATGTTCCTGAGTGTTGTTCTCGGTGGAACTATAACAGTCAGGAGGTTGATCAGTTTATCTATGGAGGGATTTAGGAGATATAGGTCGATCCATATAAAAGTGTTGTCTGATGCACTACCACTCGAAGGGGTACCAAAATGGGTTATAAGGGTGGCCAACAGATGTGTTCTTAAGTACCACTTGTATTTCCTTCATGTATAACTCCCCAACCATGGATTTATGCGCATAATGGCAGATATATGTAACTTTAAGAAGTTGGAATACGTCTCTACCCTAAACAAATTTAACCCACAATTTTCTGCCAAGGAAAGTTCTCTGATACCACCTGTAGTATTCCAGATATAAAATAGTATGCAGAACATAAATATTTTAGCTATAAATGGTATAACAACAATGATATAACTAAAACAATACCAGAATAATACCAGAATAACACCAGAAAGAACACCTTGATTAATGATAGCAATGTTCACTTGCCTCTTCGAGGGGGAAACCTCCAGTAGAGCAGAGCTCTATTACAATAATATCCAAGACAAAAATTACAATACCCTCTACTCCTATTTATACTAAATCTGTCTATCCAAAAGAACAATCTAGAGGAAGATCCTTCTAGAAGCGGAAGCTTCTATTAGGTCTTCTTACATTTGACTTATTCTTCCTTTTTGATAGGCCTTATTAATATTGGCCTTTATTACATGGAAATATATTATTCTACCTACGTGAGGGGTTAGGGAGGTTAGGCCCCTAACAAGAAATGAAACACTCACACAACAGGAAACATGTATGATAGTGATAATTACATTGTATGTGCATATACTTTCAAACATTCCCACACATGTACTAAAACTAAACTTCACATATATGTATGTATGTGTGTATGTATGACTTCAACAAGTCTATGAAATATACCAAATCATATTGTATATCTATTCATATAAACTTTAAAAATTGTAGGCATATATCCAAATCATAATTCCTACAATGGACGTATGCATATAAAACAACAAGAATTATAGACACATGTAAATGTTGTACATGTCATCACCAAATCAAAGGAGGTGAAACTTCTACTTCATAACAAGAAAATCATAATAACCATCATCAACTAATATGCATAAAAAATCTAGGGTTCCATCTTCTTCAAAGAGAATCATGGGTAGAGTATAAATAATGCAATGAAAAATTGGAAGAGAATATCAAAATTTTTATTCAACCCTAAACTTCAATCATTTCATGGCCCCTAGTTTTTCTATGAGGATAAAAACATTGTCATTTTCATAAACAAAAATGACAACACAATTTTTTATCAAATAACTATCCACAATGTTATCAAACCATCATCCCATCCATGACAAAAACAATTATCTATGTGTATCTTGTACATTGCTAGAAGAAATTGGAGGTAAATCCATCAAGCTTCATATGTATTGCAATGGGTATGCTATGTAATCATTTCTAGATCTACCTTACATAAAATTCCAAATGGATATGGAAAGGGATTTGACAAGCCCATAAGTTGACATCTTTGTAGCTAGTGTAAACAACATTCTTTTTCCATTTTGATCCAATTTCAAACCACAATTTTTTCCCTCGTAATTTTTCTTTATAAATATCACAAGGTATGATGGATTGCATTTTAAATTTTTTCTTGTTTATATGATTAATTTAGGGAAGGATTTATGAAATGTTTGTGATTTTTAGTGATTACTAAGAGTTTCTTACCATAATGCATGCCATGAATAATATTTTCTAAAATATTATGTAGCATGTGTCCCCATATCATACTCAATAGGAAGAGGATCAAAGATAGAAGTGGTTTCAATCAATTGTAGCAACTTGAAGAGTACATGTTAACTCAGTGCAACTTGAGGTAGAGTATTTAATCTCATTTGGAGGAATCTATAATGAATGTGTTCATCTCATTGATGTTGCAACTAATTTACCAGTTCACATTTACTCTCATCCAAAAGAATCAAAGAATGTTCTTCAACATAATGTTTTTGCAACCAATTTTTCAATTTGGTTCTCCATTTCGCAAATAGAGTTATGGTGTTCATGCACATTAGGGTTCAAGAAGAAAAATATTGTTATTGTTTTTTTATGAATTTAGTTTTAAGGAGGCTACGGTCATGTTTGGATAGTAATGCTCCAAATTTAATGTGTAAATAAATGAGAGTCTCCCCGTGAACGTAGGGTTGCTATTATTTTTATTTTAAATGCAAATATATACTATCTTGTGATATAAAGATAGATTTCCCTCACTCTAGTGGGAGGAAGCAATAAATATTATTGTCATTATAATACTCTTTTATCAGTGAATAGATATGTTCAATTAAACTTTCCTATGCATGATTGTTACATAGTGTGCATGGTTTGATTTTGTAGCATAGGTGCATAGAACAAACCCTTGGAGGGGGCACACTATGAAAGTAAGGTTGTGTATGTTCTTTGTATATGTGTTGTATATGTATGATGTACTTTTTAATTCTATTTAGACCATGTTTATTCATTAACAACTATTTATTCCTTTATCTTTATTGTTGTTTCCTATAGATTACTTAGTTGTAGAAACAAGAACCAATTGTGATTGCAATCAAATTATAGAGAAGAGGTAGTTTTACTACTAGATTAAAACATGTATACTATCATGTCAGGAATATCCATAATTGGATTTGGAACCATGGTGATAGGAGCTAATTGATTGTTTAAATTGTAGTGAAGTTAATTTTTGTTTGTAAACTTCAAAGCTTTGTTTGTTGTCATTTCGAATTTACACTTGAATAGAAAATTTTATTTTGAATCAATGGAATGTATATGATTCCCTCTTAATGGAATTTAGTAGTTAATGTGTATTTGATTCATTCAATTTTGGAATAATGTTCCATACAAAAAGTAACTAATTCCTTGCAAGTTTATAGAATCCCGTGTTGATAAACTAAATGAACTAGTGGAGGAACTAAGGAGATTGGATACTTTTTTTACATTGATTTAGGTGACAACATGGAATTAGGAGATGATATTAGGTAATTGTCGACAAACCCTTTGCGAACTTCCATCCTAAGTGTTATGCATTATGACATACTAGGATGCATGAGAAGAGTTAGAGACACTAAGTGATGTTTTTGTGGTGTAGTAGGATCCACCCACATCACTAACAAATTGAAATGAAAAATTGTAGAGAGAGGAAACCCCAAGGGTATTTTAAAATCTTAACATAACTTATGTTTTCCAAAGAGATCCTCCAAATTTGTCTAAATATCATTTGGTCTAGTACAAGATTCAATGTGAAATAGAAGATCAGGGGACATAGACACATAGATGTGATCGTAAGCCTCATCCATGTGGTTGATATACCTATTATTCTCAACAACAAAAGTTGGTTCAATATTTTTCGCCATAGTATTCTGGTACAAGCCTCTATGTCTTAACTGATGCATAATTTTCAGCTTCCACTCGAAGTAGTTATGTGGCGTCAGAAGTTTTGTCGGTGAATAATCCATCTTTTCTAACTGCATCTTCCTCTTGTAACTACAAATATAAATTCTTATTTTATTTCTCCTAACAATTAAGGCTCTGATACCATGTGGAGTTTTCACAGTGAACCTAGCTAGTAGAAAATGAACACACAAAACTTGCAAGAGAGAAGAGAATAGAGTCGAATGAAAAAAAAAAAAAAAATTGTTGAGTAGAATGGTAAAATACACATGATATACTCTACATGGCTAAGAGAATTCACCATAGTAGTGATATAGAGAGATATATACAGTTACTAACATAAACCAAATTAATATTCCACCTAGTCCTAGTTATCCGGTCCATGTAATCATCAGTTAATTAAACCACATGTGTGGAACTGAGAGAAGCACATGAAATCACAATATATGTGCACTCTTGGCCATGTTCATGAGACATGCACACTCCTGGTGAGGAAAAAGAGGTGAACATGCAATTGTTGGTGATAAAACTGAGGTTTCCATGCATGAGGGACATTCCACTAGTCTATCTAAGGTGTAACATACTCTAAACTAAAGAGGGAGGGATAATTTTTATGGAAATATTCTCCAGAGAGAATATTCTCATCTATGGAAGATACCTCAACATGGACTATCAACATTAGGACATAATTACCTAGGTGAATGTGTAATATCTCCAACATTTACTTCCCATTTCATTTGTTCCATCGCCTAACTATTCAAGATAAAGCATTGATTGTACAATCTATATCATCCACAAGAAAATGGATAAGTGGAAGTAACAAATAAGGTTTTGGATGGGATACTGACAAATATAGTGAAACAACATCGCAAGGATTGGGATGACAATATTCCAAAGGCTCCTTGGGATTATTGAACCACTTGGATAAATACCACAGAATTCACTCCGTATGATCTTGTGTATGGGAAAAACGTAGTTCTCCTAATAGAATTCAAAGTCAAGACACTAATAACTGCATTACAAGTGTGCTAGTATATCTCGAGAGAAGATTGAGTATCAATGGAACCTACATAAACACTACATGATTTTCAACATGAAAATAATTCACCTTCGAAAACAACCTAAAATAGTTTATATATGATTATAGTTCCTAATAGGCACTAAAATATTGCAACTTTAGTTCTTCCTCTTCAAAGGTACATGGTTAGAAGTTGGATTCCATCATTGCATCTTCACATAAGCATTCCAAACACTACTCTAATCACTCTATCATGATTTCCTAAGATTAATCCATATAGGTGTGTTACAATACTATTAAAAAACTTTATCAAATCCATCCCTTAAAAATACAAACAAGTTATCAATGGTCATGAGTATCATTTCACCACTCTTTTCACAACTTGACATTGACATTCCAAACAATGTTACATACAAATGAAAAAAACATACTAATAAATTGTAATATACCTAGTATATTACATAATGTAAATGTTAAGTCAATGATAAGTCATCACCTTTGGAAAGAACATGACTTATCATTCCCCACATGTATTATATACACATATTGTATTTGATATGATGTCAAGTAAATATGTGAAATGAATAGTAAATAAATATTATTTATTATCAAAATATAGAATTATGTTTTGTATTCATGATGTTCTCATGAAGTGACCAGTATCAATCTGAATTTCGGCCAAACCCATCATTTCAAATTTTATTTGAGAAATCCAAGTCATTGACCATGTTAGGGAAATTTTCCATTAAAAAAAAGTCATCAAAAAATACCATTGAAGAAATAATCCTTCCCTTGCCAAAAAATTATAAGAATTTAGTACGAGATATCAAGAAGAAGAGAAAAAAACAAAAAGAAAAAAATAAAGGGAGAACAAAAAAGAAAAAAAGAAAAAGGAAGAACAAAAAAAAAGTTGAAAGACGAAGGAAGAGTAAATTTGGATTCTATTGTAGGTGGTTTATAGGCCCATGGTTTTGGAAAACCATTGGCCCATGGTATTTTTGTACAATATTAAAAAATAATTTGTAGTGGTAACTTTTTACAACATTTTTACACATGGGGTTGAAGCCAAAATAAAAATTCAATGACCTAAGTATTTTGGAGTAATATTAATTCAACCCCAATTAACTTGTGTAAAGGATATTTATAAAGGAAAAGTAATATACCTAGTATATTACATAATGTAAATGATAAGTCAATGATAAGTCGTCACCTTTGAAAAGAACATGACTTATCATTCTCCACGTGTATTATATACACATATTGTATTTCATATGATGTCAAGTAAATATGTAAAATGAATAGTAAATATATATTATTTATTATCAAAATATAGAATTATGTTTTGTATTCATGATGTTCTCATGAAGTTACCAAAACTTCACAAGATCCACTTCATTTGGTATTAGGACAAGTCTCGATCCGAATTTTGGCCAACCCCATCGTTTCAAAGTTTCTTTGAGAAATCCAAGTCATTGACCATGTTAGGGAATTTTTCCATTAAAATAAATCATCAAAAATTAGCATTGAAGAAACAATTTTTCCATTAAAAAAAATCATCAAAAATTACCATTGAACAAATCATTCTTCCCCTGCCAAAAAATTAGAAGAATTTAGTACAAGATATCAAGAAGAAGAAAACAATAAAGAAAAAAATAAAGGGAGAACAAAAAAGAAAAGAAAGAAAAAAGAAGAACAAAAAAAAGTTGAAAGAAGAAGGAAGAGTAACTTTAGATTCTATTGTAGGTGGCTTATAGGCCCATGGTATTTCGCTACAATATTAAAAAATAATTTGCAGTGGACTATTAAAGTTGCTTAATACCTTTTATTAAATTGGAAGAAAATGAAAGTAATATTCAAGCTATTCAAAGGAGGAATATATATTTAAAAAAGGAGACATATATTGAATAATGGAGAAAAAAAGGAAATCGTGAACAACAAATTCAATACATAAATCTAAATTTTGGACTAAATGCCCTTTTTGTGAAATGGAATTTGATTATATGAAATTTTTTAAAAATCACAATCGCATTTGTCCAATTTGTGGGAAATCATTTATTAAGGAAGAATAAATCACTAATATTGAAAGGAGGAACTAACAAATTATAAAGATGTCAATAGCAAATTACCATTGGAAATTGAGATAGAGAAATATTTTAATGGGTCAACAAATAAAGATAATATTTACTTCAAAGAGAGAAATCATGAATTCATCGCACAAAATGAAGAACTAAAAACCAAAAAACAAAAAATTGACAAAGACTTACTAGAATGAGATTATCACGATTAAAAAATCATAGTGAAAATTTACTACTAAAAATCAGGAATTCAAAAGACAAGAAATAAGAGAATAAAACTTTTGAACAAGAAAATCAAGGTCTCAAAGAGAAATTAACCAAAAAAGAGGAAGAAAGCTCCTTCCTAAGGAACCTTAATAAAAAATTGATTGAAAAAATTAAAAAGATGAAAGATGAAAAGCTAGAGAATCAATATATTATAAGTGAAGTCGAAACATTAGAGAATGATGAAGAAATTTTATGCTGAAGGGTTCATAATCAAGTTTACTCACACAAATTAAAAATTTAAAGAGTGATAATAAGTTGCTACAGAATGAGTTAGATCATCTTATTAACAGAGTATCATTGCTTGACAAAGAGACAATGACTGAACCTATGGAACTAGAGAATTATTTAGATGTAAACATCCCAATTATGGATAAAGGATTTAATACAAACCCAGTCAAACTTAAGACTAAAAAGGATGAAAATTTCCCCTATATGGGGTGTTATGATCCATATGGATGTCAGTGGCCTCCCATCTATTCCAATTGGTTCGTTTTGGCAGTTTTTCAGTTTGGCAGTTTTTTCCTAGTTTTTGGGTCCCCGACTTTTAGGGCCATTTTGAGGCCCTAAACATCATTTGTAGGGATCTCCATAGTCAAAGTATAGATGAAGTTAGATTTTTATGGAAACATGTGTATTCCTCATATATACCTTTCCAATGGGTTATCATGCGCCTAAAACGAATATCGTATGCAAAAGTTACGACCTTGTGAAGTTGATGTACTAGCTTACCCTAATGGGGCCCACATGACTTTTGGCACTTCATCTCCTAGGGTTAGGTTTTTGGATGTTTAGGATTTTGGAATTCATGTTTATTGTAAAAAGACCTTCAAAGCCTCATTGTAATCATCTTCTTGTGAATGAGCGCAACCGTCACATCATTTCTCAGAGATAAGCTGCCACCATTCCAGCACGCTTGTTTTTTCGTTTCATTTTATAGTTTAATCTTATTTCCTTAATGAATAGAAACTAGTTTTATTGTATATATGTTATTATTTGTTAATCATATTTTAATAATAATCTGTATTCATTTTGTTTTTCATATTTTAATAATATTAAAAAATAATTTACAATGGTAACTTTTTACAACTTTTTTGCAGGTGGGGTTCAAGCCAAAATAAAAAGTCAATGGCCTAAGTCTTTTGGAGTAATATTAATTCAACCATAATTAACTTGTGTAAAGGATATTTATAAATGGCCTAAGTCTTTTGGAGTAATATTAATTCAACCATAATTAACTTGTGTAAAGGATATTTATAAAGGAAAATTAAGAAGAGAGTGTATTAAAAGAAAGAGATAATTTTTCATAAGTTATAAAGTTATTTTAAATAAAAAGTGATAAGGTTTAAAAGATAAAGGGAATTATTAAAGTTTATTAATACCTTTTATTAAATTGGAAGGAAATCAAAGTAATATTCAATCTATTAAAAGGAGGAATACATATTTATAAAGGAGACATATTGAATAATCCTAAAAAAAAAGGAAACTGTGAAAAATGAATTCAATATATAAATCTAAATTTTGGACTAAATGTTTTTTTTGTGAAATGGAGTGTGAGTACATGAAATGTTTTAAAAATCAAAATCACTTTTGTTCAATTTCTGGAAAATCATTTATTATGTAAGAATATAAAGATAAATCATATAGAAAATCACTAATATTGAATGGAGAACTAGGAAATTATAAATACATCAATAGCAAATTACAATTGGAAATTGAGATAGAGAAATATTTTAATGGGTTAACAAACAAAGATAATATTTACTTCAAAGACAAAAATCACGAATTCATCGCACAAAATGAAGAACTAAAAACTGAAAAACAAAAAAATGGACAAAGACTTACTAGAATGAGATGAATAAATATCACGATTAAAAAATCATAATGAAAATTTACTAACTTAAAAATCAGGAAGTCAAAATACAAGAAACAAGAGAATAAAAATTCAGAACAAGAAAATCAAGGTCTCAAAGATAAATTAACCAAAAAATAGGAAGAAATCTTCAGCCTAAGGAACCTTAATAAAAAATTGATTGAACAAATTAAAAAGATGAAATATTAAAAGCCAAAGAATCAAGATATTATAAGTGAAGTTGAAAAATCAGAGAATGAGGAAGAAATTTTATGCCTAAGGGTTCATAATCGAAGTTTACTCACACAAATTAAAAATATAAAGAGTGATAATAAGTTGCTACAGAACAAGTTAGATCAACTTATCAATAGCCTCCTCTCTACGACAACAACTCTGATAACAGGTGCAAAAAAAAAATTTGTTTAAGGTGTGTGCATGCGTGTAAAGAGGAAATAGACACACTTGACTCTACGTCGCCACCCGACAACTACAAGATGCAACCACGATGATCACCACAAGAAGACATAAGGTGCACAACAAGTAACTGCAAGTATTTAAACGACATAGACATAAGGAAGAATCCATAATAGTAGATTTTACTATCTCTGCACAGGAAAGCAGGGCGTTTAATCTTAGTTCTCTACTCCGGAGAGAGAGAAGGTCAAATAGGCTCCTGGCCGACTGCTCAGGCAGAAACTAGTAATCTCTGTCAGGTGTGTCGCAAGAGTGGAAACCCTGCCTTTAAAGGGCCCGAGACTCTTGATACGGCACTGGATTCTTTACACACAAAAATTTATCAACAATAAGTAAAATTGACTACCCCTCCATCCTACCCTGCAATGGTTAGGACCTCAAAGACACATAAGCAACGCTCAAGCCCAGGTTCCCATCGATTATAACCCTTTAAGGTCTCAGGGCTGGCGACTGTTTTGAGGAACATGGAGGTGTCTACATCCCACCCGAATCAAACCAGAACAAACTGACTAACCAATCAACCACCAACAAAGACGATCATTGCGCGAAGAAGTTCTATAAATCAACACACATTATATGAATCCCACCATGCAAGGGAACCTGATTGCGAATTCCATCAAGACACGAGATAAGTGCGAGTGAAATGGAAACAAATTTATTTAACTCAAGAAGCAAGGGTATGCATCTACTTTACTTCTAGGTGCCGAATTAAACATTCATTGGTTCTACTATAGATAACATTTCTAGATGAAGTGATGAGGCACATGTCTGTCACACCTATCACTGTGCCCAAAAATAATATGCTATGACTAATCAATCCTCTACGCAATTATAATTTAGAAAGAGAATCAATATGAAGATAAACAAGAAACACGAGAGTATGCTACCACCTTTGAATTGATATAATCTATTCTAATCATGATGAGTGCATGTAAATCTATTCTTATAAAACACCGACGGACTACAATACGACTACAATACAAGGCAAATATGATTAGAATAATCATAATAATCTTGTAAATACATGGCAATTATGATTAGAATACATGGCAATTAGACTACATGGAAATATGATTAGAATGTAAATCTAGTAAATCATGACTAGAATAATCTATTCTAATCCCTTTTTCTCAAGGCCATTATAAATTAAACACCGACGGACTACAATACATTAACCATCACCACAGCTATTTTTTTTTTTGTAAGTAAGATATATGTATATTAGAAGCCTTCTAGAGACAGAGTTTTAAGACATAGTACAAAGAGAGTCAGGCTGAGCCATAAGACTGCCCCAACAGAGGGGAAACCAGTCCCTGTACCCATGCAGTTTGAAACTTAACAAAATATAATGTCTAGCGTTTGAAACTAGAAACAACAACTATATCACCCTTAGACTGGTGAGAAGGGATGAGTCTCAAAAAACTACTGACCATCTGTAACATAACATAGCAGGATCAACTGTTTAGACACCTGGCGGGGCTGCCCAGTTGCGCTCCTGTCCCTCTTCGTCCATAGCCTCATTTGTGCCTTCGCGGTTAGCATCTGTCACTGCCCCCGGAGCTGCTTGGGGTGCTACGTCTGACCCCAACTCTGCCTCGTCATCCTTTTCCTCGGCCGGCATCTCCATTGGATCATCTTCATCTGAGCTAGGGGTAAGTGCACTCTTCAGAGAGGATAGAGTCTGAAGAAAAGTATCTACCTTGGCTCCGGTGTCCTGTAGGCGAAAATTGAGATCGTCCACTTCCTGGCGAATTTCAAATACAAGATCATAGAGAGTCGTCATGCTGTCCCACAGCTGGATGTTGGTGAAGGAGCCGTGGGGAAGAGGCCCAGCCCCACGAGAAGCATGCTGAGAGTGGGAGTCTGGGTTAGACGTCGAGTCAGAGGGACTATGGGCATGGCGCTGGGGAGGGATAGATAAACTGGGCACCAGGGCTCTACTAGTAGATTGCACATTAAACCTGCCACGAGAGTGAGCTGAAGGATGTCCAGGGAGGCGCTGGGAGGAGGAGGTAATGGAAGGCGAATCTGAGGGGGAGAGAGAAGGGCGTCGGGGCTTCCAGGCCGAGCCCCGTCGGGGTCTTCCCCTTGGACGTGTCATTGTCCAACCCACTCTGCGAACAGAAACAATCCTGAGTGAAAAACAAGGCCTGACGATGGGTCAGGGAAGACGCAGAGCTGAGCTCGGCCCCGGAAACTCTATGAGACAAATCACACCATTTCAAAAGCAGAGCAAGCTCTGCAGGAGGTTGACAAAAACAATTACGCGGCCTTGCCATCCCAGCCATATCGAAAAAACTGGAGGGGAGGGACGCTTGGATAAATGATTGAATAAATTTTTTCATTAATGCTCGTGTGCTTTGAGTTGCAGGTTGAATAAATTACGAGGAGGGTGGCATGGGGCCTTCACGTGCTCCCGTGTCCTGGTGGCTACTTCCCTCATCCTCTGAACGACGCGTTGCATGCACTATCACCCCATCCAGGGGGACGTCTACCAGGTTTGCCTTACGAACACAATGCTGGAGGATGGGATGATCCATGTCGTGCTCTACGTTGCATTGGAGGTCTAATCCAGTCCATGCAACGCCCAAATTGGCTAGCTCATCTGCAATCTAGTTTGCCTTTCTCCTGACGTGTGTGGGGATGATTGCTAGATTGGGATTCAGTAAATCAGCGATGATCTAGAAGCCGTGAGACAATCTCCAGCTGGGCGAAATGTTGTATGGCCTTGCTCCGTTTACCAGTTTGTGCAGCAGGCTTATGATGAGTAGAGAGTCCCCTTCAACAATTAGCTTGGTGATATTGCGATCAATAGCCAAGTGTAGGCCTTTTATCAGACCCCACAGTTCTGCTGCATTGTTTGTGGTATGTCCAAGGGGACCCTCTCCTATGGCAAGAATGCATCCAGAATGATTTCGAAGAACCACTCCATAGCCAGCTGCTCCAGGGTTGCCTTTGGAAGCTCCATCAAAGTTCAACTTGACAAAATTTTCCGGGGGAGGAGACCAAAATGAGGGGTTGCTGTGATGGGCTAGAGAGGGGGGTGGGGGAGGGTCAGGAGGGGGATGGGGAGGAGCCCACTGCCTGAAGACCGGGAGTTCAGAAGAGGGACATTCCAAATCTGCCCTGGACCAAGTCTGAAGATAGAGAGTTTCCAATATATTGTGTCGACATTGCTGCCAACATTGCTGCCAAGGGAGAGAGAGATTTCTGAAGATTCTTCGATTTCTCTCTTTCCACATTTGCCATAGTATAAAGCCCGGTAGAAGTTGCCATACGCGATTAAGGATAGGCGAATGGAAGGCTGCATCCCGCCAATTCTCCAGGGTCTCAATGATGCTATTTCTGAGGCGGTCTGAGGTACGCATGATGATTGTTGCTTGGTCCCATATTTGGGTAGAGTAAGGACAGGTATTCAGGAGATGGTTCATGGTTTCTTCAGCGTCTCCGCAAAGGATGCAAATAGAGGGTCCTGTGAAACCTCTTTTAAGTAGATTATCCCAGGTTAAGATGCTTGAGTGTAGGACCAGCCAGAGAAAGAGAGCTACCTTCGACCAATGTCTGAGGTTCCAAATCTTTTGCCAGATTTCTGAAGCCGGGCCAAGGTTGGGGCTGATTTGAATTCGATAAGCTTCTCTCGTGTTGAAGGTGCCTTGTGTGCCATAGCCCCACCGCAGAATGTCTTCGCCCTCGATTCTGGGAATTTTCCGTTTGGCTAACTCTTCATTCAGAGGTTCCAGGTTGACATGTGTGTCCAAGTCCATGTGATCTCTGTCCACTTTCCAGCAGCGCCAGGCATCCTCCCTCGAATTGTTCTGCCAATAATCTGAGACCAGAGTGAGGCCAGCTCGGGTTGCTTGGTTGCACATATCAGGAGCCCAATCCTCAGCGCCCAAGGCGGGCCATTGGTGCCAAGAGTCCTGCCAAAAGAGGGCAGTTTTTCCGTTACCTAATTCCCAGAATGCATGCTGAGTGACCAGCCTTCTGTTCTGCTTGGATGCTGTCCAGATCAAAGAGCCTTGATTATCCCCATTCCAGCGGATGGGATTCCTTTCTGCCATACTTGGAGCGTATTTTTTCCTCCATAATTTATCCCATAATTCCTTGGGATTTTTGAGCCAACGCCACCAAATCTTGGCACTGAGAATATTGTTCATAATGGCTGGATCTCTTAGGCTGAGCCCTCCTTGCTTTTTGGGCCTACAGAGCTTGTCCCAACTGACAAGTGCGATCTTCTTCTCTTTGGCTATGCCTTGCCAGAGGAAATTTCTTTGAAGACTTTTGATAGCAGTAAGAACAAATTTGGGGGCTGCCAGCGCAGAGAAGGTGTAAATCAGGAAAGCTTGAAGGACTGCCTTGAGAAGAATGAGTCGACTGGGGAGATTTAAAGCTCTAAAGGTCCAAGAGGAAAGCCTTTTGGAGAAGGAGGACAGGAGGTGTTCCCAAGAAGAGGTTTTTAAGGCATTATCAATCAGGGGAATACCGAGATATTTGGACGGAAGGGAGCTTCTTCTGAAACCTAAAATGGTTGAGATATGACACTGGATCTGAGGAGGAGTGTTAAAAAAGAAGATTAGGGACTTTTCCTTATTGCATTCTAGTCCTGAGGCTGTCGAGAAGGTTTGAAGGATCTCTTGGATAGAGTTGGCTTCTCGGACGGTGGGGCTTCCCATTAAGAGGGTGTCATCCATAAACTGGCTATGCGATAAAGGGGGAGAAATGCCATGCAGGGGTAAACCTGCCAGAAGATTATTTGCTAGGGCTGCTTTGATGGAGCGACTTAGGCCTTCAGCCATAATTATGAAAAGAAAGGGGGATAAGGGATCGCCCTGTCTGATCCCTCTAGAGGGGGAGAAGGGTTTCGTGGGGACACCGTTGAGAAGAAGAGAGAAGAAGGTTGTGGAGGTAAGGTTAAGTATCCAAGTGACCCAGATGTGATCAAAACAAAAAGCGAGAAGCATGGCTTTCATGAAATCCCAGCTGAGCTTATCAAAAGCCTTAGAAAGGTCTAATTTGAGAAGCATACCTGGGGTTTTGGTTTTTTGAAGGGAATGGATTACTTCGTGCGCGAGTATGACACTGTCCATGATTTGTCTGCCTTCAACGTAGCCGGATTGCTCTGGAGAGATAATTGCGGGTAAAATCGGTTTGAGCCTTCGAGCAATCACTTTAGTAAGGATTTTATAAATGACGTTGCAGAGGGCGATGGGTCTATACTGCTCGGGCTGATGTGCTTGTCCCTCTTTTGGGATCAGAGTGAGGAAAGTTGCATTTAGAGCTTGTAGGACCTGTCCAGTGGCCCTAGAGTCTTCTAAGATCTCCCATACCTCTGTTCGGATCATCGTCCAGCGATGATGGAAGAAGTCACTGGTGAACCCATCCGGTCCAGGCGCTTTACACTTGGGAGTGTCCTGAAGCGCTTGATCGACTTCTTCAATGGTGAACGGCCTGAGAAGGGCCGCGTTCTGCTCCTGAGTTACAAGGCGTGGCACATGCCTTGTGATTTTCTGAATGGCTTGCTGTCGATCTTGGACGGGTTCTGTGAGGAGGTTTTGAAAGTGCTTGATTAGAATTTTTTCCATATCAGTATGTGACTGTACAATGTCCCCTTCATCAGAGGTGAGATGTGTGATCTTGTTGAAGTGCCTTCTTTGAATGGTAGTTCGATGGAAAAACTTAGTGTTACGCTCCCCCTCCTTAAGCCATAGAACTCGCGACTTTTGTTTCCACAAGATTTCTTCCTGTTTCTTCCTATCATCCAGCTGTAGGTTTACTTTTGTCTCTTGGTCTTTTAGATCCTGCATTAGCCCCTCCTCCCTGATCCGCTACTGAATTGCACCCATCTGCTGCATTAGCTCTTTTTGAGAGGTGAAAATGTTTCCGAAGGTGCGTTTGTTCCAGAGTTTTAAAGTTTGCTTCAAATTTTTTAGCTTCTGCTGAAAGCGGAACATTTTAGACCCATAGGGGATCTCTGCCTACCTCCACCATTCCTGAATATTTGCTTGGAAATTGGGGTGGTTTAGCCAAAACTGTTCGAATCGGAAGGGTTTTTTTCCTGGCGTGGCTGGGACGTCCACCCACAGTTGAACGGGCCAGTGGTCTGAACCAGAGAGATCCAGGATAGAGGATTCCATTGCCACTCCATCCAGCATGAGGGACTCTGAGATGAGGAAGCGGTCCAGTTTGCAGGAGATTTGATGTGCCCCGGACCTTCTATTTGTCCAGGTGTAGCGGCCATTGCCAGTTTCCAGGTCGATGAGGTGGAGCTCCTCTATCATGATGTTGAACTCGTAGGAGTCCCGATCCAGTCTCCTTGACCCGCCTTTTTTTTCCATTAAGGTGCGTATGATATTGAAGTCCCCACCGATGATCCATCGATTGCGCTGAGTGAGGCTGGAGATATAACTCAGGCTTCGGAGGAAAGCTTGTTTGTCCCCTGAGGTGGCCGGGCCATAGACACAGGTTATGTGCCCAGGCCGATCTGATCCAATGAGCCTGTATGCTGTTGTGATAGTCCACTTAGTGGCCCAGAAATTTTCCATCAGTACTATATTGGTGTTCCACAGGACAGCCATGCCACCAGTCGTTCCTATGGCATCTACAGAGGCTACGCCTCCTTGTTTCCAGCAAAAGGGGAGTATCCTGTCCATATCTTCTGAGGTGCATTTTGTTTCGTGTAGCAGGACAATGTCTGGCGTTTCCGCTATGATCATTTCCCGTAGCATTTTTTGCTTGCTACGGCCGTTGAGACCTCTGATATTCCAAGAAATAATCTTCATGATGACGGGTGGGAGGGAAGGGGAGGAAAAGTGTCTGAAATCAAATTGATCTGCCCTGAGTTTACCATGAAGTTTCATATCTCTTGAATGAGCTTATTTGTAGATTTTCTCCCTCTTTTCTTTTCCTCCTTTTGAACTTTGCTTGGGTTTTTAGATTGGCTGCCTTGGATTCCCAGTGCTTTGCTTGCTCAGGCTGTGGATCCAGCTGACGAGTTGAGGAATATTTTATGCACCTTCCTCAGTTGGTCTCTAGGTATAGTGTAGAGATTTTGATGTCTGTATGCATGTTCTAGGTGGTCTAAATCGACCTCGGCAAGATCTTGCTCCTCTATTAGCATGTCTTCGTCCCCATCATCCATCTCCTGCAGATCTGGTTGTTCTGGGAGAGGGTTTGGGGGGTGGAGGACGGTTGCGTTGGACTGGGGAGTTGGGGTTGCATTCTGACCCTCAGTTTGGGTATCCTTGGGCGGGCATGGCTCGCTTGGATTAGCATTAGAAATGGGGTTTTCAGGTTGGTTCTGCAAAGTATCGAATTTATTACTAGTGAGGAGTTCATTACTTACCTGGGTCACTTGTTTTCGGATCCCCTGGCGTCTTTTTCCTGCTGCTTGAACGAAGCCTTCCGTGTCCTTGCCGGTTTCTGGGTTCGCCTCCTTGTGAACTTTGTTGAGCGGGCATTCCCTGAAGAGGTGGCCATGTTTGTGGCACTTTCTGCATCGAAAGGGGATATGCTCATAGTCTATTGTTTGAGACCAGTCTTCGTCATGATACTCCAGCGTGATGGATCCTGGAAGTGGCTTAGCTATGTTCAGGTAAACACAGATTCTTGCGTATGACATATACCTTCGCTGCTTCGTGGCCTCCGAAGATTTTACATAGATGCCAATGGTGTTTTCGATGCCCGCTAGGACCTCCTCCAGCCAGAATTCCTGTGGAAGGGAGTAGAGTCTGATCCATACTGGTGCGTGGGCAAAATCCTCTTTTTCAGGGCTAAACTTTTCTATCCAAAATCTCAAGAAGAGGCCAGCCGAATTATAGAAATATGGCCCTCCATCAAAAATACGATTGCGATCTTCCAGGTTATGAAAGATGATGGTGAAAAATCCTTTGGAACCCAGCTGTAGGTCATAATGGCCCTTTGGCTTCCACCAATAATGGATCCATTTGATTAGATCCCTCTCAGAGGTCCAAAGCCCTAGGAACTTTCCTACCAGGGCATTATCTCTCATGTACTGCTTCTGCTCCTCTATGCACGGTGATCTTACTACATATTTGGGAGCCTGGGGAGCTTGTGGTATACATTTTCCGAGGATCCAAGGGGACGAAGCTTTGACAGATGCGATCCCCCTGTCAGGATCGACATCCATGTCTCGGTCTTTAAACGTTCCTTCCTCTAAAAGCGCCACGCGCAGGTCAGGGGGCGGCTCAAACGCTGGCCTCTTCACTCCCGGTGCTGCTGCATTCTCATTAGCGATGACTTGGATGTAAGAGGCACCAGACGGCGTCCATGTTCTGTGATTCGGTGGCCCCTGCGGGGCAGCCATCAGTGGGGGGAAGATCATGGCGGCTACTGTTTCGGAACCCTAGTTTCAGAGCTCGCGCCGTTCATTATCACCACAGCTAATTTAAACTAAATTAACAATGTTGTAATGAATACGACCATGCTAATTTAATTTAATTTAACAATGTTGGAATGAATACACAGTCTTCTTGCATAACCGTTTTCATAACCAGTCTGTAATGTTGTAATGAATACACAGTCTATGATGTTGTAATGAATACACAGTCTTCTGTAATTTAACTATTTTCATAACCACAAAGGATTCTTTTTAAACTAGTAATCTTTGTCAGGTGTGTCGCAAGAGTGGAAACCTTGCCTTTAAAGGGCCCGAGACTCTTGATACGGCACTGGATTCTTCACACACAAAAATTTATCAACAATAAGTAAAATTGACTGCCCCTCCATCCTACCCTGCAATGGTTAGGACCTCCAAGACACATAAGCAACGCTTAAGCCCAGGTTCCCATCGATTTTAACCCTTTAAGGTCTCAGGGTTGGTGACTGTTCTGAGGAACATGGAGGTGTCTACATCCCACCCGACTCAAACCAGAGAAAACTGACTAACCAATCAACCACCAACAAAGACGATCACTGCGCGAAGAAGTTCTATAAGTCAACACACATTATATGAATCCCACCGTGCAAGGGAACCTGATTGCGAATTCCATCAAGACACGACATAAGTGTGAGCGAAATGGAAACAAATTTATTTAACTCAAGAATCAAGGGTAGGCATCTACTTTACTTCTAGGTGTCGAATTAAACATTCATTGGTTCTACTATAGATAACATTTCTAGATGAAGTGACAAGGCACATGTCTATCACACCTATCACTGTGCCCAAAAATAATCTGCTATGACTAATCAATCCTCTACGCAATTATAATTTAGCAAGAGAATCAATATGAAGATAAACAAGAAACATGAGAGTATGCTACCACCTCTGAATTGATATAATCTATTCTAATCATGATGAGTGCATGTAAATCTATTCTTATAAAACATCGACGGACTACAATAAGACTACAATACAAGGAAAATATGATTAGAATAATCATAATAATCTTGTAAATACATGGCAATTATGATTAGAATACATGGCAATTAGACTACATGGCAATATGATTAGAATGTAAATCTAGTAAATCATGACTAGAATAATCTATTCTAATCCCTTTTTCTCAAGGCCATTATAAATTAAACACAGACGGACTACAATACATTAACCATCACCACAGCTAATTTAAACTAAATAAACAATGCTGTAATGAATACGACCATGCTAATTTAATTTAATTTAACAATGTTGGAATGAATACACAGTCTTCTTGCATAACCGTTTTCATAACCAGTCTGTAATGTTGTAATGAATACATAGTCTGTGATGTTGTAATGAATACATAGTATTATGTAATTTAACTATTTTCATAACCACAAAGGATTCTTTTTAAAGGGAAAACGTGTAAATCTAATAGATGCCCCGTCTGTCATGTTGTAATACATAAACATGCATACTGTATTAAAACGCCCATGTAAATAATGCCCACGCTGAAATAAACAACGCCCACTATAAGACATAGATGCCCCCTCTGAAATACAAACGCATACTGAAATAAAAACTCCCATTGTTATAAACGCTCACTGTAATAGATGGTTGTCCGCTCTGAAATAAAAATGCACACGCTAACACTTAAACACGCCCACTAAAATAGAAGAACGAAATGACAGTAATTTTATAAAACGAAATGACAGTAAGTTACAAACGAATTGCCAGTAAGTTACAAAACGAGATGACAGTAAGTTATAAAACGAATTGCCTGTAAGTTATAAAACGAATTGCCAGTAAGTTACAAACGAGATGACAGTAGTTACAAAACGAATTGCCAGTAAGTTATAAAACGAGTTGAAAATAAGTTACAAACGAATTGCCAGTAAGTTACTAAACGAGATGACAGTAAGTTATAAAACGATTTGACAGTAAGTTACAAAATGAATTGCCAGTAAGTTACTAAACGAGATGACAGTAAGTTATAAAACGATTTGACAGTAAGTTACAAAACGAATTGCCAGTAAGTTACAAAACGAGATGACAGTAAGTTTAAACAAATGAATGACAGTAAATTAAAAAAAGAAATGACAGTAATTTTATAAAACGAAATGCCCACAATGGAATGCCCACAGTAAATAAAGAAAACGCCCATAGTCAATGAATTCACCCACAGAGAACGAATGCATAAATGCCCAACAAATTTCCAGAAATGCCCAACGAATTCAACAACACGAATTCAACACCACGAAAACGAATTCTTCCACTGATCGAAGGATAAAAATAAAAAAAATGTCGAACGCTCATACAGACGAATGCCAGATCTAAACACCAGATCAACTGATCTTAGAAATANGCCCCACAAAAGTGCCAGAGCGAATGCCAGCTCTAAACGCCCAATCAACTGATCAAAAAAAAAATTGCCCAACAAAACGCCAAAACGAATGCCAGAGCGGATTTCCATTTCATAGTTTTAATTCCATAAAATGACCAGCAAGTGAGATCGCCAGAACCAATAGTTCAGAACATCTTACCCAAAACAAAAGTTTCTAGAACAATATCACTGTAACCATACAAAAACGAACTATGACAGCTGAAGCAACATCTTTACTATAATACATCATAATCGCCGAAGTAAATAACTAGGCAGTCTACTCTACTAAACACATGAGCATACATTTTCCTTAACGCCCGCCTCGATGACGTCCACGCGCTCCAAGTCGCTCCCGCGCCGTGTCGCTCCTGCTCGCCGACCATCAAGACTACATCGATACCTCTCAGCCAATCGCTAGGGGTACTCTGCTTCCCCCTTAGCCCCCCGAGCCGCAAAGGGGCCACACACAATCTGGATGATATGCCTAGCTTCCCAGCTCGCCTCGCAAGGCTGAGCTACCACTCCAATCCGAGCTATAAAATCCCAACTCCTCACAAGCAATCAGTCAAGTCACAAATCCGGCAGCGTAACGTTACGCTAATAACCGATCCCCTTCTTCCTCATCTCCCTTTTCTTTTATAGAGTTTTGAGACCCACCAACTTTCCTAATTCACATTTTTTATTAAGTTTCAATAAAATATTATGAATATTCTCCATCGCACAAGTGTCGTCCATCCCCCTCTTTCCTCAAGTAATTAATTTCTTTAATTTATTAAATTCTTCATTTCCCTCAGCCACCTAGAATCGCTCCTCAATTTACTCCTAGGTGTTCCTAGATCCCCTTACATGTTTTAAATACTTTCCTAAAAAAAAATGTTACTAAATTAGCTCAGATTAGCAGGTTCTTAATTTTAGATTCCTTACTATGTTGACCGTGCTTTTTACCCTATGTCCCCTTCTTTCCTTTACTATGTTTCATTTATTACTTAGTTTCCCTATTTTTATTATTCCCTTCTTTTTTAAAAACCAAAAAGGTAAATGCACTAATTAATCTTTTCATTTATTATTTATTTAATATCTTTTGTTCTTTCACAAGTTAGGAATTAATTTCTTCTTTGCAATTTTTTTTTTTAAATCCCTTAGTTTAATTAAATCCTTACTCTCTTCATTTACCCGAAGAATTTTATGAAGACCCAACTATTACCTAAGTGGGTTTTTGTTTAAATTGTTATTTTTATTCCAGGGTCCTTTTTCTTAAGGTTAGACTAAAATTTTACCCTAAAAAGTTTTAGACTTAGGACTTAGATTCTGAACTGGGTGACACTTGGTTAGGGAATTTGTTTAAGGATTTCTTAAGGCGTTAAAGTATTAGGGCCATTTAGGTTTGTTTCCTTCATCAACATCAATGCGACGTGCCCTTCAGGATGCACCACGTGCTCCAAGGGTGCCACTCGCCTCATTTGTTTCCTTTGCGCGACGTGCCCTTCAGGATGCACCACGTGCTCCAAGGGTGCCACTCACC